>CM017913.1:22439279-22582334 GCA_008369825.1 Triplophysa tibetana
AAATATCTTACTTTGTGTTCAACAGAGCAACAAATGGTACAATATGTTTTTCCTATTATGGTAGAGGATGATGTCACAGAACTGCAAATTGCTTACATTCTTACAAATATTTGTATTGTGTTTAACAAAACAAAGAAATGTATACAGGTCTGAAACCTGAGGGTGAGTAAAGGAACTATCCCTTTAATCCCAGAAGCATGAGATGAGTATAGAAATGTCATATTTATGAATTTGTGAACATCACATCACAAGCTAAAACGATTGTTTCTTGGGATTCAGATTTGTTGTTTTGCTGTAGAATGTGCACATTTGCAGGAATGTTTGCAGTGGCGCTAAGCAATGCTGCATGTGACATTCATAACACCCGCTGCCTGCTGCGCACAATCTCTGCTCACCCATTGTGAATGTGCTATTCAATGTGATAGACTGTTTGTCTAATGAACGCCAGTGAAAGAAAAATGTCAGAAAACCCCAACCACCACCACACATTGTGAATCACTGTCAAGCGCTGAAATTTTAACACTTTCGTTAAAGGGATATCTTCACCCAAAAATGAAAAGTCTGTCATCATTTACTCACCTTCTAGTTGTTTTTCTGGTGAAAACAGAGAAAGACATTTGGAAGAATGCTTATAACCATAACAGAGTAAATGATGACAGAATTTTAATTTTTATGCTGAAGTATCGCTTTAACGTTAAAATGATTTTGGTAAACCAGCCACACACAATATGCTGACTGAGAAAAATTTGCACAATATCCAATTCAATTCATGCTGATATAAACCTAATCATTGGTGTATATACTGAATAGGATGAAATTTGACGGCTAGCAGAACAAAAGCTTATCTGGAGTTAACATATGTTTGGTGTTTTGACTTTTCCGTACTCAACTGTTCTCTCTTGTTTTATTCTTCTTTCCCTGTTTCTCAAACAGATGGAGAAATCACCTCCAAACCCATGGTGCTGTTTCTGGGACCTTGGAGTGTGGGCAAGTCCTCCATGGTCAACTATCTGTTGGGTCTGCAGGACACTCCGTACCAGCTGTATACAGGTAATCCTCGTAGAATAACTGCAAACAATTTAAAGGTCCTGTGTGTAATTATTTTGGTTATAATGGAACATCATCCAGTATCTCAGAGATGACGTATTTTTGTAGGCTAAACCGAAAGTAACCAACGCGCTGGTTCCCTTGACCGAATGCCGATGCATTCTTCCCATAGCCTTTTGAAAGATCGCAAAAAATAAGCTTTGTGATTATCTGCCGATTTACCAGAAACCCATTGAAAAAACCCTTGGACAGAAACGGAAGTCCTAAAATGCTGACTCTCTTAAAAATACGTCTTCTCTGAGCCTCCATATTTGGGTTTGTAGTTTAAACACTGTATAATGAAGTTGGTTAGATTATAGATGACTTAGTTTCTTCTATTTGGATCGTTTGTTTTTCTGATGCATCTTATATTTGCTTTTCTAATCTGTCTTATGTTTCTCCAGGTGCCGAGCCCACTACCTCAGAGTTTACCGTCATCATGCATGGAGAGAAGATCCGTACCGTGGAGGGCATCGTCATGGCTGCCGACAGCTCTCGCTCCTTCTCCCCCCTTGAGAAGTTTGGCCAGAACTTTCTGGAGAAGCTGGTTGGAATCGAGATGCCCCACAAGCTCCTAGAAAGGGTGACGTTCGTGGACACGCCTGGAATCATTGAGAACCGCAAACAGCAGGAGAGAGGTAATGTCATTCACGGCTTTAAAACACTGAAATGCAAAAACACACATCCCTGTAACTCCTTTCCAATTCTAGGCTACCCGTTCAACGACGTGTGCCAGTGGTTCATCGACCGCGCAGACTTGATCTTCGTAGTGTTTGACCCCACCAAGCTGGACGTGGGTCTCGAGTTGGAGATGCTCTTCCGGCAGCTGAAAGGTCGCGAGTCTCAGATTCGCATCATTCTAAACAAGGCCGACAGCCTGGCCACGCAGGACCTCATGCGCGTCTACGGCGCCCTTTTCTGGAGCCTGGCGCCCCTCATCAATGTCACCGAGCCCCCCCGCGTTTACGTCAGCTCCTTCTGGCCCTACGACTACGCCCTCGAAACCAGCATCGAGCTTTTTAAAAGGGAAGAAATCTCCTTGCTGGAGGACCTCAACCAGGTGATCGAGAACCGGCTGGAGAACAAAATCGCCTTCATCCGTCAGCACGGCATCCGCGTCCGCATTCACGCCCTCTTGGTGGACCGCTACGTGCAGACATATAAGGAACAGATGAGCTTCTTCAGCGACTCAGAGATGGTGTTCAAGGAGATCGTGGACGACCCCGACAAGTTCTACATTTTCAAGTCCATCCTAGCCAAAACCAATGTCAGCAAGTTCGACCTGCCCAACCGAGACGCATACCGTGACTTCTTCGGGATCAACCCAGTGAACAGCTTTAAGCAGCTGTCCGCCCAGTGCTCCTACATGGGTGGCTGTCTGCTGGAGAAGATCGAGAAAGCCATCACCCACGAACTGCCCGCCCTGCTCAGCAGCATCAACTCCGGCAAGAACCCGAGCCTGTCCTCCTGTGAGGCCACCGGATGCGGGGAGAAGCCCAAAAACCGCTACCGGCGAAACTGAGAGAAGAGCACGAGGTAGGAGGGAGACTGTGGAGGAGAGAGAGAACGTGAGGAGGAGCCAAAAACAAAGACGGAGCAGTGGAGCTAATCCTGCTCCCGCCTCAGGTCCGTTTCAGTGGAGTCGACCGAGACGGATGTAATGGGACTTTTATTTTCTTCAGACGAGTGAAGAGATTGTGTGTGGGGGTGTTTGAGGGAAGGTGATTGTGGGATACAGGGTGGAGGGAGGGTTTGAGGCGGAGCTTCTTGTGAATGTGAGGAGAGTTCACCAAAATAACTCTTCTTCTTTCTGCGCCACTTTTATAAACTGCAGTTTTCAGGAGGGAAAATGTGTACGCATGAGATGACAAAAAATGGCTGACACACACTATAAAAATGTAAAAAATAGCAAAAATAAAATGTTGTGAGACTGAAAATGGCTATCCGCTGCCTTGAATGTGAAATATGAACGTTTGCTTTTAGATTTTGTATCCAAAAAACAAAGGTTGTCTTTTTTAAAACATAGCCTATATTGCCAATAGAATATAAAGTCATGTTATACAAACTTTTGCCTTGATTTATTTACTTCAAATAGTAACTATAGATGATTTTTCTCTTGTCTGTGATATCGATAAGCTAAATCTTTTGGTTTTACGCCGTAAAAAGCATGACACTTTTCCGCCACATCCCACCACACTCTATCGGCATTTACGTCTGCAAGACATCTGCAATACACAGTTCGCTCATCTGCAATACGTCTCTGAGACGTCTATACGTCTGTAATACATCTGCTAAAGATCTTGGAAACATCTGCTGTGTAAAAACATCTGCTAAACATCTTAGACAGAGCAGTTTTACATCCATTCTGAATCAAAGGTCTTACAGACATCTTATAGATGCCGCTTGACAGCAGACGTATTCGAGACGTATGGCAGATCTATGAGCAAACTATGGATTGCAGATATAAATGCAGACATCAAAAAGACGATAGCCAGAAGAGTGTGCTATCAGGGATGTTTCGAACAGTGATGATATCAAAGCTGCGTTTGATTTCTCTTGCACATTTCCATTAACTCGCACTGTAAACGCCAGTCTATACAGAATTCCACGCTTTATAGTCAGGTCTTATTCAACGGATGGGGTTTGCTAGAAAACATAATGACTGTTACCTCAGAAAACCGCCTTTTTCTTTGTTTCAAACTTTTTGTCCCGGGTTATGATTGATACAGCACACTTTGTAGACCTCTGTGAAAAAGGGGCAACAGTTCCTTTCCACTGGAGCGACTTGCAAGAGCAATAAAAATGTTGTTAACACGAGGTGTCTGTTTATTTGGAGCAGCGGTTAATAGACTCGCATCTCTTCTGTCCAGTCTCAGTTAAATATCAGGGGCGCTTCGTTTTATTCCCATACTCAGAAATAAACATGAGATGAATTCTAGATAAAGACTTTTACTGTTTCAGGTAAGAAGCCAAAGTCATCAGATCAGTTGAGATGGAAAGGTCATTGTTGTCTTTAATAATGCAGGAAGTTCAAGCAGCGTGCACACTATTGTCCTGAATTTCCGGACCATTGAAGTTGCACAAGTTGTCCACCAGAGTGGGCACGAAAGGAGAAGAGATGTTGCATCACATTCATCACACAATGATGAGGTAAAAGAAAATTGTGCAAGACATGTTTGGAAAGGGAGGTTAATAAAATACTGACTAAATCTGAAATGATCTCTACAGGCTCATGTGACTATGTAGCTATTGGTTATGTTGAAAGATTAGTTCACCCAAAGATAATAATTCTGACATAATTTATTCACTCATGTGGATAAAAACCTCTTTCTTTCTTCAGTGTAACATAAAAGAAGATATTTTGAGAAATGTTTCAGCGGCGGTGTGTTCGTACAATGGAAGGGTTTCAGTGTTGTTTGATTATCGACATTCTTTAAAATATCTTATTTTACTCAGGTTTTGTGAATAAACTATACAGAATTTGTATATCACTTTGCCACACGGCATCATAAGTTTGATATAAAACCTCTTCAGAAGTGTGTGATGGAAATGTGTCAGGTGGGCAGCAGACGTTCAGGATCCTCTCCAGACACACATTCAGCTTTGACTATTCAGGTCTGAAACACCAATTCAATCCAATTCCTAAAATATGAAATGACTATTTCTCATTAAATATTCTTTGTTCCGCACAAATACATCACGTTATTGAAATAAAATGAGTTATGGAAGTAATTTCACATTGATTTTAATGATCATGTCTATCAGATCCCTTTATTGTATTTCTGTATTCTAGCATTTTACATACTGAATCAAACTCAGGTACTGTTTTATAGCGTGTCGCATTCAGAACAAAATGAATCCAATGTCTCGTTGTCAAATGTTATTAGTCCTAATGTCTTTATAATGGCACTGGCAGTCTGTGTGCGCCAGGACACAGTCCAGTGATCACATCTTTCAGACTGAGATATAATCCCCCCGGAGCGAGGGAACCCCTTGAACATCACGATCCTCCTGAGGAAACGTATGAAAACGCTCATATATACTCATGTCACACTGAGGTTTCCCGGTGCTCGCTCGTGATTGGAGAAACAGGTATGGAAACTTTATTGCACCATCACCATCGTGACTTGAACTCCGAGAGCGAGGTATAGTATACTGTAAAAGAGATTGAGTAATGATAAAAAGAAAAGAGGAGGTTATCATTGCTCCATATTAAGAAAACAAGCATGGGGTGTGTTTCACCCAAAAATGTTGCAGAAAGAGAAATGAGGCTTATCCAAAAAGAGTGGTTTTTGTTGTGGTTACTGTGTGTTCACCCCAAAATTTTAATTCAGCGATCATTTATTCACCCTCATGTGAGTTCAAACTTCCAGACTTTCTGCAGAACACAAAGGAAGATATTTTGAAGAATTTTGTGTAACCAAACTTCGGCTCCCAATGACTTCCATTTCATGGACACAATATATTGGTCACATTTCTCAAAATATCTTCTTTTGTGTTTAACGGAATAAAGAGTCATACACGACTGTATCAACACATTCTTTTCTTGTTTGCAGCACGAATGCCAACAGGCACACGGGCAAAACAGATTCACCCGGTTTAGCCACAATTTTTTGTGTCTGAACTGATATCTGCAGCTCTATAATCAGTTCAAAGCAAACCCGGTTTACCCCAACAATTAAGCATGAGTGGTTTGTTTACCATGTACAGGATGTCTTGACCATCTTTCAGATCCTCTCTTCTCAGGAGACAGACACAGCTGCAGTTCTCCGGGGAATTGCTTTGATACTTTCTTCCTCAGGTTTGTGCATTTTAGCCTCACATAATGACTTGGATTAACTCCAGCATGCTCTTCACACACAAACTAAAGAGTCTATTAATTCAAATATGCGGATCATAGATTCATGGTGTATTTTGGGAAACATTTCATAAACTGGGATCAACATTTAATTATTAAATTGGAGGATTAATCTATCCATCTGTAATCTCTAACGCACATATATCCATCAAGGCAGATAGACGGATAAAGAATTTAAATGATTTGATATGGACCTCGGTTTGACAGCTGTGTGTTCCCCTGCATTACACGTCACGTTGATTGGAACCCCCACCTCTACGACAGCTCTCGGCGACGCGCATCGGCGCCGGAGACGCGCCCGGACGCGCACACTGCGGTTTGAGAGCAGCCCGCTTCCATGTGCCTGCGTGCTCGCCTCCCTTCTGGTTTCCTCTCTCCAGAGCGCGCACGCACCGCTTTCTCTCCACCTCTGATTTATTCCGGAGACTGTTGGACGCGTACAGACACCCGTCAGATGGACGCTGGAGATGGAGATTTGGAGATGGTGTAACGCGCACTGGCGCACCGGAGCAGACGAATACACACAGCCACGAAGTGTTCAAACGAGCGGCGGTTGTCAGCGGTGGCAAGCTGTGTACTGACGGATAAACCGGCACAGAAAACGGTATTTGGATCTCGGGGGGAACGCTGTCCGTGGAAATGATTCCTGAAGCGAAACCAAAGACGCATTTCATCACTGTGAGTCTGTGGAAAGAGCAGAAGAGAGAAGATCTCTCTGCATCGCAATAAGAGAAACTTACTTTGACTTCTGGTAAACAAGGGGAAATGATTTCATGTGTTAAGTGCAGAAGTTTTACATGCGTAAAGATGCGTGTGAACTGGTTTTAAAGCGCCACTCAAGTACCTGATGGTCATTTGGGAATTAAATCGGCATCAGTCGGAATTGTGCGGATTAAAGTTTTTGCTTTTATGCCTCATTCATATACGCGTTATTTTTTCGTCCTTTTTAATCCGGATTTAAAACGCATGTATGATCTAAAGTGACAATTTGGGAAGATCGAAGCGCTGTTTGAGGGAATAGTTTCCTGTCAAGCACTTTAACGGGCGTCACTGTCAGAAATGTTGTTTTTATTTCACTGCATTGCTGTGCCGTCTGTGGTCAGTGTGAAAGGACGCGGAGTTTCCAATGAACGCGCACAGTGCATGTGAGAAACAAAAGAGGGCGGAAGGTTTATTTTTGGGAATCCGGATTGAGTTTTTGTTGAGCTTGTGTGTGTGTTTTGGCCAGTGTAGATGCGCATTGTTTCCCAAGAGTTGTAGTTTGGAAGCTTGAGGTGACGTTTCAGTTTTTTGTGTGCTCTGCTGGAATGGATAGGAGTAATGCCATAGCATTAACGCTGACAAACCTTTAAATGTGTACCCTTATGTGCCATATAGATGCCTTTTCCTGTTTAATGAAAGAGTTTGGGTCAAACTGCGTATAAAAGTTGTCAAAACCGCCAGTCCCTAATTCTGTGCTTTTATTATGTAATGCTGTTTTTTCAGTGAAAGAACTGGATTCACTTGTACTAAGTAAAAAGGTTTGGATAAGGGAGGACAGAAGAGCTGGCAGAATTTGCTATTGATGTAATGAGGTGAAATAAGCAAGTTTAAAAGCTGGAACTGTCTAAACAACTTCTCTGTATCTAGACGTCACAGCTATTCGGCCCATTTTCCCATCCTGATTCTTTTTTTCCACACAAACAGCATTTTTGTTCCATTGGTCTCAGCTTGGGTTTGAGAACCTCATCATGGCTTCTCCGCAACACCAACAACTGCTGGTTCACAACAGCGAGGTGAGCTGCGATGCCAGTGGAGATGGGCTGCCGTCTGTACGTCTCAGCAGCGCTAAATCACACAAACAGCAGCGCGGGAGTCTGGGAGCCAGCGCCATGTGCAGCATCTTAGGGGGCTCCAAACACTGCAAGTACAGCATCTCGTCCAGCTGTAGCTCTGCAGACTCTGGCATCCGCAAACCCATGTTTAAAGGTTTGCGGACTCAGAGGAAGATGCCACAGCTGTTTGAGAGGTCTGCCGGGCCCTTTTGGAACCCCAAGTTCGACTCGAACATACTGGAGGAGGCCTGTCGTGAGCGCTGCTTCCCACAGACGCAAAGGCGCTTCCGCTGTGTGCTCTTCTACCTGGCCTCCGCCAGCCTCCTCTGGGGAATGTTCTTCATCGCTAATGCTGATCGATGTAAACAGACTGCCTTTTTGTTACCCACAGCATCTTTCCTCCTCCTGTGCTGCCTCCTTTTTGTCTTCACTTTCACCAAGTTCTACGCCCGCTGCTACAACCAGGCCTCGCTGCTAGTCATCGTGGTCACGTTTGCCCTAACGCTTGCACCGCAGGTCCAAACTTCAGGCTTCAGTGACTTTAGCGTTGATCCCGTGAAGGTTGCATATGACACTGATGATTTCAGTGGTGCGGAGAGTGGAAATCTCTCTTCTGAAAGCCTCGCCGGTGGGGCTACTGTGGCTCCGTGTATGTCACCGGTCGGTACCTTCTCTCTTGGTATGGAAGTGCTTTCCTTGCTTTACAGTTTCCTCCATGTCCGTTTGTACGCCTCACTCCTGCTCGGTTTGCTCTACTCCGTGCTCTTTGAGATGCTCGGGTGGATGCACTTGTTTCATGGCGACGGGTGGAGCCGCTCCTCTGAGGAACATTTGGAAACGCTGTATTGGCTGATCCCAGGTAGAGTCATCTTGCATCTCTGCGCCCACATCATCGGTATCCATCTTTTCATCATGTCTGAAGTGCGCTCGCGATGCACCTTCCTCAAGGTCGGCCAAGCCATCATGCACGGAAAAGACTTGGAGGTGGAAAAGGCCCTGAAGGAGCGGATGATCCACTCCGTGATGCCTCGCCGGGTAGCGGATGAGCTCATGAAGCAAGGCGACGAAGACAACGACAACTCGATGAAGCGGTACTCCACGGGAGCGGCGATCGCCGGCGCCTCTAGCCCCAAGAGTGTCAAGCGCAAGAAGACGTCCATACCACGCGGTCAGATCATCTTTCGGCCATTCAACATGAAACGCATGGAGCCCGTCAGCATTCTCTTCGCCGACATCGTGGGCTTCACCAAAATGAGCGCCAACAAGTCGGCTCACGCTCTGGTGGGACTTCTCAATGACTTATTCGGCCGCTTCGATCGTCTGTGTGAGCTCACGTGCTGTGAGAAGATCAGCACGTTGGGAGACTGTTACTACTGTGTGGCCGGGTGTCCGGAACCACGCGAGGACCACGCCTACTGTTGTGTGGAGATGGGGCTCGGAATGATTCAGGCTATTGAGCAGTTCTGTCAAGAGAAGAAGGAGATGGTGAACATGCGTGTCGGCATCCACACGGGCACGGTGCTGTGCGGGATTCTCGGCATGAAGCGCTTTAAGTTTGATGTCTGGTCCAATGATGTCAACCTTGCCAATCTTATGGAGCAGTTGGGGGTTGCTGGGAAGGTGCATCTGTCTGAAGCCACTGACAAGTTTCTTGACGACCGGTACCTGCGGGAGGACGGGCGAGTCGTGGAAAGAATCGGACCAAGCGTGGTGGCAGATCAACTTAAAGGTGAGATTTTTGTTTTGCTAATGTAATGCAGCTTGAGAAATCTGTGAACATGTTTCTGGCTTTGGCTCTTTAGTACACTTTAAAAAATGCTGGGCTGTTTCGACCCTTGGTTGGGTAAAGTATGGGTAAACTCAACCTTTGGGTCAGAAATTGAAACAGAAAATGTCCATATTTCACCCAACCTTGGCTTGAAACAACGCAGCTATTTTTTGTTAGCAGTGTAGTCTTTTTCCATCATTTTTTCTGAGGGTAGTGAAGCACTTTTGGCTCATCTTGGTTTTTAAAACATGATTTGCATGTCTTTGTCAATCTGTGTATTATTGATGTATTTTGGCCTTTTGTTGAATCTTCTGAACTCTCTCACATCAGGTTTTTTGAGCAGGTGTTTCTTTCAGTCGCACGCTCTTGCTGTTTCTTCACAGCCTTCAAGATGTGATTCATGTTGGAGATTTGTGCAATCAGTGTTTCTCGAAAAAGAAGTGTGATTCCTCTGTATTCCGATCGTGCATTCCGATGGAGAGGCTAATCTGTTGCATACTTTGTGTTGCACATATTTTCTGTGTTTGGTTTGGAAAAATCTAGACTTGCCAAGTTGCCAAGTATTTAGGGACATTGACCAGAGAAAAAGATTATTTCTTAGTTGCCGCTCTTTCCTAGCTCAGGAGATAAGAGGGAGTTCTGATCCAAGTATCATCATAGTCAGATATTTCTAACAAAATTGCTTACGAGAAATCAAAACGAGACAATTGTTGAAACACAAGAGGAGTATGGAGGTGTAAAATGAAAGTTGTGGGGTAGAGGTCAAGTAGTCTGGATTTGGGTCAATTTGATGAGAGATGTTGTTCATATTGAAATCTTCAAAAATATTGACTTGACAAATCTGAGCCCATTTAGAAAATCAAACGACACAAATATTTGTGAGATTTCGTACTCTTTCTCGGGAGAAATATATGAGACACAGATGAGACTTAGGCAGTACTTTACATTTACATTGTTTCTGAGATTTAGTTTGTCTGTTGATATAACAGAAACCTTCTGGGATTTTTTTCTCTCACTTAGGGCTTTTTTATCACGATTAATTGATCAATGGCAAATTTTGTGTTTACATAATATGTCTGTGCGGTGTGCATATTTTTTCTTTATTCATAAACGCATAAACATGTATACATTTCGGATGTACAGTATTTGCATGTATATATTTTTATATTTCTATATAATTTAAATAATATATAAACATTTATTCATTTTTATTTCTATTTTTACTTCTCTGATTATGTTTACAAATTCAAAATTAATATGCCAACGGAACAGACGTATATTATGTAAACAAATAATTTTTATTCTGGATGCGATTAATCGTTGAACATCTTTATTATTAGTATATTTTCTGCATATATTATTTGCAGTAAACTTGTTTATGTAAACTATTCTGTACTTTTCTCTATACTTGAGCTCCATACTTGGGGTTTGAGTGCTATTGCCCTAGTCGTATATAATATGAATGTCTCAGTGTGGTATTATTCCTTTCAGGTGTAATTATGTTAAATAGATCCTATCATGTAATGAGGAACTCCAGACTGTAATTAATAGGAAATGCAATTTCCCTTTCGACGGAATTGATAACAGGTTGGACTCGACCTCTTCAGATGAAAAAGCATGCGTGCCTGAGCAGTTTGACTTAAATGTCTTGGCGTTTCTAGTTTTTGTTAACTGACTTGCTGGAATTCAGCGGGTATCAGAAATCTCTGAGCAGTCACAGCATCATCACCGCAGCTGCCCCGGCTGGTACAGGAGGGCAAGTGGAAATGATGCTGTGACTGTCGCCCTTGAGAATCTCACTCCGCTTTGCCAGCACGTCCCCTCAATCAATAGTTAATTTTTTTCCTCCTGCCCTCGCCTCGTTCAGAGAGGGTAAATGGCTTCCTTAAAACATCCCCACGGCGTACGCTTCTAAACATCTGTCAGGTTTATTTCTCTTGTTCCTCGTCTCTTGTCTTTTCACTTACACTCGCCTCCGCTGAGTCTTTTCAGCGAGTATCTTAAGTGATTTTTTTCCTTTGCTTTTCACTGCGTGACTCATAACAGTACAGTAAGGGCAGTAACATTGCATAACAACATTTCAGTTTCCAACAGCACTGAACTCTCAGCTGAATTCACCCGCTCTCGTCTCTCTCGGTTTAACTCGCACGCCCATTATGCTTGAAGCTGTAGAGGATGACGTTCGTTCGTAATTCATCAACAAAATGATTTTCAGGGCAACGTTCTCTCCCGCATATCTCGGATACACTCGATCGCCCCTCTCCAAGTACTCAAACGTCGGTTTTTTTCGCCCACTAGGCGCTGTTTCTTCCACTTTGACGACCTTTTTGACTCTTGTGCTGTATTCAGTTCAATACGCAGGATTTATCTTTCTCCCTGTGGATTTACAGGCCGAGTGAAAGAGCCCTCCGTCAAGACCAGAGAAGTGTAGAAATCTTCCAGCCGCTGCTATAGCAGCATCAATCACAGACGCTTGTGTGGAAACCTGGCAGACCTCAGAATGGAAACTGTCCAGATATCAAGTCATTCACACCAAGCTGAACACTGATCACAAACTGAAGCCTTCCTTTTGAAGCTGATGTTGTTTTTTAGTTAGACATTTAGTTTACCTGCTGGGTCTTTTGATTTGACCCACTATTAAGGGAAAGTAATAGAAATGAAACGCAACTAAACAAGCCAACTAGGGTCATTTTCTGCTATCCATAATTTGTTTTAATGGGTCAAATATAAACTCACTATTCTTGGGAAGCATGTTGTTGTATAGGATGTCACATTCTTCTTTTATCATAGTCATGTCAAGTTGAACGGAGGGGTACATTTCTGATAATTTTACACAGATGTTGCGGCTATATAGTCACTTATGCAATTAAAAATCAGTAATTTGTAGGGGTGACTCATCAGTTACTAAATAGTGGGCGTGGCTTTTGTCTTTCTCTGCGATTTGAATATGAATTGTATGAAAACATCCGTTGCATTTTGAAATGGAACCGGAAGCAGACTGACCGTGAAAGGGGAGGAGTTAACGGAAGCTCCGCCCAAGCCGTCTAACATTTGTCATTTGAGATGGATGGTCATAACAGAACGGAAGTGCATTTTCAGATTTTAACTAGAATATGAGGCCACACGATTTTTAAAAGAGAATGACCCACATTGATAAACTATTTACAATAAACGTTGCAAGATTTCATGAAAAAATAGGCATCATCATTTTTATTTCACCTGGACTTTAAGCATAAAACATAACTGTTCTATATTTAAAAAAGTTTTATATATATTAGCATATTTTAATATTTTTTTAAAGTGTAAAATGTGTGTTGATTTGCGAACAGTTAGGTTTCATGCTGCGTTGTCACGGGAACATGCCAGCTGAAGATAAAGAGGAAATTATGTCGCATTCGCTCCCTTTGCCAAGTGCATTCCAAATGTCTTCATATTGGCACGCACATGTCCTGTTTACTACAAAGTCTGAACTGGAAGGGCTCCCTTCGACGGGAGTAGGCTGATGAATTTTACCCGTGACTGTTCGATACGAATACACGCACCTTTACACCCATAGTGAAGTAGTTTTAAGATGTTGTTTTTTTGGAGCATCAAATTGTAGTATAACGTTTTTTTTATTCCACCATATCACATTTAATGCAAAATAATTGTAAATATGTAACTTAGGTTTACAGTCAAAGCTAAGGAGCTTAGGATAGTTTACCCAAAAATGAAAATTCTGTCATTATTTACTCACCTTGTTGTCATTTAAAAAAAGAAGATATTTTGAATAATGTTGGAATAGAATCCCCATTGATTCTATTGTATGGACATAAAACAAATGCAAGTCAATGGGGACAAGCGGTTTTTGGTTACCAACATTTTTCAGATTATATCCTTTCTTGTTGTGCAGAAGAAAGAAAATCTCACAGGATTAAAATGACAACAGGGTGAGTTAATGATGACAGCATTTTCGTTTTAAAGGTGAAATTTTACTTTGATGTAAAAGTTTTTTGCAAACTAGCTTCATACTGACATCTCACCCCCCCTTACAAAAAGTAAGTACTTTTAAGTGTACCTTAGTAATGTTTGAGTACCGCAATTTAGCTTAAAACTGTTTTATTTAGAAATGCATAAATAGTAAACCTTTCTATATTTCTTTATTTGAAAATGAAAAAACATATTTTTTGCTAGGATGCAGGAAGTGACATTAGTTTGGCCAAGAAAACTACACCAGGATGTTTCCAAAGTAGATTGTCATGCTTTGAAGTAATAGTTCATAATGTCAAACAACCTTTAAAATAATTAAAACTCTAAATTCTTTATCCGGTAATTTCTAACTTTCTTTGTTTTCTATAGGCATCCAATTCATATGATGTTCATTCTGTAAGCTATCTATATTATCTTTTAAGTGCTTGACTTTGATGAGTTCAAATTCGTATATATATAAAACATTTTATAAATTATTACATGTATTTACGTTTGTTTAAAAGGTTCTGCACAGGAGTAATGACCTGCCTCCAATCTTTGACACAAACGTTGGGCAAAATAATATAGACGCAAAAAGGATATTCTGACCTTGAATGCTCTGTCTGTGAAAAATGGCTTCAGGTGCAAGTGTTGAATAGGTTGTTGTTGTGTGTCTAGAACAGTGTAGCGCGCTTCTTACAAAGGACCGCAGTCCGTCTTATAAATAGCAAAAATAAGAATTGTCATAACTGTTGCCCTCGATAGAAGAGACGAGGAGCTGCAGTGCCCCGGGGAGGATGCGACGAGACGGCCTTTGTGTTTAGTGGCGTCTTGCAAAACAAATGCATTGCTGGCCGAGCTCTGTTGCTTCAAGATGGGAAATTAAATGCCAAGTGTGTTTGCACATACAAGGAATGTGTTTTGGTGACAGGTGCAAAATTAAACCTCTTGTTGCTTTTTTTAATAACCGTGTTCTTTTGGGAGCATGTACCGTAGCATGTACCTTTTAGCATGTGTTCTACATTTTATTCCCTGGTTCTTCCGACATCCCACCGTGTGTGTCGGCCCCTGTTGTGTGCGATGATCATTTGTGTGGAAATGAAGCTATTTTTAGCCGTTTCCCTGGAAAGTACCTGGCTGTGTCTCGGTTTCAGAAAATGATGACGCCTCCCTCAACGTCCCACAGCCCAGACAATCATCCTGTCAGATGTTACATTCCCGCTGATGAAAAAATGTGGGTCATTATTTTGTGGTCAACATTTCTAACGTGTGTTAGACAAAAAATCCGTTGCTACACCCAGAGAATAATGTCACTGCTCATATGTGTCTGATTCTCAGTAGATTTGATGGAGTTCCCTTTTGCATTTAATTTACAGCGAGTATCAACCTAGTCGCACAAAATTGCTCAAAATAAAATTGAAGTGTGTGAAGGTGTAAAATAAATGTAGATTGTATAGGCGGATTTGCTTAAATTGAGTTTTTATTAGATTTTTTTTCGCCTAGCCCAGCACAGTAACAATGCCTCAGCCTATGGTGTGCGTTTGGGGCGGTACTAAATTTAACCAGCCAATGAGGGTGGTTGGTTGCAATGTTCTTGCTCTCTTGTTTTATGCATTTGGTGCTTTCTATCTTCACAAAATCTCATCGTATTCATAATCATATTCTGGCCTCGCATCTATCCATCACTAAACTCATTTGTTTCTGGTGTGTAATGAACTATGCGCCAACATTTAATTACTGTTACGGGCTTCGAGCGAGAGTAGCGGTGATGCATGCACGCTTTTGCAATTCCATCTTAATGTAAAATTGATTTTAGCCCGGCCCGTATCATTCACGCTTATATTTCCACACGCGTGGACTCCTCTTTTGTCTCCCTGCTCCGTATCTTCAGTGGAGCTTGTAGAGACGCAGCAGGTCAGATTTTTCCATTATTACGTTGACATTTAGGAATTGGTCACCTGTTTTGCTCGACCCTTTTGCACCAGAATCGATCGGTGATTTATAGCGTGAAAACACTACCTCTCTTTAAAGTCTGCGCATTAGTTGTTTTTGGTTTGCTCTTGTGAATATCTGTGACCTTCATAAGCGACACATCAGTCAGACAGTTCGGAGGGGGATGGAGAGACACCAAATTTAAATTTCTCCTGGGGTTTTATGGGGAAACTGGAAATTCATCCAGAACTTTCACAGATCCACATGATCCAGTCAGAATGCATGCTTTTAAGAGAAGCTTTTAACAGAATGCATGTTTTAAGAGAAGATAGCTGGTGGATTTGCTATTTCTGAGTTCATGTTCATGTTGAATAGATGTCAAATTGTATTTTTTTACCGTACAAAAAATAAGTATTTTATTAAGTATACCTAAATAAAGTTGAAGTATGCTTTATGTAGTGTACCTATATTAACGACAAGTGTACTTGTAAGGATTTTATAGTTCAGTACTACTTAGGACAAAATTGGCCCGTTTATTTAGAAGTGTACTTTTACTGCGACAGTAACACTAGTAAACTTTTAAGTGCGCAAGATTTTACGAATATCAACAAAAATATATTTCACGTGAAGAGCCTACTCAATACTTGTAGCACTTTTTTATTATATAGTCTAGTTAAGTACACTACAAAGTATACTTTCAGTAAACTACTAGTTTAAAGCTTTTGCACTTCAAGTTGTAGTTTATTCTTGTGAACTTAACATCATACTTATAGTTTACTATGTCCATTATTATTATTTATATTATATTGTTACCATATGAACGTTAACATGGCCAAGTATGCTTTCTTGGAGTAACTTACTAGAATACTTGAATATCGCTTTTATTTTAGTGTATTCAAAACACATCAGGCCAAGTTTGTTTTTAAATATATTGTATGTCAAGTATACTTAAGTTTAATTCTAAGTACATTTATGAAAAGATCAGATAGTACACTTGATTTCGTTGTGGGTATATGCACATGAAGTTGTTGAAGGACCGTGATGCTGGACAAGAGGCTCTGGCGTAAACAATTTTGTGAAGTTATTTCTCTAGGGATAAGTTAAGTGTTTAGATGAGACTCTGTTCCTCTGGCAGGTGCTATGACAGCTAATGAGAGTCACAGTAAATAGATGTGGATGTGAGAGTGATTCCCAGCATGCCGAGGGAGCAGCTGTTGATGTGTGATTGGACGGTGTCTGGAGGTGACGGGAGAATCCTCTCATGGTTTACTCTGTGAACTTCATAACACCATGTATGACCCATCTGCTTCCACACTGTGGGGATTTTTTCCACCCCTCCCCACGCCATTCTGACCTACTGAGATGAAGTATGTTCTCGTAAAACCGTTAATAGAATACGAAAAATTAAGAGTGGCGGTGCTGTTTCTCATTGTGATGTGACCTTGTTCCTTTATGTGTGTAAGATTATTACTTATTCGTCCCCTATGTCTAAGTTTGATTATTGTAGGTTGAAGAGTCGAGTCGACGGAACACACAGAGTTGCAGGCCTGGAGACCAAGAATTGACACAGACACAGAGATGTGCAGTTCAATCAGAGTCCAAAGTTTATTGAATATAGTTCCAATATTTATATCCAGAAAAGCGGAAGTAACATTGGTCATTGAAACTATTAATATTATTCACGCGGGTTATATCTTTGTTCTTAGACCTTCTTATAAGTACATATAAGGCAGCACGATGTTCTGAATATTCTGTTAAGTAAGTACATATAAGGCAGCATGAGTCTGCATATTCTGTTAACTAGGTCAGCACTTGACCTTAAGTATCGTTAGACATAATGCATGCACAATCATCATTGAAATACATTTCTCATAATATGATTTGTGAACAATAATCATTGCAATACATTTCACACAATATGTATGGGACACAGGCAAAAACCCAAATTCTCACAATGTGTTTTCTGTAAGGCGACTTGCCAAAGTAAACGGAGGCCGGTTCAGGGCTGATGTGATGCTGAGGCCTCAGGGCAAAATGATGAAACTTTCAGATTATTTTTGGGGCACGTAAATTTTTGATGGTTTTGTAAGTATCAGTAAAAGTTTTTTTTTAATAATAATAATTTTTTTTGTAGTTAACAGTCAGTGTTTTTGAAAACTAAGACTTTTAAAATAAATGTAATTAATTATGATTGTACATTACGTACAGAAAAAACAATTGAAGCATGAAACATTGTTTGTTATCCAGTCCAAGACATGCTTTTAATAAGTTCATATGAATAAATGAATATTACATTTTCATTTTGCGATTAAATAAACAAAAGTTTTTTCTTGTAATAAACAGTCAGTATTTTTGAAACCATTAATTTGACAAATAAATGTATTCAATTATATATGTACAAAATGTACAGTAAAAACAAATATGCTGAGGACTGTTTTTTCTTTTTCAAGTCCATGTCATGCTTTAACAAAATATATATTAAATTTATACTATAATAAATTATTAGATTCATACTAATATAATTGATTAATATGTTAATGTAAATTAATTAATATTACACTTTAGTTGGATGGTAAAAGAAACAGATATGTTCACTTATAATATAAACTAGAATATATAAAAGTGCAATTATAATATTTTTATCTACAAAAGATAAGCATACAAAAGACCAAGAAAAAATGTCTCTCGAGTGACCCTAAACATTTAAACTATGGTGTGTGTATATACAGTATATATACAGTATATGTATATTATTTTATTATGACTTTTTGGTGTCTTTAGACTTGAATTTGATGCATAAATGATTATACATCTGCTCTCAATAAAATTGTAAGAGCTATATATTTTTATAGCCAGTTGTGCACCTGACCCAAGTAATGTCTATAAAATGTAATATGATGAAATCGACAGTTCATGTCATTGCACCATTACTCAGCTGTCATTGTATATTCCTGACCGTGCACTTGCTTTGCTGTGATATATTGTATTTCTCATGACAAATTGTGTACATTTTTTGCATGGCTCAGCAGAAAATGTATGAAGTCTGGACTCAGCACAATAAGCAGCTGCTCTGTGTTTCATTTACAATGTCTTGTATTTACAGTCCTGTGAAATACGCCGTCCTCTGCGACATTAACTTTCCAAACAGTTTTCAGGTTTTTAATTGGGTCGTAGTCTTTATCTTCTAATCGTTCCTGGACACGGTGAGAATCTTCGTCAGGTTTGAACTTGAGGGTCGAGGGAGGTGATGAGTGAGCAGGTGCGTCTGTACATTTTTAAGTGGAATGGTTTGGAAGTTATTTGTCCTGGAGGACTATCGCCGGGGTCACCTTAGGTTAAGAGATCAAATCACAGCCACCTGGAGCCGGCGAGAGACGAGCCTTGCTGTCTTATAAACATCTTCAAGTGTCTTTCATCGCAGGTCAGGTGCACAGGTTTTGAATGAAAATCAAAAAGTGTAACAGATATAAAGATCTATTTGCACAAAATCAATGGTGAAGAGACATGACACATCGTTCTCTTTACACTTTCTGTCTCCGTAAATGTCAAGCGTGGAGTCTGGAGTAAAATAGGCTTCATTATGTAGATCCAGACGATTCATTAGCCCGCAGCGCTGACAGCGATGGATGTGTGGCTGTTCTCTTGTGTTGTGTGAGCAGGTGAAGACAGTTTGCTGTAATGTAAGTAGTAAATCACCGCTAAACAGTTACAGCCAAACATGGGCCGTATCCTCAGGGAGCCAACACGTTTGACCCTTACTGTCATGTATTCCCAGTGTCCTTCAGCGTATGGCTCTCAGGAGATGCTCTTATCGCGTCGTCCATCTGTTTTTAAAGAGAACTGAGCGGTTAATGTTGTGTAGAATTAAAAGAGCTGCAGGTGGACCGACACAATTCTATGGCAATTCATCATTTTTAACGGTCAGTTCAATTTGTCCAATCTAATTCATTCTCTTTCGCTCCCGTGATCATTAGCCGCATCACAATATAGATTTGTGTGCACTGTTGTGTTTGTCTGTAGGTTTATTTGAAGTCACAGTGAAATTGAAAATGTTTTTCATGAAATATTGGAGCGTTTGTTGTAAATAGTTTATCAATGTGGGTCTTTCTACTTCCGTCCTGTAATGAGTATCCATCTTTAATAACGTATGTAAGACTGCTTGGGCGGAGCATCCGTCAACTCCTCCCCCTAAGCTGGCATTCTGCTGCCAAGCCACACCCACTACTTCACCCAGAAATGCGTCAAAGTAAATACGATCGCAACTTCCGGTTCATGGGGACTTTTAAGGTTATGCTTTTGTGCATGTTGGATCTCTCGGATCTTTTTGTGAATGGAAATGCATACACACGTTTATTGCCTTTGCGTTTATGAGTCATTTTAGTGAATCAAAATATGAAAAAAAAATCAAAAAGACATCAAAAAACGTGTTTTTTTATCCTGCATTCCAATTAATATTCATCAAACTGCGGTTGGTTCGTTTTGATTTTAAGACATAATAAAAAATACAGCTAAATAACGAAATGAAAAACTTAGTTATTTCATTTTGGAAACAAACTCATCATCTGAAGTTCAATGAAGCAATACAAATATTAATTTAATATAAAGAGTAAGATCATTAATTATAACTCTGACTTGTCACCCACATCACAGTTTCAGTTCAAATGAAATATTAAAATGTGATTAAAAATCTTTGATTAAGTATAATTTATACAGTTGGTTTGATGTATTATATTCACACGGTTTACTTTGGGTGCCCATGTCTCTCAATATCTCTACAATACATCAAAGGAAGTAATACCTGAGAGGATAATTGACCCCAAAACAAATCATCTTTCATTATTTATTCATCCTCATGTCATTCCAAATGATGTTATTTGCGGGTTCTGTGGGATTTTTCGGGCATGAGAGTAACTGCTCATCAACCTACTTATCCTATTGATCCCTCCGTCACACGCACATTCAATCCTCTTCACATGCTCTGTACTGATGCTAATACCTCTAATTCCTCAATTTGCAGGGGGACGCGTGATAGATGCTGATGTGAATAAATAATTAGAGACTATGAAGGTCCTCAAGGCCTTTTTGAAAGTGATGCTTAAGAGCGGATGCAATATAGACGCATCTTGAGATGATCGAGTTAGTCTATAGACACGTTCTTTTCTTCATATGTGAAATGTGTAATTTTTATTTTAGTTTTACCGCTCTATCGCTCTCTACGTGGCGATCTGGGTGGACGTTTTGGACCAAAGTAACCAAGTGGCAACGCCCTAGCACCCAGAAACGCCCATTTAATTACTTTAGCAATTTTTGGTCCCATTTTTAAATCTATAATGTTTAATGCAATTTTGAAAGCGGTTGGAAGTATGAGTGTATTATGGGCTGTATTGTGCTCTGTGTTTCTCTGGCTCACCTCCAGAGCTCTGCGGACGAGGACTCATAAATGAAAGATGATTTCTCAAGGATATCCCCGAGTTCATTCTGCAGTCAGCAGTCTTTCTCTCTCGTTGTTTTGAAATGCAAAAGCACATCCAGACGTGCCCATGCGTGGCAAACTTGTCAGAATGTCTTGTGTGTGTAGTTTGAGGTCTCATTCGCGTTGAATTATACTGTATAATTTTCTCATACTGTTTGCGTATATTCCCTTCTTCCGTTTTCAACACATTTTTCTTTCCTGTGCCCTGTTTGTCATTTTGTGTCTCAGACATTTTGGATACGAATACATTTGTATCATTCACCTCATTTTTTGTAAATCGAGCGGATTGTGACACTGAATTGTTAACTGTTGCACAGATCTGGTGAACTTTCATTCTTTAGGTGATGGATTGCATGCTTGGATCTCAATTTCTTAGTGATATTTTCGACACAAAATGCTTTGAATTCTCCGGTTTAGGTCAATCTCACATCTTGTGCTTTTGGATTCAGGTGTCATCTGTAATACTGCATCTCTGTTGTCACCAGTGATTCTCTAGTGCAGAAGGAACCTATTTTTCCTAAAGCTCACGATGAAGCATTTAAAAGCTCCCATCCCATATCTAACCGCTGTTGCATTTGTGTCTTGATTCTCTCTCTCTCTCTTATCTCCTAAGAGGCCTTGCAGCCTCTAACAGCCATGGCCATGCAGAAGTGATAGTCAGAGCGGTTCATTCAAGGACAAAGAGGCTGATGTGTGCATGCCCTTATTCACCGCGTAAGCGTTATTACCGGCTTCTACTGTATTATGCATCTTAATTTTACCGGATTTTCTGAAGTATCGAGCCGCTCCTGGATGGAGATCTTTATCCATATGGAGAGTCAGAGGGGGGTGAGATCTTTCTCCGCTGATATGAGAGAGTAAAAGAGACCTTGAATTTACTATAAGCTCTTTCTGCGTTTCATCAGTGATCGTCATCCAACCGTATCTTTTAATATTTTTATTGGTATAGACGGATTTTTTTCAAATGTTCAATTCAAGTTTATTTATAAAGCACTTTTCACAATGTACATTGTTCGAAAGCAGTTTTAAAGGAGCAAACAGAAAAAACAGAAAAACACAAAGGTAAAACAAAGCACAGTGCAGGGTGTTTATAGAACAACAAGATCATTCTAATAGATAATATCTAGTTAATACATAAATGCAGTCTCCCGGTGAGCAAGCCAACACTGCCCTGTACATTTATTTTATGTTTTTTTCAATGCCAGGTTATGAAATGATGCGTTTTTGTACATTATAATGCTTTATGAGGGCAAACATTTGATTTGTTTTGCACATTTGTTGCATAAACTGCAGCTAAATGTGTTTCTCAGTTAAAATATAAAACATTTAAAAAGCAAACAATTTTTAAAACATTAAAATCATTTTTAAAACAGTTAGCTTTATACAATAATTAAAGGCAAAATAAATGTATAACACTAAATATTTTTCATTTAATGAATACGTTAATATTTAAATATATTATATACAGTAAATATTTACATCTTTAATTAAATATAATTAAATAAAAGACTCTTATTTATTTAAAAAACATGTATCAGCTAAATACTATGGCTAAAGGAATAAATGTATTCATTATATATTTAATAATTAATGAACATATAATATATATAAATATATGACATATAAATTAATGTATCCATATTTAATTCAATATAATTAAATAAAAGACACTTTTGTTTATTTAAATATAGTCTTTTAGGTGTGTTTTTTATGTTAATGTTTGAAGTTTGTCTCTTTCAACTTTATTTGAATAGAAGCTTGATCTCTTTTACAACATTCAGATCGGTAAGATGCATTCAGAAGTCATTCAGTGCAAATAAAACGACCACAGTAGCAATATTTCATCTCATATATTTTTGTTCGCAGTCAATGGAGGTGTGATTATCTGTCGATTTCTTCATCACCCGAACTGAACCGAACACTTTATCATTTTATACGCAGTGGACAACACATCAGTTTTGTAATGACAGAGGTGTTGAAGGGTTATTGCGGCCGCATTTATTATTTCAAGTGTGAGTAGATTTGTTTAGCTCTTAACATCAGCCTACACGTCATTCGCCGTGAGATCAGCTCCAAATAAGGTTGTGTGTTCTACAATGGATGGGATGTTAAGCCAGAGATGGTGGGAGGGCTGGATGCAAACACAACACTTGACTTCACTGTTACATCGAGAGAAGTTAGTGACAAAACAAAAGACACAAGAGAATAAAATCTTAACAATAGAAAAAATCATTGCTCTGAGGTCTCAGTTTATTCACTCATTTTGTGGTCATACAATGGAAGTCGGTGTTGTTCGGTTATCAACATTCTTCAAAATATCTTCTTTGCTGGATGAACAAATAAAGATTTTGGTTGAAATATTTCTAATATTTTCCTAAGAAATGAAAATGGAACAACAGAAATAGACACAAATGATACATTTGTTGACAAAAAGACAGCAAAAGGTGAGACACCTGAGGAAGAGGAGTTTTTAAGGGATTTGATGAGCGATGCTCAGGGTTTTATCAGCTTCCGATGAAATGAACACATGCGCACACGGTGAGAGAAATCTTTGTGCTTTTGATGATCTCCCACTGAGCGATGAGTACCGTCCCCCCGCTGCTTCACCGTTGTCTCAAATCTCTCTCTTTTCTTATGTGAGAGTGAATAACATCTGCAGACGGGCTTCAATCCTCCAGCATTCCTCCGTAAAGAACCGCAGTCTCCAAATATAAGCATTTGTTTAAACTGCTGTGTTTTCTTTTCTAAAATAAGCATGAGCAACAGAACGCATGTGTGAGACATCTGGCAACATAAATGATTAAAATCCAGACCTTTGTTTAATAAGGTCATACCACCCTGCTGAAAAGACCATCTCCGTGTGAATTTTCTGCTTGCTCCAGACTGGTTTGCCTGGGGGAACTTAACTACAGAAGGTCAACCAGAGTGGTCTCGCTGGTAAAGCACAAAAGTTATCGTTTGAGTTAAAGGGATAGTTTAATAAAAGAAATGTCATAATTAAGGAATCTTCATTCGTCTTGTTTTGTGAAAATACAAAGCTGTGATGCAGATTATCTAAAGAGGTCTTCATTTTTAAGGGCTGGGTCTATAAAACCAAGTGACGCCACCTGGAAAATACTCAGAACACCATAGCAACTGTATAATAAATGCAATAAAATCACTTATTTTGGGAACAGCATAGCAACATCCAGGACACTGTGGCATGGCATTTTTCAAATGCAATTTACAATTATTAAGAAAAAAATTGCTTGTCTTTAAATAAACTAATATATGGATAATGTGGTATATGTTGAGACTATAGAACCATCCAAAATCAAAGCTGTTATATTCTGGCATCCTCAAAGTCGCCATGCTTTACCTAGAATGTGAGAAATCATTCTCTTGTCATTTTATCAGCCAGATTCATTCATTTATTTACTTATTATGGGCTCTAATTGACCGCTTTCTCTTCATTATTTGGTCATTGTTTCAATAACATTTAAAAAATAATCATCAATAAAATAAAAATATTATAATAGAAACGATGTTGGCACACTATATTTTAGTCTAATCTTAATTTTGTTTTATAATCTTGTTTTAATTTCAAGCATTTAGATTCAAAGATTTTTAAGATTGTGTACAGTGTAAAGTTTGAATTTATGTTTTTATTGTCTATAAATTTTGTGTACAGCTGTTTTGCGACAATGCAAAATTGTGAAAAGTAATAAACTTAAAAAATCCCTAAAAACCTTTTTTTGCCAAAGCCATGAGTTGGATTTCCAGGGACCAGACGGACGAATTAAACGATTAAACATCTTCCAAATGCATAAATAAATATTTATTACCCTCAAAATAAGACGGTAGAAAGTATTGCATTGTAATTTGAATGCAAAGATAGTTTAATTAAAATAAAATGATTTTCGTAGAAGTAATAGAAAGTTTATGATTTGATAAATATGTCTGTTCAGAGTTCATGTTTTTTATACATCAGAGAATAAATTTGCCTGAAGGCATACAGGTAACACGGGTGTGAGCGTTTTCTCAAGTTTTTGTTTGATGGCCTCAACTCTCAATCTGTTCTCTGTCTGTGCTCCAAATTCACGCTGAGAGGACAGATGCTTGCCTCCTTATGACGTGTTGTGGGCGTGTTGCAAAAGTACAGTTTTGTAATTATTCAGTTTTTGTAATCCTTTTGGTTGACATTGAGAAACTCTTAACACTGACCCGTTTGGCACTGTGGGCGGTTGATGTCAAGGTCTCTCATTGTCCTGTGACTATGGAGAGTTTGTAACAGAATGGGTTTGAAGTGCCACTTTTGTGTGTGCTGTATGACAAAGCTGTGCGCTGAATGGAAAAGCCGGCAGCAGTGTGTCACACAAACACCTGTGAGATTTTGTGAATCATAAAAAGCTTTATAAATATTTGCACACTTCTGCATGAGGCCGACAGTGTTAAACAAAGCTTCAGTCCTTGGAGATAAGAACGTCTCGAGATACCTGACACAGTTTCTTTCCTGTTTTTTAGGCCAGAGACGGGTGATTGATGGGGCTCGAATGAGACATGTGTTTTAATCGATGCGATCGATCGGCCCGTTTCGCATCTGTCAGAACAGGGTTGCATTGAGCACCACGCTGCGTTCTGAAGACATCCGTTAGGACTGATTGACGTGCGTGTTAGCAGCATTTTAGAACTTCTGATGGAATGACACCCGAACGCTGCAAGTCTCTGCGAAACATATGGAACACAATTATCTTTATGACGTTTTTCTGATGTAGTCAAGGGGGGCTGTGTTATCGATCGGGTTGTGAAAGTAGGTGCTTTAAGCTGTGGTTTATGGCAAGCCGAATTAGCTTTTAATCATTCTCGGGATATGATTTTTTTAATATCAACAATTTAATTGTTACTAGTAAAAATTATTTTGCTTGATATGAAGAATATCATTTCTGCTAGTAACAATTGCAATTTTTTTTGCTATTCACTAGCAAAAATGTGAATACTTGATATCAAAATTTCATATCCTGAGAATAATTAAAAGCTAATTTGGCTTGACATAGTGGTTACAACGGGCGTCAAAAAAATTGAATTTGAATGGCAGCCTATTATGATATTTAACTAGTTAAAATGCATTTACAGATATCAAGAATGCCGTTTTTTTACTAGTTAAAATTCTATTTTTGATATCAAGAATACACATTTCTGCGAGTGATGACGTCATTGTTGATATCAAGAATTCACACTTTTACTAGTGAAAATGTAATTACTGATATCAAGAATAGTAAGTGTTACAAATAGAAATTATATTCTTGATATTAAGAATTATAATTTTTAGTAAAAATGTAATTGTTGATATCAAAAATTCATATCCTGAGAATGATTAAAAGCTAATTTGGCCTGCCATTATGGTTACACTGGGCGTCATGTGTAAAACTTTGCTGATTACATCCTTTAGTGTGGTGTGTGCACATATGCTAGGTTACTATTTTGTAAACAATGTACATGAAGAATTGTGTATGCACATTTCAAAGACCATTTTGTTTTTTGCAATGTCCTTTGTGTCCTTCACCCGGGCTTTTATTTTTTTTAAAAGTGTGTTATTGAAAGCATGAATCATGAAACAGTGGCGTTTAATGATAAAAGATGACCGGTGACAGCAGGCGTTGATAGCCGAATGAGATCCAGAAATATGGTCATTGCTTATTCATTCTGAGCCCTGTGTTCAGACAGAGAATATTACCCGTCTTTGCTTGCTATTCGACTGTCAATCACAGATGAGAAAAACAGTGGAGTCAGTGGAGACGGCACACTACACAATGTCTTTCATTTCAAAAGAAACTTTACACAGTATTGAAAAAATAAAATGTATAATTTATAAGCCCTGTTTTTTCAAATCTGTGTGAAGTTCCTACTCAAACGCAGATAATCGGAAGTGTGTCCTTTGTGAACATGACTATGGTATTATTGTAGTATGACAAGCCCGGAAAATATGTTTTTGGCAGGTTATATTTATGGCAAATTATATTGTAAAACTTCGTGGTAATTGTAGCAAAAATGGTTTGTGGTTGCCATAGAATATTTTTATTTTACAGATTGACAGATGTTTCATGTAAATGGAAAATTTGTAATTAATGGAATTTTACTGTTTTTACAGAGAACTGAAATACAATTTTTTCATTTATTTGTGAGAAAAGCATTACATTTTTGTAAAATATCTTTTTACAAAGTGACCAGCAACTGTAATGGTTAAACTCAAACATTCATTATTCGAATGAGCTCAAGTGAATCATTATTCCAAAATGCCCTCTGGCATTTCTTTGAAAATCAAATGCGTCTGCATTTAATTGTGACGGATACGATTTGTTGCGAGAAATGCTTAAACCAATTAAGAGTTTGAATTTGAGAGAAAGAAGTCTGACGGATGATTTCTTCAGAAATTTTAGAAGTGTTCCTGTAAAACATGTTACTTTGCAAACAGATTGCGAGAGTACAATTTACTAATTGACATCACAGAGGATTATTAACACATTATTTCTTGACGAATATGTTATTGACTTTAAGATAACAGAATAGAGTCATGACATCAGCATGACATGCGTTTGGCTCCTACAGCATCTTAATCTCATACAAACTAAAGTTTATGTTTCCTCCGAGAATGTTGTAACTATAGATTTTAATGGGAAAGACATTCTGCAGAACAGAGAGAAGACTTGCAGGGCTTGCCAAAAACATAATGCACAGTGCATTAAGAGTTTTAACATTTGTTGCTTTGTACATCCATTGACCATTGAGATTCTCTGACAGGTCGAATATTGTACTTTAAGAGATCAAATCTCACTGGAATATAGCCGATTTATTGGATATCATACAGATTGATCTTTATGAAACTGTATATCAGGTCTGTCTGTCGGGTGAGTCCGTCTGTTGTTGTTGTGTTGTGGTGTTGTGGGCAGGGCAGGAAATGTCCTCAACACTCCTGATGAGACTCTTTGATTATCAATTAGATATCTATCTGAAACAAATATTTAAATGTCCTGTTTGAAACTTTCTGACTGAGTTCTGACATTCTGCATTTACAGTACACTCTGTTAAAAGCCCTTGAATCATCTGGTTTTTATCTTGTATTTCATCTGCTGGTTGAGTTCTTGTTGGGAAGTTGAATGGCGGAAAGCAGACGCTATTTTTAAACAAAGTGAATTACAATAGTGAAGATACAGTGAAGTGATTAATTCCAAAGCGATTCGAGTATAATTGAGGAAAAATCTTTTTTTTCCTCAATTATTTGAGTATTGTTGAGCGTCAATGACACGGGTTTGATTTCCAATAATGGCATGAAAACTGATGTAAATGATATGGAAACATCTGCCGAATGTATAGATGAGATATTTCCTGTGTGTGTGTGTGTGTGCATGTGTGTATGTATACGTGTTTTCACGATGACTGCATTGACCTTGTCATTCATATACCTGAATGTGTCGTTACAGTTTCTTCAACATTTATTCTTAAAGATCTAATAAATAAATTCTTTAACGCTTAAAGTGAGCGCTTTAGTGAGAAGTAAATGCATTAGCAAACCTTGCTTTCTTTCCTATGACCTTTTCTAAAAATAGCACCCGGATACAAAGGTGCTGAGATTGAAGGAGTGTTGAGTGAGCTTCTGTGACAGCATGAGCTGTCAGTAAATGTTTAAAAGTATAGTGGTAAAGTTTAATCCAAACCACTGTAACTACACCTTATATCTGAATTTCATGTGGATCTGTTGAAAATGGATTCAATTTAAAGATTTTTAGTATATG
This sequence comes from Triplophysa tibetana, assembly GCA_008369825.1. Lineage (NCBI taxonomy): Eukaryota > Metazoa > Chordata > Actinopteri > Cypriniformes > Nemacheilidae > Triplophysa > Triplophysa tibetana. The sequence continues at coordinate 22,467,928 of CM017913.1, forward strand.
AGTAGGTGTTATATGTTAAATGTACATAATACATTTAGAAAAATAATTCACACCCAAGGTGGCGATGTCATTTAATCTCTGTGTGCATAATTTGTGCATAAATAAGAGAGAGAGAGAGAGAGAGATAGAGAGAGAGATAGATAAAGAGAGAGAGAGATGGAAAGATTTAGAGATGCAGAGAGAGAGAGAGAGAGTGATGGAGAGAGATAGAGAGATAGATAAATAGATAAAGAGAGAGAGAGGGAAAGGTAGAGATAGAGAGATATATAAAGAGAGATAGAGAGATAGATAAAGAGAGAGAGAGAGAAAGGTAGAGATGAAAAGATAGAGAGAGATGGAAAGATAGAGAGAGAGTGATGGAAAGATTTTCACACATTTACATTAATTATACAATTTCACTTTCAAAACAGCAGATCAAACAATGTTTTTATTGGTTATGTTTGTTTTGACCTTGGCGAAGTATATGTAAAGCTGGAGCTAATTCACAGGTGTGTGTTACCTAAAATGAAACTTCACATTTTACACTGTCTGTCAACCAATCAGAATAAAGCATATGACAGTGGATTATTGATGTGTGAACATATAACAGACATGAGTCCTGGGACAGCGCAAAAGATAACTTGCATCAAGCCAAGATTTAGGCTTTAGTACAAACAACGTTCATGCATGTCTACAATCATGCAGTGCTTTGACTGAGAAATCAGTTTTGCATTTACAAAAATCTTTAGACCAAACAGTCCTGTCAATAAATATGATAATGGCTCTAGGTAAATGTGTAAACAGGAAAACGTGTCCCGTCTTGTTTTTATTAATCTAAAGAATGTTGTCTCAAGGTCGTAACTCTAGCGAACTGGACAAAATGAGTTCTGTGTTTTTGAGCCTCATTAAACATGCATGAAGTTTTAAAAGAGCACTACGCAGAATGGAGCGGTACAGTGATTTTTATTCCAGGTGCTTGTCGTCCTGATTTCCACGCCAGCTAGTGACAGGTGAATAATGTGCTTGAAGACAGGAACATATGTGCTCGCTGCTAACGTTGACATTGGGCCTGACGTTTTAAGTTCCTCCGCTCTCAGTCCGCACTATCGACAAAAACCTGAGAGTGTTTGGGTGGAACAGGACACTTTTATTTGTCTTATTGTGGCTATAAAACACTCGACCTATCACAATCCATATTTCTTGTTTACTCTTCCCAGAGGAACGTTTGTCGCTCAGATGTTGCTCGTTCTTTGGAGATTTCCTGTGTTTTATTTATATATTAATGTCTCAGATGATTGGTCAAATATAAGGAGGTTTAAATGATTGAATGAATGAACGTAAAATGTTTGAGGCCATATTGAGATCTTCAATATTATGGACTTCAGATTGCAGACTTGACAAATGTGAGCTCGGTTTGAATCATTGTTGCCATCTTGTCTGAAACTTTTGTGACATTTCCGAGTCTTTTTCTCAGGATAAATATCTGAGACAGATGAGACTTAAGCAAAGGTTTCCATTTGCTCAAATTCATTTATCAAGCTATCATTCGAGGTCAATTAGCAACCTATGTATCTTTTATAAAATGTTTTATATAAATATGTTTTTAATATTGATACATTTTTCAGGTTTATTGCTAGAACAAAGACACGAATCAGAGTTTTGCGGTATATATTTAGATCCATATGTATGTCCCAAATTTTGGTATTATGGATGCAAGAATTCTTACTCTCATGTACGTCTTCCATCTGTCATTCGCTGAATATGAAGTTACATTCAGTTTTTCGGAGGGTTCAGCTTAATTCAATAAAAGCATCATCTGCACATTAAACGGGTGAAAATCCTATCATGTGCACCTGGTTTCACACACACACTCTCTCTCTCTCTCTTCACAATCCATGTGCTTGCTCGGAGATGATTGATGAATCAATTTGATGGTTGTCAAAACGGGTCAATGCACAATGAACCAAACTGATACAAACAAATACTGCTGGGACTTGATGGTGTATGTCTGTGTGTTTGTGTGTTCTCTCCAGGTCTTAAGACGTATCTGATCTCTGGGAGGAAAGTGAAGAATGCCCACTGGTCTCAGTCCGGTCTGACGGGAATGGAGCTCCGAAAATCCATCAGCGTTGCATCCTGCACTCACGCTTCTGACCTGACGTCATCGGCCTGCGCTCTCACACCGGACAGAGTAAAGGTCAGTGCTTTCAAATATTTGCAATAACCAAATGATTTAATATCAAACGATATCAGTATAGGTCAGGTTGATGTTGTATGCATTCAGCCATTTAATGCTGAAGAGAGCTGATGGATTACATAAAATATTGCCGTGTTTCGCAAATCACTGTAATGCATACGTCAATAAAAGCTCACGGCCAGAGAAACACCGGTGGTAGATCGGTCAGGTTATAATGGACCGATGCGTGACGCACGCCACTCTCATTACATTCGATCGACCAATCAAACCCAACACGCGTTCATCCGAGCAACCTTTCAAGGGACGCCACATTACCCAGCAGCCCCGGTGAAGAATGCTCTCATCATTGCACTTAACACTGATGGGACCTTGGGTTGCAAACAATGGGGGTAAATACGATAAGAGAGACGAGCGAAGCACGTGGCTCTTTGCTGTTGTGCTGACAGTGTAGAGAGGAACACAGACTGATATCATTTTTCACATCTGTTTAATCCTCTGAATATTCATGATACACATGATAAATTTCATCCTCAAGCTTCATTATACGGGTGTTTAAAAGTATAATAAAAGTTTAATATACTGTAATAGTTGAATAGTTGAAATACTTGGAAATAAGTTGAAATAACTTGAATAGCCAATTTGATTCTTAAAGATTTTAGGCAACAATATTTTTTCAACAATTCTCTTGTGTTCTACAGGTAAGATAATTCTTGCTCTCTGTGTGCTCGGTTGTTATTCTGATCGTGTTTTTTGTCCCATCAGTCCGCCTGTCCCTCATGTAGCGGGTTGGCTTCAGAAGATGGGATGCTTCTTAACAACTGCACAGACTCTGATCATAAATCCATTAACAGGATCAAGGTGCGTCAATTAGATCTGAATAAAATGAACAGAATGAATAAAAATGCTAGAAAGAATAGAATGAATAATTTAAAAAGTGCATTGAAAATATTACTTCTGCTTCGTAGGTGACAAGCATGCCCCGTTTCACAGACGAGGCTAGACCTTAGTTGAATCAGCATATTTAAGGCACTTTTATAAAAATGCTGTAGAAAAAAACTTGAGCATCTTGAAACGAAACAATGGCACTGGCATATATTTAACTATGTCAGGGCAAGTTATTTTCAGTTAAGATAGGTCAAATTTTAGTCTGGGACTTCATTAAGTCTGTGAAATCGGGCATAAAAGGATAAAGTCAGGAGTGCTTTTTTGTATTTGGTACAGAATTGTGCACATTATGTAGGACAATAAACATAGTGTGTACTACAGATATGACATTGAGTTGTCTTGAAAATAATGTCGCTATGAAATGAAATGTAATGATCCTAAAAAAAATGTTTCCTTTATACTCTGTATGTAACGTAATATATACACTACACTAATACAAACACAGAGACAATTAAAAAAATATATGTATACTATATAAAAAAATATATAATATAAATATATATATATTGTATAAACATAATAAAATATATTATATAAATATATTAAAAAAATTACTTTGTTCATTTTCATTTTGTAATTTTTTGTACATTTATATTTTTGATTACCTTGATCTATTATTTAACATATTTTAGCATTTGTCTTCTGATCAAAATATTTGTAATGTCAAGAGAAACATGTCACACAAGTGACACTATAACCTTTAATAGTACTTTATATAAATATTTATATTTTTTTTATTAAATAGCATTTAGTATAATCTAGCCTTTCTTGTAAGATTAACATCATTTAACATATTGTTGATTTCATACTATGTAAAGGAATGTATGCAATAATAACGTTATGCTGAAATCCGTTTCTTGTTTATTTTTCCCATCTGAATGTTCAGGGAGCTTCAGGTAAGAATCCGAAGACTCTAAATGGCTTGTTAAGTCCACACCTGGAGCAGCACGTGGCCCACAGTCAGACGTCTCTGTGCGAGATGCTGCAGGAGAAGAAGTGGGGTGGCGGCTTCAGCGGCATGGGGACGATGGATCATTCTGCCCTCATCCCACTGCGCTCCAAAAACTTCCGGGAGAGGAGCGACGCTCACTTTGTGGACGTGATAAAAGAGGACAGGTTAGAAAGCGCTGCAGTTTTGAGGCCATGTGGGGACACAGCCCGCTGGGACGGAAATGTCAGATAAGATGGAATGTTATTGTTTAACGTCCGCCAGCGGAGGTTGTTCTGTTCCCACCGGGGCGCGTGATGCACTTTGATGTAATGTTCTGTACTTTTTATGATGTACCATATGTGTCCTGGGCATTCCATTTTATTCCTCTTTCTCTTTAAAGAGCCATTGGTGAATTCACTGACAATTCAACTTCTTTTATTCACTAACCACATCCAGTTTAACCAAGTTGAATGATAGTTGACCCAAAAATAACAAATTCTGTCATCATTTATTCATACTCCTGTGGTTGTAAACCTGTATGAGACTCTTACTTCCGTGCAACACAAAAGAAGATATTTAGAGAAATGTTTAAGTGGTGTTGAGTTCATTATACCGCACGCGCATTTGTAAAACGCATGGGAAACCCAAATCACCAACAACATCTTGTTTTTTGTGCTTTGACCCTTCAGTCTGATGAAAGATTACTTTTTCAAACCGCCGATCAACAAGTTGAGTCACACATTCATAGACAAGTCTTTGGAGAAGGCTTACAAGACCAGTTACCAAGAGGAGGTGAGATTAAATCATCTACCAAATGTAACGTTTCATTGCTCATCATCCAGTGCTTATAACAGCGTGCATGACTGTTTATAAACTGGTGATGTAGATGAACAGCTTTTTAAGACAGATCCGTAGAGTTTTATTTGACTGTCTGTGTTGCCCTCTAGTGGTTTGTTTTGAAATGCATAAATGCAAGAGTCCAACATTAACTTTGCAAATGGCAGGCGACTGCAGAAAATGTTGTGTGACTTTCCATACATTTACACCCTGTAAAACTGTGTTTTGAATCATTTTTATTAGAAATGTATTTTTGTCCCTATGACAATCAAATTAAAGGAATAGTTCACACAAAATTGAGAAATGTGTCATCATTTGCTCACTGTCCTGTTGTTACAAACCTGAATACATTTCTTTGTTGTGCTGAACATAAATGAAGATATTTTAATGAAAATTTGTGACATAGTCGTTTTTGGTCACCATTGACTCCCATAGTAGTCCTACTATGGGAGTCAATGGTGACCCAGAACGGCGGATTTAGTCATCCTCATGTCATAAAAAACATTTTTGGGTGAACCATTCCATTAATTTGGGATTTATCACTTATGTTAAATGGTTTATCAAAGGTCTTCCCTTAAAATGAAATAACAATTTTCTTCTTTCTCTTATGGTCCTTTTCTGTCTCAGGTGAAGACGCAGGCTCCCGTCCAGACGTTCGCAAGTCCCACATTCAGCTCTTTTCTGGATATGCTCCTGTGTTGCTTTGTTTTTCTGGCTCTGTCATTGGCTTGCTTCCTGCGGCCGCTGGTTGCCCATCAGCCCCTGCCCACTCCTGCGCTCATCGTGGCTGCAGTTTCAGCCGTGCTTGAATGTCTGGCCTTGGTGCTGGCCGTCCGGTGAGCGTTACCTGAGATAAACGTGTCACACCCCATCACCAATCAATTAACTTTCCTAGAAATCCTCCAAAGGGGGCAGTATCATAATTTGGGGTCACAGTTTTCAGGTATGAGCGCACCAATGATTCCTGAAATGAACAACCTATAGGAGCACAGCAATTGGTTTGTGGTGAATAAACCACAGCTATGAACCAACTTAAAATAACCGTATTACATTTTCACATTATGTTTGGTGTTCACATAGCGGTTGGTGCGTTAATCTGTTCCTGAATTTTTGTATTATGTAGAAGAGCGTTTTATCTGGATATGGTTCTGGACTGCACCAGGACCCTCCTCTGGGCCATCTCCGGCTGGGTTCCTCGTCACATGATCGGAGCGGTGCTGGTGTCATTGCCTGCTGTGGCCGTCTTCTCTCACATCACCTGTAACATGCATCAGTCCATACAGGTATGCAAACATTCAATATGTGTGTGAGTATTTTCATTTCTGGAGAAAGGTTTTTTATTGAGAACTAACACAGATGCTCAGTTCGATTCAGATCTGGCCTTTGATTTGAATGATTTGTCCTAAAATAAACACAAAATCTGTACATACCCCGAAAAGTAAAAGTTACAAATCCAATGCGGAAAAGTTCAGCGAATGCATGCTTCTCACTTAGAGTTTGGAGTAGTTCACCTTCAAAATGAAAAAGAACTGCACAGCTCCCCCCATTCACTTCTATTATAACATTCTTCAAAATATCTGCTTTTGTTTTCTGCTGAAGAAAGAAAGAAAATTTTTCATTTTGAAGGTGAACTACTCCTTAAAGTAAATTTATGTTGTCATCGCATGAAGAGATTCCTTAAAATTTGCAAAAATGTAGTAAAACACTACATATCAAACACTATTTGTTGTGTAAAGCCATGCTGTATGTAACACAAACATTTGCTTTTGAAAGCCTTTGTGTACCAAAGGAACCTATTAAGTAATTATTTAAAATCCCCTATAATTCATCTGTTTAACTTATTTTCAATCTTGTTTCCCAGTTCACCATGTTCACCTGCTGTGCCGTCATAGTTGCCATCATTCAGTACTGCAACTTCTGTATGCTCAGTTTCTGGATGCGTTCAAGCCTGGCGACGCTAGCCGTACTCACGTTTCTGAGCGTGCTCTGGAGTCCTCCATGCAGGTTTACACAACACATTATTCACTGAATATGAATTATGAAAAACAGTAAGTCATAGAAATGCTTTTGAGTTTGTTTCAAAAAATGCAAATTCAAAACCCCTGATAGCACACCCAGCTTTGACACGTACGCCTGTAAGACGTCTGCTAAAGATCTCTGCAGATCTGGAAAACCTCTGCTGTGAAAAAACGTCTTCTAAACATCTTAGAAAGTGCAGTTTTACATCCATTCTAAATCATAAACATCTTACAGATGTCTATATGACAGTTGACAGCACACTTCTCCGAGACGTTATAGCAGATGTCTTCAAGACGTCAAATAGATGTCTGCCAGATGTTGTGTGCTATCAGGGCACATACATCTGTCTGGGAGATGTCTTTTTACGTATTTTTTGCTCATCTGCAATACGTCTCTGAGAGGTCAGATGACTGTAAGGTATTTATGATTTACCTTTTGCAGATGTTTAACACGTAGATGTCTTCCAGATCTTTAGACTACATCTTACAGATGTACCTGTGGCTATCCGGTACTAATGCTGTTTTTCCTTTTTTTCTTTTAGCACTTGGGAGCGTTTCTTTTTGAAGTAAGTTAAACACTCACACCAAATTCTCCAGTAGTATTTAAAAACATTAAAACTTTTGCTCTTTATCTTTTTAATTAGATCCAGCGACCTCAACAGCACTGATAATGAAGTCCAGTCCTCTTTGAAAGCTTCGGGACCACAGGACCTGCTTGGCCCAGAGGCTCTGGTGGCCTTTTTCCTGTTGATTCTTCTGGTTTGGTTTCTGAACCGAGAGTTCGAGGTTAGTTACCGTCTACACTACCACGGCAACGTGGAAGCCGACCAACACCGCATCAAGATCCAAAACATGCGTGACCAGGCGGACTGGCTCCTGCGGAACATCATCCCCATTCACGTAGCCGAGCAGCTAAAGGTGACCCAGAGCTACTCGAAGAACCACGACAACGTGGGCGTTATCTTCGCCAGCATCGTCAATTTCAGCGAGTTCTACGAGGAGAGCTACGAGGGCGGCAAAGAGTGCTACCGCGTCCTGAACGAACTCATCGGGGACTTCGACGAACTCCTGCGCAAGTCCGACTTCTCCAACATCGAGAAAATCAAGACCATCGGCGCCACTTACATGGCGGCGTCGGGTCTCAACGTGCAACAGTGCAGCGATCAGGCGCACCCGCATGCCCACCTGCGAGCCCTGTTTGAGTTCTCCTTGGAAATGATGCATGTGGTCGACGACTTCAACAAAAACATGCTGGGCTTTAAATTCAAGTTACGAATCGGGTTCAACCACGGACCCCTCACAGCCGGAGTGATCGGCACCACCAAGCTACTCTATGACATCTGGGGCGACACAGTGAACATCGCCAGCCGAATGGACACCACCGGCGTTGAGTGCCGCATTCAGGTCAGCGAAGAGAGCTATTGCGTGCTTAGGGGAATGAACCTCGAGTTTGACTACCGCGGCACCGTCAACGTGAAAGGCAAGGGTCAAATGAAGACCTACCTGTACCCCAAGAGCAAAGACAGAGGACCCGTGCCGAAGTATCAGCTCTCAGTCTCGCCGGAAATCCGAGCGCAGGTGGACGGGAGCATCGGTCGCTCCCCCACCGACGAGATCGGCAATTTGGTGCCCGCCTCCAACGTCGGCAGGGTAGGCGCATCGTTCTCCGTCAGCTCAGGGCTTACGGGACAGGGCTACTCAAGCAGAGACTTCACCGAGAAGGCATCTGGCAGTGAGTGCTGCAACAGTACGTCCAAAACTCAGCGATCCGCGTCCGCCGTTGGCCTGACTTATAGACTAGAAACCAACTTGAGTGGAAATCCGGCCACATTCGGTAAACCACCAAACCCAACGTTGACCTCCGATGTGCCGGGTTCCAGACAGACAGAAAACCTTGAGTCGAAGGCCACAGCTAAGAAAGATGTTGAATACACTGGAGAACTGACAAAACTCTGACAAGCCAGCGAGTTTGTCCTTAACCCTTTAAACATGGGCTTGCAACCCACTCCGTTGAGTTTGCGGGGATAGGCATCCTTAGAAATGTACGTATCCTACACTCTTGAAAAATAAAGGTGCTTAAAAGCTTATTCACAGCGATGCCATAGAAGAACCATTTTCAGTTCCACAAAGAACCATCCAGTCAAAACCATCTCTTTCTTACTTTCTTATTATCTGTAGAACCTTTTTTTTCCAGCACAAAGAACCTTTTGTGAAACGGAAAGGTTCTTCAGATGTTAATGGTTCTTTATTGAACCAAAAGGAACTTCTATGGCATCAAAGATCGTTTTAAAGCATTATTTTTTTCAAGAGTGTACCATAGATTTGTGTGAAGTGGAACGTCTGAATTAAAGCACACGATGTTTGTACAGCAAGGCCCATTACTGGTGTCTTGATCTCTCTAGCGGGACGACACAGTTCTTGGACTGTAGAGTCAGACCGGAGAACCACAGAAGAACATAAGGAATGGTTCGGAGAAGCATCGGGACAGCACAAACCACATTTATTCCCATTTATTTACGATCAATTTAATACCATTTCCAACTTGCTCTTTCTGATTTGTGAATTATTCATTCTTCAGATTTCTTTTAGTGAAGTGCCTTCAGGATAATAACAATGTGTGAGGCATTTTGAAAAACCTTTAGAAGATTCTAGGTTGTCGATTTGGTGTTAGAAAATGCTTTTACTGGTTTAAGTTGAAATTCTACCAGTTATACATTTCAAGTTGCATTGTTTTATATTCTGTACCTTGTATACGTTTTTCCACTTATTAGTATTTAAGAGAATGTTTTGCCAATTTTACTAAGCGTGGTGTAGTTTCAAAAAGGGCAAACCATCACACAGGTAACGTCAAAAAGTCTCTTTGAAGAAGTGAAATGTAGATCAAGCTGTGGGCTCAGTTATAATCAAGACTATCAAACATTTTTACAGCAACGATCCATCTTGATTTAATTTAGTGCATGGTTTTGCATCCTCCTGATTTGTTATCTCTCATTCGTTTCAAAATCGAATCTTTGGAACAACACGAAATAGCAAGGTCTTAGCTGACAACATGATCAAAATCTTTAAAAAAAACTCACAGTCTTAAAAGATCATAATCTGCTTCAGTAAATGACCTTCTTAAAGGGACAGTTATCCCAAAAATATAAATTCTGTCATCATTTACCCACTCTCTTAATGTTTCAAACCTGTATACTATCTTCCACAGAACACAAAAGAAGATATTTAAAAAAAAAAAATTGGTAACTGGACTTCACTTGCGTTGGTTTTGGATCCATACCATAGAAGCAAATGGGGTCCAGTGCTGATCGTTACCAACTTTCTCAAAAATGTCTTCAGAAGAAAATCTGTAAATGATGACAGAATTTTTATTTTTGGGTGAACTATCACTTTTATAACTTATAGAAGTAAATGTAAGGATCTTTATAAGCATGGCAACAATATGTAAAGTTAAATCTTCAGAATTTCACACTTCAATGCATGTGATGTGCCTAGTGTTTTTGTGTACGATTCATCAGTGCACGCTATTCTAGTGTTGACCGATAGACAAAGATGTTACACGGATGTTTAGACTTGTTGGAGTCCTGCAACTTTTCTAAAATCTTACTCAATACAACAATTTAATGTTGCAGATAAGATACATTTGAAACGTTTGTATTGATATACACAAAGATGTGACCTTCAGCCTCCTCGTCCCGTGAGACCTTCACAACCCTAGCTGGCTTAATTCTTATTTACAGGTGGATGAAATCAAGTCCATCTCAAAATTGTTTTCTCATTCAATATTCATTTATACTTTAGAGAGGGTAAATGTGTTGCAAGTGTTATTTCATGGTGAATTTGGGTATCAGTTGCCTTTAGCTGCAGTTTTATGTGATATTAAGAAAAAGATCAGCCATCTTGATTATTAGAAAACGAAGTAAGTTTTGTAAATGAAGTCTCCGTATTTGCAGAATCGTTGGTAAAACAAACTGGCAATAATCTGGACAGCCCAAAGGACCATGCCAGTTAAATGTACAGATGTTTGTGAAAAATTAGAGTAGGTTAGACTATAGTTTCGACTCGCCTGCTTGTGTTTTGCCGTGCAATAGTAAAGGGTAAAGTATTGTAAGGGATATTAGACAGATCTGTTGCTATGTATGTAACTTTGCACTGATATTGCATCAATTACTTGACTGTTTCGCTTTAAAAATGATGGACGTCATCTTTTTTTCCTACTTTTGATACGAGTTTAATGTAGTTGTATCACTTATAATGGGCAACACTGTCATAGTTTAGAGGGTTGTGCATTCAAACTTTGGTGTTGTTGATTTTCTCATTAACTTGTCAAGAGACACATTAATAATATTCATAAGTTTGTTCTTTGATTAAACTATGTGACCTTATGTAGAACTCTGCCATGATGCTATTCAGAAAAAAGGGAATTGTTGTAAAAAAATGATTAATTTGTCAATTAGTTTTATGTGTATTAGTGCCTTTTACTTATTTAGAATGCATCGAAATGACAAATGACACCCCTGTTCATTTTCATACACATTATTCACGTGTGTGCTATTTTCTTAAAATAACGTTTTTTTAGGTGCCTTTTCTTTTAAAGAGTTTGCTTGGCATGTCCATGCCTGATGTATATTCAATCTGAATGTGAAAAATTACAGGATGAATATTGTCATTTGACCCAAAGATGCGATTCTTAAATAAGTGACTTAAATTCTGAGTTGATTTTTATGTGTTTTTTTTGTGACACCAACGGTACACAATTATGTATGTTTCATTTTATATGGGGCACAACCTTTAGACCATAATAAAAGTGCCGTTGCTGCCTAAAGGGGAATATGAGCACACAACCCTGCAGGGCTCCTCTGTTTTTAGAGATGGAGAGCAATATAATACTTGATTAAGCAAAATAAGCACCGTGAACCGCTGCTTTAGGGCATAAACTGTTGATCTCAGCCTGATAGAAATAGAATTGTACCTGATATGAACCGCTTGTCACGACTTTATAGCGAGCAATGAAAGGGCTGAACTAACGCATGATAACAGAAGAGCCACTTTTTTATTTCATTTTCATTTTCATTTTGACCAGTTGATGATCCCAAGCAATTTGATTCCAGCAATGTGATACAACCTTGATACACAACTTGTGTCTTAATAGATGAATCACTGGAACGTTTCGCCAAAGAGTTGATTTATTCAGAATGTATGATTTTTACTCTGTGTCTTCAGAGATACTTTATTAAGTCATTTATAAACTCTATGTGTAATCTGTATCTGTGTAAAATTCTGTTTGTACATATGCATTGCTCTCTGTGTCAACATATCATTCTTTTTTGTGTTATTTATACATATGCATGTGCCATACTGTTACATCAGAGCCAATTGATGAAAAGGGAACGCTAATAATACAGTGTTAAAGTCTGCATTTTGTCTGTTGATTTTTTAATTGCCTTTACAATCTTTTTAGCAGAAATATTGTGCACACATGCATTTTTACTTCTGTGTCTAATACTATAAATACAACTATTTATAATATTGCACTTTTACTTTATTTTAATGTAGATACTACATTGAAAGTCATTTTATTATACCACCGTGTAGGTCTTATCGTAGCAGCCTGTAATAATATTAATATATACCGTATTTATTGAAGATTTTTCTAAAATTGATCAAGTTCCTCCTCACGTTTCTTTCACTTGCAAATTAAATGCCAACCACGGCCCCTAGCGGTTATTTTGGTTAACGCGGCGTGACGTCCTCGCGTGCGTGAGAGGCGTGCCTGCGCAGCCCCTCCCCCTCCACAGTCTGGCTGGAAAAGAAAAAAACTTTTTTGTATCGAAGGAATCAACAGCCGCCATCTTGTCGCGGATGAGCGTCAGGATTTCGGGAGATCATTATTTAATTTTTTACGCACCCTGCTCCACCAGAACCGGCCCAAATATCTTCGTTGCGACGGAAACGACCAGCTTCGGGCCAAATCGAGGATCTTTGGGGCAAATATAAGCAAAATGGAGCCGTTTTTGTGGTCGGCTGGAAAACCCCCGTATATCTGATTTCCCCCTTCAGCGCAAGCGGCGCTCCTGTGCCACTCGCAGATAACGAATATAATTATTTCCTCGCGTTTTCGATTGATATTTCAGGACTTTGATGGTTTTTCGATCGGAGCTGGATATGGAGCTCGGACGTCTTTATTTTTATTCACAGAAAAACGCCTCTTTGGAGAGATTCGCGCGAGCCACTTGAAGAAATAGCACGGGTTGATGCTTTTTTCCTCGTCGTTTTCCTCGGTTTTAACGATGATATAATTTATTTTCGGGGGGTTTGGGGTGATTATTACGGTTAATTATGCGGGTTTTGGGTGTTGGATTATCATGGGGTGAATGGCGGTGGCGGAGCGGGGCGCTGTTGAGCCGCGTTTGAGCCCCATCTGTTAATTATTGGCCCCTGATCGCTGAATAATAATAGAAAAACCCGAGGGTCCGTTTGATTTATTTCGCTTTGTCCCCCTCCTTGGCTCCGGGAAGACAATTTTTTGCTGAAACGTGTTTTTGTGAAGAAGTACAGGATGGCCGATAATCTGATGGAAATGGGTCCCCCCAACGCAAAACGGCCCAAGATGAACTCACCTGCGCTACCCTCCTCCGACCCTCAAGGTAAGATCCCTGTCCCATCAGAAACCTCTCCGACCTCACGTGTCCTGTCAGGTACAGTCCGCTCCATGATTCACATTAGAGCATGTTTGACGATCTTTAATGCTTTTCCGATAGAGGCCTCACATGTTAAGTCTGATGTCTCTCTAGCTCAGTCCAGGTAAAACTCACCTGTCGCATTTCAAACCTCCGAAAAACCCATGTGCATAAGAATCCCTGCAGGTTAGGTTCAGGTGAAGCCAGATTGATTGAATCAAACCCACAAGACAAAGTTCACGTCTTCTCTCTTGTCCTACTAGAATCCCTCAGATCCTCCTAAAAAAACATCTTAAACTGGGTTCAGGGTAACCTTTGAACCCAGTCTGCTTCATACTATGTCCATAAGAAACCTGGCAGACCAGGCCCAAGTCCTGTCTTATCTTCTAAAGGTTTAGTACTATGTCACCAGTAATACATCAGATTAGTCAATACAATATTTTCAAAGCTACCAATGTGTGAGTCCATTCAAATGGAAGGTTTTTATGTGTGTGACTGTGTTCACATAAGGTATCTTCACATATGTAATATCAGCACTGTCTTTAATTTTTTCAGTACGCTTATATGGGGGAACTCAGGTTGAATGGGAAATTTTCTGACACAAATTTTAAAATGGCTGAATGTTCATTAATCGTGGTAAGAAATGAAGCTATCCAATAAACTTATTTGAGTTAGAATGACATTGTTTTTACGTAGTCATGAGTGTCATTTATATTTTTATTTTATCTTCACAATGACCATTAAAACAGCTTTTGAAGAAAAGCAGAAGTTTTCTTTTAATCGCCATTCATTGCGTGCAAGCCTTCTCGCATCAGTTTCAGGCATCTCAATTGAAGACTGTGAAGGGTTTTCCTTTATGTACTCAACGACTTCTGATCAATGTTTGGTTCTGTTTTGTTATTTTGTTCAGCATGGTTGTGCTTTCAGTATGCAGACATTAACGTTAGTTGCTAATGATTTTGGCTAATAACGTGCAATTCCTTTATGAGATAAATTATTAACATCTGTGTGTTTCAGCACTTTGATTGAACATATTCTAGGTTTTTTCTGCTTTGCTGATATTTTTTTCAACACAGCGGTGTTGTTTACAAGTATACTTCACATTTTGTATATTCACATATTTTTCAAGGTATCGTATCGAAGTTAGAAATTCCAGTATCGTGACAACACTAGGCTGGACAATTTGGCCAAATTTTATATTGAAATATTTGTCTTCATTCTGTCTGATATGATATAATTCTGAGAACGATGTGAACAAAGATGTGTTTTTCTCAGTGTTTGTGTGTGATGTAAATCTATGGTGCACTGTTATTTTCTATACCGAGTCCATAATTCGAGCCCTTTGATTTCCGCTATGTGTAAACCGGGAAGGAATAGCGGATGCGCTATCCAGCTTTTTACATTTATGCATTTGGCAGATGCTTTTATCCAAAATGACTTGCAATGTATGATGCGGAACACTTGTATTTAAGTATGTGCTATCCCTGGGATCGAACCCGTGTCCTTGGCGTAACTAGTACCATGCTCTAACCACTGAGCTACAGAGAAGCGGGTGACATATTTTTTAATATGTCACCTGCTTGTTTTGCGTGTATGAGCTGCATTACTCAGAGCTCGACATTAACGCCGGTCCGGGACAGGTTAATGTTTTGTATGGGCAAGTGAGAGACAATTTTACTTGCCCGACCGGACAAGTAACTTGATTTTTTTTTAATCATAACAGTGAAACGAAAAATCTGTCTGTGCTAGGAATAATAAGAATAGGTGCATTAGACAGAGCTGCGTGTTTGTGTGAATTGCGTTTGGCGTGGTTGTGCTTGTTTGTGTGTCAATAGTCTATGGCACAGCGTATTTAATCCATGAGACTGGATGCGGATGCGTTTGTCATCTGGCAGCTCTGTTCTACGTGTCTGAGTGAATGAGGGGCACAGATTAGCATACTAAACAAGTGATGGTCAAGGATTTGTCTGCGTCTGCACTGTATAAGGATATAAACACGTGAACTTCATCCCCAAAGTTGCTCAGAGAGTTTATTTTACGACCATTTGACTGTTTGAGTACAGCTATCGTAAGAGGCACTAAAACTCAAGCGTCTTCCGGGCGAAACGTCAAAAAAAAGTGCACTTACCTGAACACTCAGGTAAAGAAATACTGTAGTATTTGCTAAAGGAAATTGTCGGAAAGTAAATTGATAATCCGAAGTAAACACTGTAGTTTACTAAAGTAAGGTTCAAAAACACTATAGTATCTAGGAATTTTAATGCAGTTTACTACAGTAAATTATTGTGATGCACAGTTTTACTAACGATGTGACTTTTGATCTTAAAGTGAGCTGTTGTCTATTGGTTAGATTTTAGGTAAGAGACAACTTGAAAATGACACGAACAGGCAATTTGGTGTATTTGTAAATACAATGTCATATATGTTATTAAAGGACACATTTATATTGAATATTTGTGAAATATTAAATTATGCCTGTCAAAATGATTTGCGGCATCCGGGATACCATGTGTTATCAGTATTGAGCGATTGTTATATGGGAATACATACCTTGGAATGTAGCGATTGACCTATCAGAACGAAGCATTACAGAGAGCCGTGTAATAAGTATTTATATAATATGTTTTTCTCCCATGGTTTTCTCCAACAATTTTTGAAACTTTCAATTTTCATGATATGCCTCAATAGGATAAATCGCTTTGTTGTACTCCTCCATTGTTAAAAATTGCTTTAGATAAAAGTGTGTGCTCAATACTCAAATCTGATGTAGAAACTTGTGGTGGATCACTTTTTACCTCCAGGGACAATAAACAAACATCCTTGGATCTGCATAGCAACACACTGGCAACCACCCACAACTACTTTTGCGTTCTCTCTCCATTTTTGATGTCCTCTGCTAGAGGGCCAAATGTAGGGATAGTATACCAGGGCTCTAGACTGCGACCAAATGGTCCCATTTTTCAACTAGTTTTTGAGACCGTGCGAGCAATTTTTACAACCTCTCGCTGATACGCGACCTGCCAATTTGGATTTTTTTCTAGTTGTTGTATCTCATGTGAATAGTCGACAACATCACAAGCCCACCAGTGTAGGCCTATTGTGTGTGAGAAGGAGAGAGTCCAGAGCTGCACGCCTTGCGTGGCAGGGTGAAGTTTTCTGATGGTTCAATTGAATTCACTACAAATTTGGTCTGGTGTATTCAGAGTTCAAACAGTACTGTAGAACTTAATGATTTTCTTTTTGAATGATGAGCAGAACCAAACAATTGTCACCTTCAATGCCTTTACAGGTTGTATTTTATAACTATTTTAACACATTCACACATACTTTTATTTCTGTACAAATATAAATTAATTTAAAACTGTTCCACTGGATTATGCTGTTTTTCTAATATTTCTAGCACGGAATTAACAAAAATTTCAGCAGATTATGTATGACCCTGGTATTGAATAACCAAAATAAAACTACACATCGTAATTTCTGTGAGATGAGTCTATTTATAATCAAAGTGTTTGTCAATGATTCAGCTGTTTGGGGGAAATATGTCAATACTTGCATTACAGGGTGATTTAAGATGAGCCCTTGAATTTTTCGATTGTGCTCCTAAAAATTTCAGTCAGGGACTCAGTGTTTCCCCTAGGTTTACCGTTTTAGGGAAACAATTTTTTTTGTGCTGGAGGTCGGAGCAATACTTTTCTTTATAATAATATCGATTTATATCAATCTAATGTTTTATCAGGCAGTTTATTTTATATTCACAGTAAGGTCTGGGAACTGAAAAAATGTGTTCTAGGCTATGGTGCTGAATCGAAGTCCAAGTAGGACATTTTAATATTTAAAAATACTATTGACAACAAATGTAACAACTGAAGTTAATTTATTATGAGCAGAAGTACTTACAAAGTTACTAACAAGTAGCCTTTCCATGCACACTACTGATTCTAAATAATCTTTCTGATTAAAACATGATTCATTATGAAATGCTCTTAACATGCTGATTATAAATGCTATTGTTATCATTAATGCTAAATGAAGATACAAGTTATGGTTTATAATCTGTCATATACCTATATAGCAAACAGTAAACTTACTGACAGATAAAAATACTTTATTACTGCTTCATTTTTGTTTACCTTAAGCCTGGCTCAGACTATAGGATTCTCGGCCAGATTTTACCCCGATTTCCACAAAAAATCGGGCCTAGAAACGCGATCGGGCCCGAGAATCGGCCCAGATTATCACGTAATGTGAGGCGTTCACAGATCGAATCTTAGAACTCCCGATCTGCTCCGAGAGAAATCTTAGCCGCCCCGATCATATCAAACATGTTTGATATTTAGGATTTTAAATCGGGCTGATGACGTTGGTATAGGGATGCGCGATATAAACGATATGCGATATAAACGATACAAAATTGGCCTACGATAGAGATTTTAATTCTATTGCACTATCGCGATAATGCATGTTGATGACGGAATCTACCCGCGAAATTTAGAGCAACGAGCTGCAGCCGGCAGTGTGTTCACATTCAATTCAGTTATGCGGCTCAGTCCATCAGTGGCTCTTGAACTCCAGTAAGAAGGCTATTTTACTCACTTTAAAGGAAGGGATTTTCTTTAATGTAGTTAAGGCTGATTCATTAATAAATTAGTTGTTGGAAAAAATGCTGATTACCGATGTATTTTCCATGAATCTGCTATGTTAGCGATTAAAACGTTACTTAGCTAGTAAGCGTTAGCTAGTTAATAGCTTGTTACATAGAATTGCAATTTGCAAACTGCAATTTTACACGCCGAAGCCGTTCCCATGCATTGTTTTATTTTAGGGGACCTGGCATGATGTGAACATTAACCGTCCGCAACAATTAGCCACCGATCCCGCCATTCAGGTCCCGTGTCACACAGCCGCGAACATAACGATTGCAATTTTGTGACGTTGTCACTATATTTAGCGTTCACAAGAGGTGCACAGCTTTCCTTCAGTTGGAGAATATCGTTTTTTCAGCGTCTATTTTGTGCAGTATGTACTTGGCGGATAAGTTAAACATTCCCTTTAATGAAACTCGGGCGATTCATAACGAGTATAACACGGATATTAAGCATCTTTTACTGTTACTGACTTTTAATTTGGTTATATAATATTATTTTAATAGTGTTTAAAAAGTGACTCATTGTCAACATGTAGTATCATGGTTAGTGGGTTTTTGTATTTGTTTCCTGTCTTCACAACAAAGACAAAAAATATATAAATGGAAAAAAGCTTTTTTGTTCACTTGTATTACAGTTTGTGACGGTTCAATTCAGTTATAATATGACTGTAAGTCTGCATGATAAACCTATAAATCTAATGCATATTGTCGCTTAGTGTCGTAGTTAGTACTATTTTGACTGTATTATTTGTGTCCCCTTCAAAAATTGCTCTTGAGAAATTTTGTATCTATTGTCCCCCCCTACTGTTAAATGAGATTTACGCCCATGGTTCTACCACCTCAAAACTAAACATGTCGTTGAATACCAGCATTGCCAGGCAAAAATTGTATTTATTTAAAATAGCCATGCCTAATACTGGAAGGATATCCCTAATTCACAGTGTCTGTTCCTTTATTAACAAGACACCAGTTTTAATTTCATTAGGAGAACAAAATGTTTAAAACCAAATGCGTTACCTCGGCTGCAGGTTTGAAATATGTTTTTATTTAGAGTATCTGTGCATTTACACAAAATAATTTTCTTTGTCTAATTAATACTGGAAGTATTTTCAGTACAGTGTATGTTCCTTAACTAAAAAGACACCAGTTTTCTGTTCTCTGCAACTTGGGTGGCATTTAAGAACCAAGGACTTAAACTAAGTATAGTGCCTTATAGAAGGAAATACTTTTATATTCATCTGCAACATTTTATTGCATAATTACAGTTTTGCTTTTGCAC
This sequence comes from Triplophysa tibetana, assembly GCA_008369825.1. NCBI lineage: Eukaryota > Metazoa > Chordata > Actinopteri > Cypriniformes > Nemacheilidae > Triplophysa > Triplophysa tibetana. Next base: position 22,487,439 of record CM017913.1, read on the forward strand.
AATAAATGTTCTCAAAACGGCATACGTTTCTTTATTTCTTTAAAAAAAAAAAATACATTTAGCAGTTTAGCTTTCCTAAGGGTGTGTGTAACCTGTTCTGAAATGGTTCTATTATAATTTATATATCGCAATATATATCGTTAGCGCAAGAGGCTGCAATGTATATCGCAATATGGATTTTAGGCCATATCGCCCATCCCTACGTTGGTACTTTCGCAACAGCCAATGAGAGACACATCGACAAGTAACGGAGGTAAAGCTTCTGCAAGGGTACGTTGTACAGCTGAGATGGAGGATCGTCTTTATAATGTATCCTCAAAAACATACCACAACCGCACAGAGAAGAACAAGAGCTGGGGAGTAGTCGCGTCGGTTTTAAATGTACCCCGTAAATGAACTGCTGACGCACAGCTTGTAGTTTCGGTCAAAATACTGTTATTTATCTATAGGCGCACATATAACATGCGTTTATGTGTTTGTTTTATCTTATAATCACATTGGCATTCATCTTAGTTCGGCAGCGACGATTGTTTTCTTCCGTTATTTATTAACATTAAACTTACACGGCTCGCCTAAAGCACAGTTATAACTTCAGCCCTAGCAAAAAAGCATCATAGCATCACCTGCTTAAAATACGTCTCCGCGGCTTTCGACTGACAGACAGAGAATCATTCAGAGCGCGACAAAGACACAGCATTCCTGGATTGAATGTTACACACCTTGCTACAGTGACGTATAAATCCCTTACTTTTGAATTGCTACCGAAACATCTGCTTTTCACTGCGAATACGCCGCAGTACAGTTAAACCGGTACAGTTACACACTCTAGACCTGTTGCATAGCCGCTGCATTTCCTTCATCTATCGTGGAAATACACTTTTATCATAAAGGACAAATAGATCACGTGAAATTAAAGATCTCTCTTTGTTTACTTGTGTTTCCCGGTGAGATGACGTAGGAGGCGTCCTCTGGTATGATAATCTTAATATTATCCTGTATTTGGGTGTCTTAAAATAAATGTCTTTTGTTGTGCAATTATGAAATAAAAAAACTTCCAATTAAACTTTCTAAATCAGTTTTTTGCACTTGTTACCTTTAGTCGTATTTATAAACACAACTTTACCTCCAACGTTTTCTTCTCTGGACATTGAACATTTCACATTCATAAATGCAAGTTTACAAAGGGGAAACCTATTTTTGTAGTGCTTGAAAAAGAGATTAAAATGTAGATTTTACAAAAGAGAATCTGGCAAGATTCTCCTTATGTGTGAGCTGCAACCAGAATTTAAAATCTGTCAGAATTTTTGAACTCCTGTAGTCTGAGCCAGGTCTAAGATTTTACATAAGAGAATCTGTTAAGATTCTCCTTATGTGTGTGCCGCAACCAGAATTTAAAATCTGTCAGGATTTTAAAACTCCTGTAGTCTGTAATAAAAGTGTCCATTTATTTACCTGCTCTTGGTATCTGCAGTTCTTTTATATGCAACGCGTCTGGCGGGAGAAGCAGCGCTCATGGAGTGGAAACGTTTCAAATGAAGTGCCTTTAGCGCTAAATAAAGATATTAGAATATATATAGGCAAAAAAATCAACATTACTTTCCCTGAATGGCGTGATGTGTACAGCTCAGTTATTTAGACATGCAGCACAATTAAAACTACAGAAATAGTCAAATGTTTTAAATGGTTCATTATGTCTTGCGTCCGGATGGAACGAAGGATAAGCTGTGTGAAAACCTGTCATCCGGTGGTAACTGGACTGTTGCTGGTCAGGGGCAGGGCGTGCGTCTTTTCTGTACTTAGACTCTGAGCACGCAAGCGAATGTTTTACCATTTTTCTCGCCCTGGGAGCATTTGAAAATGCAAATATTTGTATCTGCTTTTCTGGTGGTTGACGCAACATATTTCCCCACACAAGCTCTATGTCCGCTGGTGGGAGTGGGCTTACCTGCGTATGTAAACACATGTGTCTCTGTGTGTGCACGCGCATTGATACGGAGAGCATGTAGAAACAGAAAATGACATGCCGATGCCGTCATGTAAATAAGATTAATAACATAATGCTGTTTGGTTTGTTTAATACGAGAACAAGGTATAGACATGTTGTATACGAAAGGTAACCTTTATTGACTTCTCTTGTGATCTGACGCTATATAAAAATAAAATTTTCTTGACCTTCAAGGGGCATTAGGTGGCGTTAGAGGGGCGGGCCGCCCCCCTAAGGTAATGATTGGGGAAACACTGGGAGCTACAGTGCTCCTAGTAAAAAAAAGTTAGTCTGAAGCCCTGTATACCCAAATATAAAGATTCTGTTATTTTCTCTCATTCATGCTGTATAACTTTTTTGACTTCTGTGAAATCCAAACGATAATGTTATTGACTAATAGCCTCAGTGTCCATTTACGTTCATTCCACGAAAGATTAATAGTTTTTATATCTGGCTTCGGAGCAACATGAGGATGAGTAAATGAATAACACGTTATTTATTGCTGGGTTTACAGAAGAATCCCAGACTGGCAGGTTAGAAGAAAAAAAGGTTGGGCTATCCTGTGGATCTTCCAATTGCAGCATGAGTCATCTCTCATGTTTTATTTTGTTACGTTTTGTTGAAATGCACCTGCACCAGGAAATACAATACTCTATCTAAACAAGGAAAGAACAGTTATTTCGAGAATAACTTCTTTCTCATGAATCCCGTTAGGAATGTTCATAGTGACCGTTTAACTGTAAACCGATTGTAAAATAAGTTACAGATTAATACTATCAGTTAAACAATTTAAAAGGTATGTTTTTTTAGTTAAACAGTATACATAAGATTTTTTTTATAATGATATTTCAATATGTTTTTAAATAACTATTAAATCATACATGTTTTTTAGTTTTCTGTATGGTGAAATAAAAATATGCAGAGCTGTACGTTAACTTTTTTTGCACATAGCACCGGTGCTACAGCGTTTTAAAGTCTTGTAGCACAGGCCAAACAGTTGTAGCACAAGTATACGTCTGTTAATATCTTTAAAAAACAAAAGTGCAGGTCCTCACATTAATGGACAGGTGCTCAAATTTGTTGGTAACCCTCCACAAAGACGACCATTGTTTATTCCATATTTAATAGAATTTAGACTTTGCATTTGATTTTTATTCCAAATTATATTTTAAATGATGGGTGCCTTCTCCAGACTGCAAGTTTCAGCTCTTTCCATAGATGTTCGATAGGAATCAGATCATAAATCATAGAAGACCACTTCAGAATAGTCCAATGTTTTGTTCTTATCCATTCCTGGGTAACTAACTGTGTATTTTGGCTCATTATCATGTTGGAGGACCCATGACCTGAGACTGAGACAGAACTTTCTGACACCGGGCAGTGCGTTTCGCTCCAGAAGGCCTTAATAGTCTTGAGATTTAATTGTGGCCTGCACAGATTCAAGGCACTTCGTTTCTCAGCTTCACGTCCGCCCCCCGCTATACACATTTTTCACTCCGCATGTGAGATGTGAATGGGTCACACAAAGAAATGTGTCATCAACTAGGATTTATTGTTTACATCGCGGTAAGACTAATTCCTTTTGTGGGGAGAATTTCAACCGGTATATTGCTAACAATATTATATTGGCCATCCCTACAGTCAAGATAAAACACACGCTCGAATGAAAAAATACTGTAATATTCGATAGTATTTGATAGGGATGCACCGAATATTCGGCCACCGAAAATTTCCGGCCGAAAATGGCCCAGAAGTGCATTTTCGGTTTTCGGCCGAAAGACTTTTATCACCGAAACAATACGGCCGAAATGTTGTGATGACATAAACAGATACCGCTCCTTTGATGCATCTGTAGCGGACGTTATTCCTTTAATCGCAGCACTAAAGCGTCTCCTAAATTGCATGCACCTTCAGGGCTTCAGAGTTCGACCAATATTCCTTTACGTGAGTGAACCAGAGGTCGCCTAATCCGAGTAATTCTTGTCATTGACAGATTTTTTTACCAGTGACGGAAAAATCTGATGGCCGCCCGTCATTCTGGCAGATAACAATGAGGGCAATTGTAAACCCCCGTTTCCCTTCAGCGTGATATGCTTGTGAAGCGACCTACGTATCGTTGTCATTTGTACTGACTAGACATGTGATGCAATTTGGGAAAACCCGTCGGATGTCGCGCTGGGACGCGGGAAAGACAGTTCACCTATCAAAGTAAACCACATAACATGAAGAATGAAGAAGTATTAATGCACATTTTCCGCCAGTCCTGTGTAAACTATGGCATGCAAAGTTTTTTATACAATGTTTTCGTGAGTTGACAGAGCTCCCAGTCTGCAGCACTGGGAGTTATCGCCGCTCCGCTGCTCACGCGAGCAAGACCGCGATCGCAAAACATACAAGAGATGATCAAAAGTCTAGACACTATGCACATGATAAACAACGTAAAACTTGCTTCACTCTTTATTAGTTGTTGTCCGTAATGTTTCCTCGTGTAGTGATAGAGGCAGAGCTCTCGTTCTTTAAATGTGCGCTGCACCATTTTCCTTACTTTCGTTTTATTCTAACGATTTTGTACAGTATTTTCATAGACTTCAACACTAGGAAATGTTTTTTTTACTAAATTGTTATTAGAGTAAGTCTCTTACCACTGTAAAGTAGTGTTGTCACGATACTGGAATTTCTAACTTCGATACGATACCTTGAAAAATATCGATACTCGATACCATTTTCGATACCACAGAGAAAAAAACTGCTACAACATTAAGGGGGTCATTTTTTTTTATTATTATTTAAAGATAAATATAACATATATAACGTATTATAAAGAGTTATTAAAGGGTAAAATGCATTATAATTCTTCATAATGTGTGTTGTAACGCATTATGTACTGTTGCAGGTCGAGTCTCATCTTCTTTCTGGTGCTACAAGAGAATGCCAAACTTTAATAAACATATATATTTTTGACCGCACTTTTAAAATGAACTGAGCTTTGTAACTAATCTCAGAATTTAAGTAATTGGTAATAGATATTTGTTAACATAAATAAACAATGAAAAATACTTCCAAAACATGTATTAATCTTAGTTAAAAGTTAATTTAAAACTAACATTTACTAATACATGTACCAATTAAAATCCAAAGTTCTATCTGTTAATATTTTTTTTCATTGGACCAGAGCAAACATGATCCGTTGTATTTTATTACATACTGTCATCAAAGATTAAAATATATTGTAGCAAATGCATTGCTCATCGTTCATAAATGCTGGTCAATACATAACATTATTTGATGAACATATTTTAATGCCGGATTCAAATATCACCGATCCACACACGTGATCATTTTTTGAATTAAGTTAATTAAGCACAAGTGAATTTACATTTGACCACAGTTAAAGTATTTAAAGATTCACAGTTACACGCCATATTTATATTCACTTCACTTTTGCTATTTAACCAGAGCGAATGAGACGAGACACGTGACAGGCACTGCGGTCACGTGTGGTGTTTGTCAACGCGCCTTTGGAGATAAGTGAAAGTGACAGCTCGGCTAGGATCGGAGTATCGATACTTCGGGAAATTAGTATTGGTACCGTTCAGATATTTCAGTATCGATATTTATCGAAATATCGATATTTTTGACGACACTACTGTAAAGTGTCTTTTACTTGTGATACTGGACTGTTGGGCTTTTATTTTCATAACTTAACTTTAAAGACGTTTTTCTCCAAATTCCGTTCCTGAACATTAAGCGCTTCAGATGACAGAATAAGTAGGTTATTCTATTCTTAGGCTACTTATTATCAACTTTGCACATCTGCAATTCTCGGTTTATTTGTTGTTGTTAAAGTTATAAAGTTAACATATGGGCTATGGGAGTCTTTGTTTTGATACACTATTATGTTGATGGCCTACAGAGAAAATTTTGTTGTATCTTTAAGTAGTTGCACTTGTTCTGAATGCGCTTTCTAGTAGTAGTCCTACGGAGAAAAATTTTAAATGCACTTGACCTAAATGCACTTTTTTTCATGAGCGAACAATTTATTGTACAACTTTTCAGCAGGCCAGTAGGCCTGTACATTATTATTTAATATACACATGAGTGGGGTCAAGTTAAACATCTTAGTTAAATTGTATTTTATACTGTGCATTGTTGCATTGTGCTAAATAAATATTTGCATAATTTGTAATTGATTTATTCTGTGCAACTTTAATATTTATTCAATAGCAATGCCTTGATTTTAGTAAAGTTAGTACACAGTCATAGCCATAAATGCAAGGGTACTAATAATTGGCATAATTTCTTTCGGTGTTTCGGTTTTCGGCCTTGGTTTCCTCTTTTTCGGTTTCGGCCAAGAATTTTCCTTTCGGTGCATCCCTAGTATTTGATATAGCAAATTGTGGTATTCTTTTTGTAAATTGATAAAGTGTACTTTATTATGTAAAGTATAATGCAATGCAAGTCGCTTTGGATAAAAGCGTCTGCCAAATGCGTAAATTTAAATGTAAAATAAAGATTGGCCCTAATTAATCCAATTGTATAAAGCATGAACGTCCTTTGTCGTTAACCAATCTATTTATGTGATGACCAGCATTTGTGATTTTTAAAGACTATAACAGATGTTTTATACTTATGCTACCTGTGCTTTTTTGGGAAGATCGCCAAGCCCTTCATGCAAAATACAAACATTATCTATTACTTTTTCATATTTCACATTCGTATCTTTAATCATGTGTAAAAGAAGTGGGGGACACCACAGGTAGTGCAGTTTTCTCCTCCTTTCCAAAGCGCACGGGAGGTTGCCAATCCTAGGCATCCATGAGATAAGTTACTGTAAAGGACAAATTAATAGCTAGCACCGAAATTCCCTTGCAGTAGCTCTGCTATTAGCTTTAAGTTTCATTTCACTGTGGTGTGGAAACGCTGGATGGCCAGAGAATGTCTCGCGTCTAAATATAAAAAAAATTGTGTATGTAGTTAAGTGACAATAGTTTTTCTCAAACAGTTAAATGCACCTGAAATAAACTCTCAGGGCAACTCTGGAAATGATGTTCACGTGTTTATGTCCTCATACAATAAGACGCATAGAATTTCGTGAAAATTATGCGTGTAGCACATTAAACTGCAACACATTCACTCATACACGCAGAACCGGCAGATTTAAATTGCAGGATGCCGTGTCCGCATCACGGAAATCAGACTAAAACTAAGTAAATTAACGGTGCGCCATCGATAAACGTCGTACACAAACAAGCACTAGGAAAAACACTTTTTCATACAAGCCGCCCTATCTAATGCACAAAACTGTATCGCACATGTGAGACCTCGCAGCAAGGCAAGAGCATACAGAGCTCTCTCGCGGCTTCAGTGTCATACGTCAATGGGTCTGTGCAGCGCTGAATGATGTCGAACACTCCTCTTGTTTTAGACGACAGACAAGATCCTCGCCATTCTGTTGAAAAGTGGATTGGGACGCCTTCAAGATCGATCACGGTTTTAGATCGTCAGATTGCCCACCCCTATTTGCACGGTTATAGCAGATCGGATTTATACAGTGTGGGAAATAATTAGTTGATTTTGTAAGTTTGCCTGTTTACAAAGAAATGAAGGGTTTATAATTTTTATGGTAGGTTTATTTTAACTGATAAAAAATCAAGGGAAAAATGTTATATAAAGGTTATAAATTGATTTGCTTTTCCGTCAGTGAAATAAGTATTTGATCCCCTACCAACTAGCAAGAATTCTGGCTCCACAGATTGGTAATGTGCCTATCTGGATCACAGATTAGTCCTATCACTTTAAGAAAATACTCTGAAGTCAGCTTATGTAAATAAAAGATGCCTGCCAACAGAATCTGTATCTTTCATTTCAACCTCTCCACCACCATGGTCCACCAAATAAGTTTTAAAGGATGTCAGGGACAAGATTGTAGACCTGAACAAACATAAAATAGGCCACAGACAGAAGCTTGGTGAGAAGCAGACAACTGTTGGGGCGATTATTTGGAAATAGAAGAAATGCAATGAAATGCCCTTGGTCTGAAGCTCCCTGCAAGATTTTCCCAATGGAGTAAAGATGATCATGAGAAATGTTAAAGATCAGCCCATAACAACACGCAAGAAGCTTGTTAATGATTTCAAGACCGTTGGGACCACAGTTGGCAAGCAAACCATTGGTAACACGCCATGCCACAATAGATTGAAATCCTGAATAGGGATAAGTAACGAATTTCGAATATTCAATTAGTTTATCTACTTGTAGAATTTCGAACAGTTTGTGCGATCTTAAAAAAAATCGCAGTGTTTTCACGCGTAACGCGTCCATGTAACCAAAGGGTGGCGCTGCTAATAACGATGCACCTAAAACCAAAAGGCTGTCAGTCAAGAGACAGTAGAGGAAACATTTTCTCAGAATAATTGCTAACAAAGTTACGCACACTGTAGACCCGCATGGCATAACGGATACGGTAAATTGAGACAGTGTCAAAAATGAGTTCTGTGAGGGGGTCCTTTAATAAAATGCAAAGCTGGCTTATCATTGATCAATAACTACCATGAACAATCATTTGAGGTCGAAGCACCCAGCAGGTCCATCCACAGGTCAGCAAATAGGCTGCTAGTTTTATGGTCGGACCAACCAGTTTGGATGCCAGACGGGCGGAGCAAATAACGGCTCTAATTAGAAAAACGATCACTGCCAGACTGGAACAAATTTTTCATGACAATAGAAATGGAAGCATTTTGAGCTATTAATTCATGAAATCGTGCCCGACTGTTAATAAATGACATCATTCGGTTAATGTTTTAAGTCTGGGCTAAAATCTTTATGGCTTTAATATATTTTCCTTGATCAATCACACTGTTTTTTAGTTTGTATAGATGTGCATGCTCATATTTTACAAGGAAATGTCCTAGCATCATGAGCGGTTGATGCTGATCGACGTACTGTTAATAAGTGCCGTCATTCGGTTGTTAATATATTAATGTTTCAGCGTGTTATCTTAATGTATAGCTTGATGTGAGATTGCATATTCCATAATAAATCAAGCAGTGTGTCGTCACGGATTTAAAGCGTTAATGGTCTCTCTCTCTCCGTTTATGTAATACTGTAAATTCGTTCATGTGGGGGAGGGGTGCGAATTTCGAAGAATTTTCGAATAGTTCTCATCGATCTTCGAATATTATTTTTGCTTGAAATGCCAATCCCTAATCCTGAAGCACCCGCATGGTCCTCCTGCCCAAGAAGGTCCGCCTGCCTCGTCTAAAGTTTGACAATGAACATCAAAATGATTCAGAAAAGGTTTGGAGAAAGTGCTGGCAGACCAAAATTGACTCCTGTTTTTGGAGGGAATAAAATGTTGACTATGACCCCAAGAACATCAGCCCTACAGAGAAGAACAGTGTTGGAAACATTATGCTTTAGGGCTTTTTATCTCTGCTATGGGTACAGGATGACTTCACTGCATTGAGGGGCTGAGGGACGGACCAATGTACCGTAAAAGCTTGGAGGAGAACCTCCTCCCCTTAACTAGATCACTGAAGATGGGTCGTGCATGTGCCTTTAACATGACAAAGACCCAAAACATATTGCCAAGACAACCAAAGAGTATTTTAAGGAGAAGCACATAAAATGCCAGTCTCTAGACCCTAGTTCTGTAGATAATCTGTGATGGAGGCTAAAACTCCAATTTGCTGAGCGACATCCAAGAAACCCTAAAGATTGATAGAGGAGTGGACTAAAATGTATCCTGACACAACCTGCTGACCAACTATCAGAAATGTTTTACCTCTGTGCTTGCCAACAAGGGTTTCCACCAAGTACAAAGTAAATTTTTTCTCTGGGATCAAATACTTATTTCACTGACTAAAATGCAAATCAATGTATAACTTTTATATGACATTTTTCCCCCAGTGTTTTTTATATTCTGTTTCTATCGGTTAAATTAATCCCACCATAAAAAATATTTACCCTTCATTTCTTTGTAAGCAGGCAAACATACAAAATCAGCAATGGATCAAATAATTATTTCCCTCACTGTGTCTGTTTTGCTAAAACACATATATGTGGCCAGGTGCCATCTTTGGAAATGAATCCTGGCTAGTGGAGAGCAAATGAAACGTGGTTCCAGAGGCGTTATCTCTGCATTCTTGGGACATCCGTGCCATCTTAAAGGGTGTTTTCTGCCGCTGATCTAACTGTCAACAGACTCCAGATTGTTCCCACAACACGTAAACATGTTACTTTATTAAATAAATCTTCCCATGCTTTGGATTAAGGTAGTTCTGCTATTTTTATTTGATGAAAAAACTTTGACGGATATAAACTTTGCCGGTTCTGCATTTTAGTTTTGTCATCATTTGTTAATTATTAGTAATTTTCTTGCCTGTTCATTTTATGCTTTGGATTTATATTAATTTGTTTTTCTCCATTGCCCAAAATGCTGCAGGTTCGTGAAAATCTGTTAAAGTGGGGGAATATTATCATTTGTTTTAGATGTAATGCAATGTGTACACGATTTAAGGTCCAAAAACGCTATTTTTCACCATACCATGCATGTTTGTATCTCCTTTTTGCCCCGCCTCTCAGAAACGCGCAGATATTTTTACAAAGCTCAGCGCTCTAAAAATCGAGGTGTGCTGTGATTGGCCTGTTAACCAGTGCTTGGTCAAATACTGTAAGCGTGTGACGGAAATGTAACGACTTTTACCATATTTGGAACATCAGGTTCTAAAACAATTGTCATACCTGCAAACTAGTCGCTTTTCGGCGAAATTCACCGTTTAGAATCCGAAATAGGTCATTAATGTGAATCATGTAAATCAGAAGAGTTTTTTTCTGTGGGAGGGGGGTCTTAGGCATCTACTCTCGAGTGACTGAATTGTCTTCGGTCCAGCACCTAGATTCGATTGGCCAACCAGAATCAAGATAACGGCTAACCGTGTCATCTTTTTTGGTCCTTGGGCCAACCAGAATCGCGTTGTTCACATTATGTTTCCCCCCCGTGCTGAAAGGGACGACTGCAAAGTGTCTGTCAAAGAGAAAACGGCGTTGATATTTATTATTCAGGTCACCCGTGTGATGGAAACGGAACCAAAACCCCAGACGTGCAAACGCTTTGGTTCCTATGACGCATCCAGTTTGTATTAGGAAAGATGCACCTCTCAGAAAACCTTAACAAATGAAGATCCTTTTAGATGTTTAATTATGACTTGGACCATTGCGATCGTGAGACGAGGGCAACGTATTTATTTATTATGAAAATCTCCAATTCTAATAAAGTTCATTACATTTTTTTGTAGCTCAAAATTGGTTCCATATGATTAGCTACTGTTCCATTGGTGTCATTTTTTGCACTTAAAAAACTTGTGCAGGCCAAAAGCCTGAAGAAAATGACAATCCACCCCCCTTATATCCATCTCCCAAACACCCCCCTTCCCCGTCGTATGGCTGTCACCTTTATCACCTCTTCCGAGTTTTCAGGTATGAATTGTACTGACAGCTATGCCGGCCTTACTTGAGTTTACATTATGGCAGTCTTGGTCAAATCATTCCATGAACTGATGTAGATTTGTGGGGGTGTGGTTACACGAGGCGTTTCAGGCAGGTCTGGGTGAGCATTCGCTTTTAGATAGAATGCATCTTTTGTTTCCGTGTCTTATACATGCAAAGACACAGAAAAAAACTCTTTGATATGCTGGTGTTTGCATGTCAAAATAAATCTGTGAAAAAGTTTACAGACTCGTCAACTGTAGCTGTGTCTCATTTCGAAGTCTGCGTCCTCCTTATGTCGATTGCGAAGGTGTATGCGGTAGTGTTGTCAAAAATATCGATATTTCGATAAGTATCGATACTGAAATATCTGAACGGTACCAATACTAATTTCCCGAAGTATCGATACTCCGATCCTAGCCGAGCTGTCACTTTCACTTATCTCCAAAGGCGCGTTGACAAACACCACACGTGACCGCAGTGCCTGTCACGTGTCTCGTCTCATTCGCTCTGGTTAAATAGCAAAAGTGAAGTGAATATAAATATGGCGTGTGCGGCGCCTCCGCAACCGGCTTTGGTTGATAAAGAACACAGCAGGAGTGCTATCTGGAAATATTTTGGATATGAAGCAAATGAACATGGAAAGCCGAAGGACACAAACAAGCCGATATGCAAGAGTTGCTACAGAGCAGTGCTAACAAAAGGCGCTAACACCTCTAATATAGCGGTATATGTGTTGTCTCGTTTTTTCAGCGTAGTTCTTAAAGTTAATGTAATCCGACTGAGGAATATTTAACTGTGAATCTTTAAATACTTTAACTGTGGTCAAATGTAAATTCACTTGTGCTTAATTAACTTAATTCAAAAAATGATTACGTGTGTGGATCGGTGATATTTGAATCCGGCAGTAAAATATGTTCATCAAATAATGTTATGTATTAACCAGCATTTATGAACGATGAGCAATGCATTTGCTACAGTATATTTTAATCTTTGATGACAGTATGTAATAAAATACAACGGATCATGTTTGATCTGGTCCAATGAAAAAAAATATTAACAGATAGAACTTTGGATTTAATTAGTACATGTATTGGTAAATGTAAGTTTAAATTACACCAGAAAGAAGATGAGACTCGAACTGCAACAGTACATAATGCGTTACAACACACATTATGAAGAATTATAATGCATTTTACCCTTTATTAACTCTTTATAATACATTATATATGTTATATTTATCTTTAAATAATAATTTAAAAAAAATTACCCCCTTAATGTTGTGGCAGTTTTTTTCTCTGTGGTATCGAAAATGGTATCGAGTATCGATATTTTTCAAGGTATCGTATCGAAGTTAGAAATTCCAGTATCGTGACAACACTAGTATGCGGGTAACAATCGCGACCTCCGGGGGACGCAGCCTTTGAACTGAGGCGCAGCATATATTTTTATTTAATTCCAATTTAATAATAAAATCTTATCAGTTAACGGTTAATGTTCGGATAACTAGCGTCGGTTCTCGGCTAGGGAAATTAACCAAAATGAGCATCCCTAGCTCACGTATGTTGTGTCCCTCCATTAATGTACATTTAAACACCACACCAATTTCCAAAATAAGATGCTTTATATGAGATTGAGTGCAGGGAAGTGATGTCCCGTAGTGTAAACTAGTAACCGTGATGCTTGCAAAGGTTCACCTTTAATGGTGCAATCAACCTGTTCTCTTCTTTGGAGCATGTTCACTGTAATGCACACTACAGTAAGACTACACTATGTTGAGTGAGATGTAAACATGTGCCCTCAAGTATGCATGCTAATTCGTCTGTGCCGTGATTTTTTTTTCTTGCTGTATACTGTTGTCAGAGAGGGTTCCAGTGGGTGTGTTGTTTGCCAGCTGGGTGTTCCTACTCCAGTTATTGTGAGCGTGTGGCAGCCGTGGGTGCGCTTTTATTCCAGCCGTGTTTGCATTAGTGAATATACAAACACAGTCAAGCGTGTAAACGCTGCCCTCCACCAGCTTCAGGCAGACGGCTCGCAACACGGTTTAATGTCTCTGCTAAAGCGTGACTGATTTGGGGAAGAACGATGCTTGTCTCAAAGACACACGGGATAGCATCTTCTTTCTCACGTGAGAATAAAAAAAATTTATATGCACAGTACACAGACATATATAATGTCAGCATAAACTTTTATTCTGAATGCGATTAATCGCCGTTATCGTTTGGAAGCCCTAAAAATTTTAAATCTGAACTTAAACCCAAAAGCAAACTTTATTTTTTTGTGTTTTATCCGATAGTGACCCAATTAAGGAGCATTGCTGGATCCCCCATTATTGACCAAGTCCGACCCATTCGATAAATTTTCCTCACAGCATTTTTATTTTTTATTGTTCAATATAGGTATTTTCAGGTTTCAGGTAAGACCATCAAAAGTTTCAAGTTAGCTAAAGTTGAGTCCAATTGAGTGAACACAGCAACTTCTCTAGACCATAGATGGGACGTATTCCATCACTTCTTTGTTGAAATGTACTACGGCAGGCTGTGCTGCTTTCTACGTCACGAGGAGATTGACCAGACTGACAGGCAGCTGGTGGGGTACGAGGGGGGTAACAGATGAGCAGCTCTAGTGGATCTTAATTTAGCCCGGAGTCTGAATGCTCCCTGTGGAGAGTAAGACATCCTTACTTCCTTATCACATTTTTCAAAGTGTCTGGAAACTGACATTTGTTAGTTCTTGGATTTTGTTATTATGATGATTGAACTTTTGCTGTTTTCAGTTGCCAATACATATGCTATTGGGCTGTGCAAAAATATTAATACAGCAATATTCTTGTTCACAATAGTGTATCCATAGTCCAACCTCTACTATCGACACATTTATTTAAATCACATTTTAATGTCATATACAATACTTACGCCCATTGGTTCGAGCTGGAGCGAGCATGGCGCTTCAGCTTCTGGAGTCGACGCTTGGTGGCGTTTTGATTTTAATGGTGCGTGTTTAGAGCACGCATGAAACGTTTTCAATGTGAAGCGAGATGTGGAGCAAAGACAGAGGTTTTTTTTATAGACTGACAATGAGGGTGTTGCTGCGGGTAACACAAGACTATTAGGTTGCAAAAGCGAAAGTGACTCTATCCTTGTTCTCAGCTGTCAAACAAAAACTGCGAGTAATTAAATATTCCATCTCCTAAAATGCAATCTAAAGAATGCACAAACTGACATCAATGCTATCAAACCGAAGGGCAGCAAAAACAACCTTGCTTGAAAAAAAACTATAGAACTTTACCCAAAACACAAAAGAAAGTTTTATAGATTTAATGGTTGTTATGGAAATTATATTTGTTTAAATTGAAACTATAATGGTGTGTACTGGTGTGTGATTAAAAAATACCCCAGGGTGTCCAAAGCAAGTAGTATTTTCAGCTCTATTTTCTTTACATTTTTTTTTAAGTATTGAAATGTATTGCAATTATGTATCTTATTAAAATATATTGTATTGTAACTTATCTATCGTGTTATGTATCGTATCGATAGGCCCTTGCACTACAAAGCACTTATATGCTAGTATATGTGTGTACCATGTAGATAACTAATATACATTTAATGTTACTTGATGACAGCAGATAAGCTATAAACAACTGATGAAGTAAAAGCACCCCCCCCCAAAATGTAAACGGAAGATTTCAAAAGTTTGAGTCGTCTTCATCTTTGGACAATGCTGATCTTATTAATGCCATTAGGTTTTGTGCTCATGTATGCATCTTTTCCTTTCTTCTTTTTCCAGACTTAGTGTCGCTGTTCGACTTTGAAGATAATCTTCCAGATGAGCTTATACCCAACGGAGACCTGGGGCTTATGTCCATGCCCTCTAACGGGGATGGAGTGATCGGAGGCCGGATGGGGGGCAACATCCCGGATGCTGCTGCCAAGCACAAGCAGCTGTCTCAGCTCCTGCAGGCAGGCCCTGGTCTGACTGGAAACCTCAGCCCTCAGTCTGGAATGGGCGGCCAACTGGGGGCCCTGGGCAAAAGTCCCATGGGTCAGGGTTCACCCAGTCACCAGACTCAGCCTCCAAAGCCTATTGGCACACCTACTGGTCAAGGCAACAACAGTCAAGGCATGGGCCACAATGCTGGCTTTAACCAGGCTATGATGAACAATAACAACCAGGCGCATGGACACATGGGGCAGAACATGGCTCAGCAAGGGCAGATGATGAATGGCGTCATGGGGCCAGCGGGAAGAGGCAGGGCAGTGGCAGGGATGCAGTACCAGGGTCAGGCCATGCAAGGGGCACCTGTCGGAGGCGGTGCTGGGCCGGGGGGGAATGTTTCCGGCAGCGTGCTGGCAGAGACACTTGCCCAAGGTGCACCGCAGATGGGTGCGCATAATGCCATCAACCCTCAGCAAGCGGGAAACATGAATAAGGTAAATCTTATGTTTAATTGCAGAACTTTGATAATTTTTTTAGGATTTCACAAGCTCAAATACAAACGAGCAAACTCCGGTTTGGATCAACACGTGTATGTTTTTTTTTTTTTTTTTAGTGTCATTTCCACTTCAAATGGTGATGTTCCGAATCAATAAATGTAATGCTTGTACCATCATTTTCTTGGTTGTTTTGCTAGTTTCGAAGTTGTCGTTAATGGTAAATGACTTCTAGTGGTGAAACGGATCACGGTTGATCTGTGATCCATATGGATCGTGCTCTACGGTTTGGAATGCACAGATTAACTGTAAATTTATTCATCATACAGTTAAAGATCGTTTTAGCATGCTCTCGTTCTTCAGTATTTTAACAAAAAAAGTACAAAAAAGCGCTATGTATATCTTTTCTTAAACCGCTGTGCTGTGTAAGGCTAGCTGAAAAGTTAAAATAGCCTAATGTTGTGTTGAGTTAAAGTGCAAATGATGAGATGTACGTGAGAACGCGCATTCCTTCATCAATTTCGACGCCCTCAATCCACTACCACATAGAAAACGAGAGAACTACAGTTGAGGCACGTACTAGATGATCACCACCTCATAACACCGCTCACATTAATTTGTCCGCTGTTAACACCGACTGCACATTTATTTCATATTTATTTGTTATACATATTGTCTTTTTTTATAATGCATGCATACTGTATGACACAACCTAGAAAATAGATATTATATTTATTGTATTATATACAGCTAAACTATTTAAAAACTATTTTTTTTTAATTCTCTAAACTGCTGATCTTATAAAATAAAACTAAAATGAATATATACATTAGCTGATCTGAAAAATGATTTGATCCGTGAGCTAAATTCCGTAAAATGATCCAAACCGTGAGTTTTGTGAACCGTTGCACCTCTAATGACTTCAAATAAATTTGATGTTGCGAATGCATGTGAGTTTAGCACCCGTTGAGATGGACGGGATCCTTTTCTCTTGTATTTACACCGTTTACCCTCAGAATTGTCATCCACCCTGCCCATACCTTCTTACATTCAGTTTAGGGGATAAAGATCAATGTGAGAATTTCTAGACGGTCTACAGTCATACACTGTTGATTTGTTGTTGTTGTCGTTGCGACATCTTATTGTTTTGGTTCTCAGTTTGTCTCACATTTCCTTGACCATCAGGCTAAATCCACTTTGCACATTTAATAAAAGAGATCAGAGAAAAAGGTTATTGTACCCATTGCATTTCTCTGTTATGGTTTAACGACACCATTTGAATACCAGTCAGATACTTGCATCACAGGTTTTTTGCAAAGCAAACCCATCAAACATTTTATTCGAGATGTTGGTTGTCTTGAAGGAGATTTTTTTCCACATATCAAACTGAAATGTTTTGAATAGCGTTACAGGAGCTGTCAGAGAATGTAGCGGTTTCCATATCTGCTGTGTTTGCTCAGAGGTGAATAGATGTGGTGTTGGTACTAGGGCTCGTGTTTGCATTGTACACATATTATGAGAGTCACAGGTGCAGTTGAAGTGTGTTAGATCACACAGCATCGGCGCCTCGGTAACTCTTCTCTCTCTGGAGGCTGAAGTGCTGTTCACCCGTCTTCCTTAAATTCTCATCAGTTGCTCAGTTCTTGTTTGGTTGTAAGGTTGTAACTTGACATTAAAGCTGAGCTATCATGCTATGGTATGCATTGTGACTCCTTTACACTGTTATACATTCTGGCTTCTCATGCTTAACATGGTCAACTTGTTAAAAAAACTAGTTTGATGTATGACGTTGTTTTTCTGTTCTTGATACTCTCCGCCAGCACTCCAAATCGTTTCAGAAAGTTTTTCCATGCTGGATCCATGTGTCGTCAAAGGGATCATATTCCTTTTATCGGCCAAAAGCAATGCGAAGGCAAAAGAACACCCCCCCGATGAGCGAGACCCGTCTACCATCATGGTTACCTGTGCTGCTTCAGGAGGGGCTGCGCTGAGGTGCAGCTCGTTACTCTTGCGATAGTGAAGTTTAGGTGTGTTTAGTCTTGTTTGTTCACGGCATTTCAGTGATGGATGTTATATAAACTGATTTGGAGATCGTTTTCCACAGTGCCATTGTCCCTCTCCCCCATTATGATGCGGCGACTGTTTAGAGTTAACCTGTAAGCAAATCTCGCTCGGCACAACATAGTTATGTTAAGTTTGTAATTTATTATGTTTTCAACTTTATGCACGCTGTATGCAAACCGTTTCATTTTGTATCAAAGTAACACGAGAGCAATTAATGACGGTTGCTTTCTCCTGCTGTACACGACGATCGGTCTGAGCAGCGCTGCTTGATCTCCGACAAACCAAATATATTGACAATTTGGGACAAGGTGACACGGGGCAGCATGTAATCGTGTGGGTCATTTTTGGGTCATTTTCGGGTGAACTATCTCTTTAATTGAGACATTGTCTTCCATTTGTCCCAAGTATTTCATTCTTTAAATTGTTCAAAAATTAACATAACCACTCGGTTAGGTTTTTACACCAATTTCTTGTTGCTGTTCATTTCCCAACATATGAAAATACACCAAAATTGTTTCTTGTTGAATTTAGAGCTGACCGGTTGTGAAAAAAACTGGAAACTCATTGGAAAAGAGGCTTTATCGCTTCAGATTAGCTCTTTGTGAAAGAATGAGAGATAGAGGAGAGATTTATGTCTCAGGACAGGGAGTTCCTCACCGTGTTAAGCAGCGAAGTGTTCAGCGCTAATGGCTTCAGGCTTGCATCAGTTATGTTGAGGGTTGGTGCTGCTGTCGCTGCTTAAGTGGGGGTTGGGTTCACAGCGCTGGAGACGCTCTGATGTGATGCTGTGAAGAGCAGCGCTGCTCAGTGCACGTTCATCTTTTCCTGGCTGCTGACGGTTATTTGCTGAGTCTTAACATTTTAATGGTCAGTTAGATGCTTGTTGTTATATTCATTACACAAATGGACAAATTAGAGTTAAATCTGCCTGTCCACATGCTTTTTCTCTGCTGGCTTTTTGTGTCATTTGCAAAATTTCTTTAAAAACCGAAAGCACCATAAAACATTTCCAGTGTTTCCGCTAGGATTTTGTGTAACTGTGCTTTGTGTGACATCACATGCTCATTATCATATTTGTGACGTCATCACGTAGTTTTAATGCTGCATTCAAAGACACCTCAGAAGTTGGATAATTCCCTCCACAAACACAGAAGTAATGTCTGGATTTACTGACATTTAAAAGTATTCATTAAGTGGCATTAAAACATTGAAAGTGTCTTTTAACAATAAAAGAGCACCGTTATTTCTGGGTTGAAGTGGGAATTATTGAATTTCCGAGAGCCCTTTAAGGCAGCAAACGGTGCAACTTCAGACACGTTTTGATTTTACTCTTTTTTTACATTACATACAGCTTATTCCCCAATAAAGCTGTTATCTTTTACTTATTCTCTGTTTCTGTTTTCAATAGGGCTGGAACGATGATTTTTTTTGCCTCAAAGCTTCATTTAATCCATTTAACTACAGTACACACGGAGCACTGCGTTTCCACACGGACCATTATTTCTGACGCACAGCCAGCTAAACTCTGGACATGTTATGTAAACACAAAAGACGTTGCAGAATAAATTACCGAAAAATATACTGAGGGTAGGGGTTTTCATTTCTGCTCTGACAACCGTTTGCATGCGTGTCAAAGAACATTGTGCTTTGTACCTTACATATCTTTAAACTCAACTTTTAGGACTTCAGCCCGCAAAGTTGATCCTGTCTGACTAGCGCGCATCCCATAATGTTTACAGTACGTATTATATCTAATGGCTGAAAGCATTCTTAGTGACTGTTTAAGCACATGCTCGCCTAACAGGGCTTTACATGGCGGTATGTATGTTTTTACCAGTGTTGCAGGCATGCGGAACAGTTTGGCAGGTGCGTTAAACAGAGCCGCATGTTGTTATGCTGGTTTCTGTGTGATGTTTATCAATGGTGCACCGCTATTTGGCTGCATTGAGTCAATATAACTAAATAATCCTGTTATTTTACAATTCTGTGTCTGAGTGTATGCACAGTTTAATGTGCTACATGCGTGATTCTCTTGGATTTGTCTGCGTCCCCTGTTGAAAAAACGTCAAATGCTAGGTTAGGTATGTTTTGAAGCAGGTTTGACCAGCGTAAACATGCTATGGACCACCACATGTCCAGTTTAAACCAGCATCAAAACATACCAAACCAGCATATGCTGTTTTTTTTCAACAGGGTCTGTGCTGTATAAGTAGGGATGGGTATCGTTAAGGTTTTAACGGTATTACTACTTTTATCGATACCACTTATCGATCCGGTACTTTAACGGTACTCTTATCGGTCCTTTTTGTTGTGTTTTTTTATGAAAGACAAAACTAAAGCTGGAGTTGTTTTCACTATTTAAAACATTCTTTACTGACCTAACCTATCTTAATGCAGGTAAAATAAATGACAGATACCCGCCTATGTGGGCATAAGTTTGTTTGTGTTTTTTTTGTTTTTTGTTGTTGTTTAATAATAATAAAGAAATGGTATACCAATTATGTGTTGTGGCTGGAGATCGTCTCTTTTGTGATGATTTGTGTAATGTAGCACATGCATCAGCAACAGGCCCGGTCAGGTTCATGCCTTAGACTTTTTTGGGTTATTCTTTTGCTTGGAACAGATGCTGGAGTGGATTGGTTCACTGTTACTGCAGCTTTACATTGACATAATGTAGTTAACTCTATTTGGGCTTAAAAGTTATACAGGTTTGGAACCTGTTGCAATGTACACACACAAAAAAGTTTATGTATTTCATCACTACAAATGAATTTTTAGGTAAGTTCTGCTTTATAATTTCTTAAGCATAATTTATTATTATTCATCCATTTTAAATGCAGTTCTGTTAAAGCATTTTTAATGTTTAAGATTTATTTAGGCTACTGCAGAAAAAAAATACTCTAAAGATTTATATGTAGCTATTTTTTAATGTGATGTGTGTTTATTAAATTATTACATACTAATTTAAAGAAACCTTATGCAATGTTTATGTCTGTGTTATTTAGGAAGACTGCTAGCCTAGCATACGTACCTGAGGACGTGGATGATGAACTAGTAGCTAGGCAGTCGAAAACTTTGCATTTCTCTGTCTGCACATAATGCACTTTTGAAAGAGGTTTTGCTAGATTGCTTGTGTTTCCGGTTTTATAAGCAAAAATCTGTTTGCACTTGTTGAAACGAGCAATGTCTGCATCCACTCGAGTGAAATGTAACCATACTTTAGACCGTTTGATTCTCTCCGCCGTCGTCACTCTATGAAGCGCGAGCCTTCGCGTTGTGTGCTTGCAAGCTCTCGTGTTGTGTGCGCGCGAGCTCTGTGTAGTGGGACAGACGGACATTTTGCGTGTGAGTTTGCGAATAACGAAAATGAAGGTAAATGTCTTTAATATTATCGAAAATTAGAAATGGTTGGTCAGTTAAAATATGCTAGGTAGGGTTTATTTAGCAATTATAAATAGGAAATGTATTTTCTTAATCTCTCCACTACCGACAGCAGAACCGTTAAGAGCTTATCGATACTTCGGTCTTTCATAATTTAGCACCGGGACCGATTAAGTACCGGGTTTCGCTACCCATCCCTATGTGTAAGGACATAAGCAAATGAATTTCAACTCCAGATTTGCTCTGAGAGTTTATTTCAGAACATTTTACTCCGTGAAGCTATGTGAAGTGAAGCTATCAAACACACACTAAAAAATAAGCATCTTACGATGACCTTTGAAATTATTTTCTTAATTTTATTTATGTTTCTAAGCACATTCTAAGATAACCAACAGTCAAATAACAGCTTCCATGACTTTAAAGATCGTGTATCACAGGGAGTTTCTGCCAATCTCATATAAATCTTGAGTGCTTATTAGGGCTGTGCGATTTCTGGGAAAAATATCTTCTTGATATATAAAACCGACATTACAATTTGATATTTACATTTATTTACATTTAGGTATTTGGCAGACGCTTCTATCCAAAGCGACTTACATTGCTTTATCCTATACACTTTACAAAGGTATTTGCAATCCCCTGGGATCGAACCCACAACCTTACGTTATTAACACAATGCCCTTACCACTGAGCTACAGGAAAGCTAAATCTATTTTTTTTCTAAATCAAGCTTCAGCTCTGCATGGGTAAAGTTACCCTGCAGAAGGAAAACAATAAAAAACAATCTAATTGTTTCCATTAAAACTATTACAAAATTCCCTTTTGTAGTGTGTTTTGGGCATTATTCAAATAGGACTTCGTGTTTTCCATTGGTTCCCAACTGCCAGATTACATCACATCAATAGAATCCAAATACCAGTGTAGACTATTATAGTTTCCATGAAAACAAATACGACTCCAATTATCCAACATTTTCTTTTCTTAAAGTGAATTATTAAAATAGTACATGGGTTACAAAGGCTGATTTATTAATAAGTATTTGAGATTATAAAAGTAGAAAATGTGTTAATGTTTCATTTCATCCAAGTGAAATTAACAAAATAGTCATAAAGAATTTACATTTGTTTGAAACGAGGAGTCAAGTGTGAGTTGATACGGGCTGCGTGTGTGCGTCAAGCCTCGCACATATGGCCAGATGCGCTTGTGGACCCGGACTCGAGTTTAAACGAGCATTACTAAACAGGCTGTGTGTGCGTCAAGTTTAAATCGCTCGTCCGGGTGTTTGTTTTTTAATGACGAGAATTAGTCCGCATTATGAGGTGCATTATGAGGTGCGCTCAGAAAATTGCAACTTCTCACATCGCGATTGTGATTCAATTTCGAATAATCGCTAAGCCCTAGTGCCTATACAGTTGTATTGCAAATGTCATATGTTCAAAGAGTATTTAGTTTGATAAATAATTTCAAAGCGAGATACAGCTATACGATTATTTCCAGAAAAACACAAGCTGCTAGACGTGGGACTAGTGGGGAGAGTGGTATAGCACAAGCAAGCAACACATCGTCACATTAATCCCTTAGTGTGTTGTACATTACGTGTACACGCCGATTGCCAACAAAACACAGATGTATGACTTCACGTTAGCTTGACTTAGCGCGTGCATTTCATGTCCTGTATCTTTTAGCACTGGGGTCGCGCCATGTGTCAGTTTCAAACGATTTCCAAATCCAGCGTTATATGCAACGTTTATATGACATCCATCGCTGAATGGCGTGAACAAACAGACATACCTTAACTATCGCAAGAGTAACGAGCTGCAACCGTTTACTTTGATGGTAAACGGGTCTCGCTCACCGGTTGGCTCGTTAGCGGGTTCTTTCTTTCACCTTGCTGTACTTTTCCGGGAGAATTGCAAATAAAGGAATATGATCTCTTTGACAACACAGGATCCAGAATTTTTCGAAAACAAGTTTGAGTGCTGAGCGAGTGTATCAAGTACAGAAATACTACATCATACGTCCAACTCGGGTTGTTTACATGTTGACCATTTTAAGAATGAGAAGCCGTAAAGAAGCAAGAATACATGACATTGCATGATACCTGATCTTTGCAATCGGCTGTGAAAGCAGTTCTGTGTAATACATTGATATCGTTTATGTGTGCGCTTACCTCTAAAACACTTCAAGAAAAAGTCCATTGATGTCCTGCTAGCAAAACGTATCCTAGCCAATCTGCTTGTTTTATCCAACTTGGGTCCAACATAAAAAGGCAAAACTAACGCTTCTGTTATTAGTGTCAATATAACCGTCAGACCGGAAATAAAGTCGCTAAATGTAGTAAAACAGTTGCAAACTTTGGCGGACAACAATGGCCGGACAAATTATGAATGAATTGGAAACAGTGTGTTACCGTAGTCATGGTAGGGAGGATTTTTGGTGTGGGGGCACGCCACAGCAAAATTAATATTGCAGAGACACTACCTTTGTGGCATAAAGCGTCAGTCACAAAGCATTTGTTTCACACATAAGCCAAACGTAAAGAATTAGCCTAACTAAAGAATTAAAAGTGATTGTTCTGTTTGAAACTTAGTCAAAATCTTACTCTTAAGATTTTTATTCTTATTTTGTACGTTTTATTAAAAGACTACATTGTTGTTTCCAAGTTAATTTTGTTCAATTATGTTAATTATGTTTAAAACATAATTTTAGAAAAACTGTATTTTAATAAAAATGATTGAAATGTTTAATAGATCTCATGATATTTACCTCCATTGGGTGTGAGTATTGGCCCCTGTACGTCTTTAGGGGATGATGGTGTTGACCCAGTAGCATCATGTGTGTTGTTTCAGTAACTGAAAAAGCGTTTTTTGACTTGATTGGTACAGAATGTCAGCTTACCTTTTTGTTTTCCTCCTTCATAGATGGGTCTTTCAAACGCTAATGGCCCGTTCGGGCAGCAGTACGCGCAGGGTTCGGTGCAGCAGATGACCGGTGCTGGACTAAACGCACAGCTCCAGAACAAGGCAGCTCTCTCCAACAGCCTCCAACCCACCCTGAAGGGCGCTTCCAGTGTGCCAAATCTGGTGAGTAACCCTCCAAAACTGCCCCCTGTTCAATCTAAAGCATTTCAGGGCTTGTTTCCTGCCTGCCAACATCATTTTTCCCTCGTGATGGTTATTTGACTTGCACGATACAAAAACGATAAAGGTGAGGTCTATAGAAATAGTGTCTTCCTTCACATCATACCAAGAGAAAATGGTTTACTTTTTTCTAACATTATCAGTGGCACAGTGTAACAGCAGTCAAGATGCTTCTGTTTAATGAATCTCTCTCTCCTCCAGCTTCAGCAGCAGGTGCCCTCCGTGGGCATGGTCCCGGGACAGGGGGTGTCGACGGGCCCCACAGCCGACCCAGAGAAGCGCAAACTGATCCAGCAGCAGCTGGTCCTGCTGCTTCACGCCCACAAATGCCAGCGGCGCGAGCAGACTAACGGCGAGGTGCGGGCTTGCGCGTTACCCCACTGCCGCACCATGAAGAACGTCCTCAACCACATGACCCATTGCCAGGCAGGCAAATCCTGCCAAGGTAGGTTTTGTTAAGAAAACTACATGAAGAACACGTTTTATGCATTGTTTAGTTTAATGTGAATAACATGAAACAATTTCTACCAAATAATTGACTCTGAGTGCTGTGATCTGAAAGCATCTGTTGTCTCACAGGCACGTTCGGTCTTTGTTGGTGGTCGTATTTTAGTGATGCCACTGATGGATATGAATGTTACAGTTGTTTAACTCTCACTGAGCTCTTAGGATTTCTGTAAACATGTGAAGTCAGTCATGGATCTGATGGTCTGGTCTGGTCTTGCCTTAAGCCCCTTTTGGCATTTGGCTTGAGAAAGGCATCCGGCCACAAGAGAATGCTGAAAATGAAGTTTTCCAAATCTATTTGTGTTGTTATTAGTCGACATGTTAAACTTTTACACATTTTTCCCACCGTCTAAGTTTATATTTCCGTCTGTTTTTGCAGTGGCTCACTGCGCCTCGTCTAGACAGATCATCTCGCACTGGAAGAACTGCACCCGGCACGATTGCCCCGTCTGTCTGCCCCTTAAAAACGCCAGTGACAAGAGAAACCAGCAGCGTAAGTCCCCATACGCTTACAATCATCAGTCTGTAGACACATCAGTTTTTCTAATGCATGTTGTTTTTGTGTCGTTTTGGATAGTGGTTAATGCTTAAGGAACTGAAAGGTTATTAGTTTAATTCTGGCATAGATATGAACCATATCCTTTCAATGTTATTTTACGACAACATTGCATTTACTTCTCTTATACCAGATCTGGTCTTATTGAGAGTGATCTCATGTGTTATTCTGCAAACACTCGTCTAAGAAAGTTCTGTAATTTACTGACATTACTTGGGACATGGGGAATATTGGATAATGTTAGACATTTAACTGTTTGGACATCACTGTAGCTCCACTTTGATATGTAACACTGTTAACACTTCGCAATAAGGTGCTGTTAGTTAACATTACTAAATGCATTAGCTTACAATGAACCATTTAGTTTTTCAGCATTTATTATTTCTTGTAAATGTTAGTTTATGTCTATACAGTTGTTCCAGGGCTCCAGTCCATGGTTGAATTTTTGCGACCAGCTTTTGCGTACTGTGCAACCTGCCAATTTGTTTTTTTGGGTGACTGATGTTTCTCTCTGTCGTCACGTCGGTGTCAGCTCATCATTAGCCACGATTCCATCCGAAGTTGCGAATTTAGCTTATGAGCAATAAAACATTTGCGAATAATCATCCTACTAGTCAACCGTCACTTCCCTAAAGAGCCTCTAAATATCAGTAATAAAAGTGAGAGAAGCCACTGAATATAATCATTTTCATATAATAATAATAATACTTGCGCAAGCAGACGATAACGAAAAACAAATAAATGCGGTGCTTTTGTGGATGCCTGCTGTTTGGGAAACACACTAAACATGGGAAAACATTACAGTCGTGACAGTGACTTTGCTCAGGCATTTAAGAATGACCATAACAACATTTCGGATGCTGTGTAACAATATCAGTTCTCTGGTTAGTCAGGCTACGCTGTCTCATAATGCAGTTACGTGACATTTGGAGGAATTTAGTCGACAAATGTGTTTCCATCTCCCAGTGATTACTCTTGAATGAAAAACCACCTCAAGCGAGCGTAAACACCTTTTTTGCAAATTAATGTTTTTAATTAGAAATTTTTCGTTTCCATCACTCGTTTCTGATGTGAAACCTGAAAAGGTGACTAAAACCTGAGTGAACGAAACCCTCTTACTGACAAGTTTACAGACACATCGTGAGCGCATAACTACGATTCGCTGTTTGCTTTGACGGATTTTTTTATTTTTAAGAGCTAACTATTTGATATTTGAGGCGTTTGAAACGAGACTAACCGCGGAGGAGTTCAGAATACGCCATTCATCTGTTGATTACTTCCCAAATCGTGTGAACGACAGGCGAATGCTTTTGTTAAGTTTTATGTGAAGTTATCTTTACATTTTGTTGTGAATATGATGAAAATGGTCCTTCATACACAATAAAATTATCATAAGACAAAACGTAAAATTGTATTAAGACGAGCCCCTTCTTATTGCTTCGACACTATACACAATTAAATATATACTTTTTCATTCAAAATGACATGCAAGTTTTCTGTTGGTTCAAATGAATTCACTACTAATTTGGTCTGGTGTATTCAGTGTTTAAACAGTCTCTTCTTTAATTAGCACTTGAAGCTTCTCTGTAGGTTCTGCCTCTTTTTAAATGATGAGCAGAACCAAACCACTGTCACCTGCAGTTAAATGCATTGACAGGTAGTATTTTTAAACTATTTTAACACGACAATGCAAATGTAAACGCATATAAAACTATTCAACAGAATTCTGCAGATTTTTCAAAAATTTAGCACAGAATTATCATAAAAGTCAGCAGATTCTGTATGACCCTGGTAGTGATTAATGTCACCATATCCCGCTTAAATGAAAATAAAACTGCACATTGTAATTTCTTACAAGAGTTGTAAGAGTTGAGTCTATTTATTATCAAAGTATTTGTTAATGCTTGCGGTCCCAAAAATACAGTGCTCCTAGTAAAAAATGTTTGTGTGGAGCCCTGTATTCATGTTAGTTCCTGGTCCATTAAATGAGGGATAATGTACAGGCAGCTGGTTGTTAACTCAGAAATGAGTCCCGGCAGTGTGATCAGCACCCGACGCAAAGCGATGTGTCTCGTATCACACTGAAGGGGCTTATTTCACGATAACAGCCGGCTGCTTGTACATTATCCAGCTTATTACACGGATACTTGCCACGTGAGAAAAAAACTGGACATAAAGTGTGAATTTATTTTTACCGAATGCAGACCTTCCACGAGGAAAAGCCGATGCACAAATGAATTGTTAACAAACAGCACCTTACAGTTAAGTGTCACCGTAACACTCATTTAATAGAAAAAGTCCTACACCTTTTTCAACAACCAGTTTTTACTTTACATATAGAAGTAAAATTGATTTTTGAGGGCAATTCACTTCAGACTGTTTTCAGTATTACGATTTTCTTTTTTTAACTTGTGATATTTATCTGAACACTATATATTTTATAGTATTTCTTGATCTCTTGTCTATAATACAGTTTTCAGTGTTAAGATTTTCTTTTTTTAAATTGTGAAATTTATCTGAACACTTTAGATTTTATAGTATTAATTGATCTCTTGTATTTTACTGCATTAAAAAAAATTGTCCGTTCCTTTTTAGCAAGATGGGATTAAAGGGCATACAAAACGATAAATTACAAATCCAAAAAATCCAATTAAGAACAGACCAGGAGTAACCGATTAGAATAAACAATGCACAATATAATATTATATATATAATATTATGAATAATTAAAACAATGCACAGTATAAAAATTAGCAATCATAAATTATAATTGTCAAGTGGAGTTTAGTTACATTATTAAATTCCAATTTGACACTTTTCCCTTATTATTGTATTGGCAGTGTTTGGTTATGTCAGCAGGCTCAGTTGAAGTTAGTGCTTGATGTTTTCAGATGAGTGCTGCCACCTGTAGGTCACTCGTTCGGCTCTTCTGCGCTCTCAGTGTGAAAGTATGAAAGAGCAGCAGATTCCGGCAGGCAGCGGGCTGTAATCTGACACCACGGGGGAGGGGCTCCACCCATCTTTATCATAGGGGGTGTGGCACAATGAGGCCCTGCTCTCTGATTGGACGAGGGGTCGCTGACTCGTTTAAATCCCCCTGTAGTGGCAACAGAAGCACGTTCTCTCTGTGTCTCATGCAGTTCTGCACTCTGCCACCAATAGTGTACGAGCATTAGACTTCACACTTCAGTCACCTGTGTTTGCATTTAAAGTACTATTTTGTCTTTCCTAAATGAAAATGGTTAAATTTAGTATTTCTCTTTTTATTAACATATAAAAATAAATAATTAATAAGTTTTTAATGACATTTTTATACTTTTTTTATTAATAAAAATATGCTTGTATACAAGTCATCCTAAATTAAGACAGACTGTTTTTATGGATTTAATATATACTTTGTTTAAATTAAGGTTGGTTTGGTGCGGTGATCATTAAAAAAATGTATATGTTTTACTGTTAATGGCATTCACATTAACATGCAATTGTTTTATTAGTGTTTAACTTTTTTTCACAGTTGAAAAGCATTTTGACATGTTAGAAGTCAAATGAAACAGCACGTGTAACCTTTTTTACTTGCGTTATGTGGCGTAAAAATGGTATTAATAACAGATTGGAGCTTTCAAATGGTTGGAAGAGGTTAATGTAAAAGACATGCATGACATTGCTATGAACAATATCATTTCAGCATTTATGCATTTGGCAGACACTTTTATCCGAAACGACTTACATTGCATGACATTTGTAGTATGTGCATTTGTAGTATGTGCATTTGTAGTATGTGCATTTGTAGTATTTGTAGTATGTGCAATCCCATTGCTAGCGCCACGCTCTAACCACTGAGCTACAGAAAAGCATTTAAATAACATTTCACGTCAAATTGACTGATTATTATCTTTTATCATCTGTTGTACGATCAAATCATTTTCTACATTTCGATTTTTATTTGTTTTGTCTTTTGCAGCGATGCTGAGCTCTCCTAACTCCGGCATGCAGTCTTCTCTGGGTCCTGTGGGGACCAGTCAGCCCGCCGCGCCGGCCATCAGCAGCGGCACACACATCGACCCCAGCTCCATGCAGAGGGCCTACGCAGCACTGGGCCTGCCCTACGGGAACCAGCCGGCTTCGCAGACGCAGGTGGCAGGACAGCAGCCGACGCAGCAACTGCGCACCATGGCGGCATTAGGTATTAACTTCATTTCTTAAGGAAAACTATGAGCGATGCAATCTTCCTTGTTCATTATTAACTTCATATCTCCATCATATTAAGCCATTTTAATAAACAAGTGCATCAGATTATTTGTGACAAAATTTGACGGGTTCAATTGTTTTATATCTTTATATGAGGCCCAATAAACAGTAGTTTAATGAAGATGATGCCGATAACATGAAGGCACCAAAAAAACGTACTTGAATGAAGACGATGCTGATGATATGAAGGCACTTGTTATTACTTCTAAAAATCTGTAGTAAATTTCATTGCATAAAAACATCAAGCTGGTTTGTGCTCCTCACTCGTGCGGTGTTCGTTTGTAATCCCTGTCTGGTTTCCCATGACACCTTCAGGCACTAACCAGATGAACATGGGCGGAAATGGTCTGGCCGATCAGCCGAACCTTCTCTCTGATTCCTCTCTCCCTTCATCCCTCAACAGCAAGTGAGTCTCTTCACCCTTCACCTTTAACCCCGACCATTCACTCATAGAAAACAGTGCAGAGGGACTCTTGCAGCAGTATCTGTAAGAGATGATGTCAGATATTATAAATGACTGATTATTTACGCCTGATCCCGCCCTCACAGTTCGATGATGCCGGATGGGTCAAACATGGGGAACCTCCCCACCGCTGCGCCGCTCTCTATGCCTGGCATGAAGAAGCCCTGGCACGAGCACGTCACTCAGGACTTGAGGAATCACCTAGTGCACAAGCTGTGAGTCATACAGCAAGACATCTTTCTTAATAAAAAGTGTTGTCTTTGTTTAGATCAGTTCTCACACTCTCTTCAAAACACCACACAGAGTTCAAGCCATATTCCCCACACCAGACCCTGCAGCACTGAAGGACAGACGTATGGATAACCTGGTCGCTTACGCCCGTAAGGTTGAAGGGGACATGTATGAGTCTGCCAACAGCAGGGTAAAAGCCACAATCTGTTTCAAATATCCTTTATTGCGGTGATTCGAGGGTTGGAAAGAGAGGTGACCCGTGTTTTTCTCTTTGTGTTCAGGATGAGTATTACCACTTTCTGGCTGAGAAGATTTATAAGATCCAAAAAGAGCTGGAGGAGAAGAGGAAATCCAGACTGTCGAAGCCAACAATGGGCGCTCAGGGTCCACAGCAGCCTGGCCTTCCACAGCCAAACGCTATGGGACCCGGACAAGCCATCCGACCACCTAGTGAGTGTTTTTTCATGCTGTGGATGTTAGTGTTTGGGAGAGTGTCGGATTAAATCACAAATCTCTGAAATGTCACTTTTTTTAGATGGACCCGGCCCTATGTCCAACGTGCCAAATCATTTGATGGCCCGCATGCAAGTCCCTCAAGGTAATGTGTCTTTATTTGGTATTTAGCTCAGCTCTGCGTCACTTGAAAGCCAACATCTTCTATTTTGATTCAGGATTTCCGCAGGTCTTAAAAATGTCTTAAATTCACTGGAGTGTTGTGTTCTAGGTCTTATATCATTTTAAACGGGTCTTAATTTTCCTACGGCAATCTAACGCTACCTCTAATGCTCATTAAAATGCTTCGGCTTGATTCTGTTGTGTTGTAGTTCTTTTTTTTTACAAATAGGTGCATTTCAATGAGCATTAGCTGCATTACGACTACAAATGAGACCAACTTGCAACGTAGATTGCAGCCAATCAGCTTCGTGTTATTGGCGTGAGTTTCTTGCACATTGTACCACAGACATAAAACTGATTTTATTTAGAAGTGGTTAAGCGGCTCATAGTTGATCCGTGATTCGTACGGATCACGTCTTGCGTGACCGGCAGATTAATGATGAAAGATAAATGAACGAAGATAGGCGAGCGCTCTAGGGCTGGGTATCGATTTTGATTTTACGATTCGATTCCGATTCACAAGCTCTCGATTCGATGATTATAGATTTAACACAAATCCTATAGATATTTCTAAAAAAAGATCAGTAAATATCAGATTTCAATGGTGAATTAAAAAATGAAATGAAGAGCCACTAATCTGTATATTAAACTTAATTTTATATTAAACACACTTAGGTATATTGAAACAGAACAGTTGCATACCTTGTTTAAACTGGATCAGGTTATTTTAGATTTATGATAATTTACAAAATAATATGTAAAGAGATAATTATCATATGAACCGCTGCCTTTTATGTGAAGGTGATGTTAAATTACACGACACACCGCATCCGCCGGTCCTGTTGTAACATCCACCCGTTGTAAATGGACAAGTGACATCTAGTGGATAGAAGTAGCAATAATATTCACGTTAATGAATGTTCAGTGCTTGCGGAAAAATGAATGTAAAAAACGGCTTTTCGAGAATCGATATTGAATCGACCACATTTATAAAAAAAAATTTTTTGACTTTTTCGCCCAGCCCTCTGTCGATGAGTTCAGTATAAAAATGAATTTTCATAGATTTTACATAATCTGTTGCCTGTGGCGGGGACAACACGTAATTTGAACACGTCTGCATTATAAGCGATCCATAGTATTTCTTTAAAAACTCAATCGTGGTAGTTCTGATGCGCTGATCCGTCACAAAACAGTAACGCATTTGAAAAAAGAGATCTGCACCTGTAATTGTGTGTACGTACCTTGAGGTTTCAGTAGCTTCAACTTCTAGTACACATTAAAGCTTTCAATCTGATCTCTAAAGACCGTCCACTTCAGGTTCACTTCTTAAAACTGCCCATATTTAATACAAGTATGGTAAGAGTTTAACTTATAAGTAGTTATGAAAAACATGGTTTGCAAATCCAATGAAATTCTCCTCACACACAAACTCAGAAACACTTGATGTAAACAATATTTATTTATGTACTATTGTTAATAGTAAACGAATTTGGAAAGGCAAATGAAAAGCAAAGGAATGTTTTTCCCTAAATTTTTTGCCGAATGATGATCTGGATCGTGACACAAAGTCTGTGATATGATCTGAACCGTAAGTGTTGTGGTGATGGTTTCAAATAACTGAGGCTTGGCTAAAGCCTGTTGATAACAACATTTTTAAAGACCTACTGCTTCATATGCAATAAAGATATTGATCTGGGAATGTTGGGTGTGCCTGTTGTTTTTTATGTTGTAAAACAGGTCATCAGTACGTCATTTCATTCATAAAGGTCTTAAAAAGTCTTGAATTTGACTTTGTGAAACCTGCAGAAACCCTGTGATTACATGTTGACTTGAGCACGTTTTATTTGTACAGATCATTTGAATCGAACATTAGTCCACTCCATACCCCTTTGGTTTTTTGCATAAGTTTCTTTCAAGTTTGTCCAGCCATACTTCTGTAATGTGCATTTCCATCACTCCCTGCAGGGATGGGGCAGTTCAACCCTGTGACAATGCAGAACGTGCAGATGTCCCAGTCCCAAGTGGGAGCACCACGGGCAGCGTCCCCTATGACCCACCCCTCTCAGATAGGCATGGGCAATGTCCCATCGGTGAGCGTCATCTCAGTTTACCAAAGAGTCACATTACTCTGTAATATGTGGCTTAGTGGCTCTGTTTTCTGTCTATATACTTATCACCTTTTTTTTCCAGATGGGTATGTCGCCCTCCAGGATGCAGCAAACGCAAGCCATGATGGGAGGTCACGCGAACAACATGGTTGGTCAGACGCCCAATCAAAACCAGTTCATGAACCAGACGTCGTTCTCGCCCTCAGCCACAGGCATGAATGTAAACCAGGCACTGCAGTCGGGACAGGCTGCCCCACAGGTGAGGGGTTTGTCAGTGAAAGGAATGCGAGTCGCTTTGATATTTTTAAGGATCCTCTCTGTGGGGTTACAGTACGTCTGAGTGTGTGCGTGCTTTATCTGAGCCAGTATGCCCTCCGTCTCTCCTCTACAGCAGAACGCTAACCTGACCCTGAATGCCGTGGGCTCCCATGGCCCGCAGTCCAATATGTGCTCCACCCCTCCTCCGCCCTCAACCTCCACCCCTGCAGCTGCCGCTAGCCTTCAGTCGCTCCAGACCCAGCCCTCCACGCCGGCCTCCGCCGGGGGCCAGTCCACGCCCACCCACATCCCCAGCGGTTTGCCTCGCCCTCCCTCTGTCCTGGGCTCCTCCCCTGCCCCCTCCCACCCGCTCACGCCCCTGCAGTCCCAGCCTGAGCCCCCCATACAGATGCAGCAGCCCAACTCTGTGCAAGCACAGCAGCCTAACACTCCGGTGAGGATGGACATCAAAGCACAGCTAATGCTGACATCAGAAGACCTGTAACACTTGTTGAGAATCGCTGTACTTCATTTTTTATACGGATGCTCTTTTTGTGTTCAGCTTTCTCAGATGGTCGCTAGTGTTGATAACAGAGTTCCCACGCCAGCGTCTGTGGCTGAGAGTCACTCCCAGCAGGCTTTGCCTGACTACCCTGCTGTTGAACCCAAAACTGAGCATCAGGAGGACCAGCAGGACTTTGAGAAGCGACCTAACATCAAGATGGAGGTGTGACATCATTACTGACAAAACTATTTTAACTATGATTTTAATTATATAATTTACATTTTGCAGAATTGTGTTGAATATATCTTCAAAAGTTAGTATTCGCATTTCATGTTTCGACAGAATGAAGATGTCAAACCTCCTCAAGTGAAGGAGGAGCAGGAGACTGTTGAACCTAAACCGGAACCGATGGAGACCGAGAAGAAGACACCAGAGATAAAGAACGAGTTCAAAGAGGAAGAGGGGTCCAACGGCAGCAACACTACGGCCTCCGGTCAATCACGCAAGAAAAGTATTAACTTCTTCATAATAAACAATTAATTTGTTGTGTGTGTAGATTGATGGTTGTCTAACATCTCGCTTACAGTTTTTAAACCAGAGGAACTCAGACAGGCATTGATGCCCACTTTAGAAGCGCTGTATCGGCAAGACCCGGAGTCTTTGCCCTTTCGCCAACCTGTGGATCCCACTCTGCTGGGGATTCCGGTAAATTGACATTCGTTCTGTTTATCTTGTTATTCAGAAGTAATCTTTGAAAGTTTTAAGAGCGATTTAATCGTCATGGGTTTGGTAATTCTTAGGACTACTTTGACATTGTGAAGAACCCCATTGACCTTTCCACCATTAAGAGGAAGCTGGACACCGGGCAGTACCAAGAGCCCTGGCAGTACGTGGACGACATCTGGCTCATGTTCAACAACGCCTGGCTCTACAATCGCAAGACGTCTCGAGTCTATAAGTACTGCTCGAAGCTGGCTGAGGTCTTCGAGCTGGAGATTGACCCCGTCATGCAGGGTCTGGGGTACTGCTGTGGACGCAAGGTGAGCAATACACACGTTTGATTTATAAACATTTAAAAATGAACTCGCCCCCCCTAAAGTGAGTCAGATAAACTCATTAGTCAATCTTGGTAAATGAGAAGTTGGTTGTCAGATAACCGGTTGACCATCTTGACTTTTATTCTTTATAAATCTGTTTGGTTCTATTATGAATGATGAACACGTGAATTGATAGAAAAGATTCAGTACTTGCATTGTTTGTGTGTTAACAAAACTTAATGTTGTCTTCCGCAGTTCGAGTTCTCACCTCAGACACTTTGCTGCTATGGAAAACAGCTCTGCACCATATCTAGAGATGGCACATACTTCAGCTACCAAAACAGGTAACAGATGGCATGATCTATGATGAGAGATCGAGAAAGGAAAGTAGGAGTGTGGGACCGTGATGCACAGATAAATCCAACTCGGATGTGGGCAACCTTTTGCTGACCTCGAATTGTTTACACGTCTCTTTAAAAGTACAAGGGTAAACTTGATGGATTGAGATGGATCGGTTAATTCATTTACTTATAGGGTCTAGAATGTAGATTTTCATTACATCATCTCGTTGCGTTCTCATACTGTCCTGAAAGACGTTCAGTGTATTGTTTAGGAAAATATCTGAAAGGGTTTATTCACCCAGAAGTATAATCATGGCATATTGTCATAAATCTAAACTATGCTTAAATTAACTCTTAACTATTGTAGAAGTCATTACAATCCATTACATGACAAGACGTCCATTGATCATTTGGTTTGATTGTTAACGTGTCAACTGTGCCTTGGTGTGTCAGCTGTGTGTCTCTTGTGCTGTGAGGAACTCTGTGTGCCGGTTTGCCTTTGCTCATGTGTGCTGACTTGCCGACAGGTATCATTTCTGCGAGAAGTGCTTCAACGAGATCCAGGGCGACAGCGTCACCCTCGGAGATGACCCAGCACAGCCACATACGTACGTATTTCCACTCGCTTCAAGAACAGATTTGTTGGACTGCAAACTTATTTAGTGCATTAATGAAATAATGACACTAGTGCTTTGGCTTAAATTAGTCAGAACCAGTTTTGAAAAAGCACAGAACAAAATGTTAGTGCGTTAACTTGGACAGCCCAGAGAATTATACTAAAAACTTGGTCAAATGTACAGATCATATAAGATATATAAAACCGTATGTAAAAATATCATGTATCTTTTTCCCAGTATGATATCCAAGGAGCAGTTTGAGAAGAAGAAAAATGACATGTTGGATTCTGAACCGTACGTCATTGATTTGTGTTTGTCATTACCATATAAGAAACGCTGTTTGCATGTGATGTGAAAAAATGATTAAATCTAATCTTCTCTGCAGATTTGTTGAATGTAAAGACTGCGGAAGGAAGATGCATCAGATTTGCGTTCTGCATTATGACGTCATCTGGCCGTCAGGGTAAGCGACTGATCCCTCCATTGTCCTGCAGTTGATCAAGTGATGTGACATGCTCCTCACAACTGCTGTTTTCCCCCATTACAGTTTCATCTGTGACAACTGTCTGAAAAAGTCAGGAAAATCGCGGAAGGAGAACAAGTTTTCTGCCAAGAGTAAGCACCTGTGATGCTTGAGTTGTTGGTCATACTTTTAGTTGTCTGCCAGAGAGTTAACTAATCCTGCGTTTGCTTGTGTGATCAGGGTTGCAGACCACGCGGTTGGGCTCGTACATCGAAGACCGGGTGAATAAGTACTTGAAAAGGCAGAGTCACCCTGAAGCCGGAGAGGTGTTTGTGCGGGTGGTGGCCAGCTCTGAAAAGAACGTAGAGGTCAAAGCTGGAATGAAAACCAGGTACCGTCACTTACAGGAATATGACGTAATGTAATATATGAATGATGGAGACCTAGAGACAATCGAATTGTTGATCATATCACTTCTCTGCAGGTTTGTTGACTCGGGGGAGATGTCAGAAACCTTTCCCTACAGAACCAAAGCACTTTTTGCATTCGAAGAGATTGACGGAGTGGATGTATGTTTCTTTGGCATGCATGTCCAGGAGTATGGATCCGAATGTCCTTTTCCCAACACCAGGTAGTGTTGTGCACAAATACTAATTTCTTGGGAATCAAACAATAAATTATGTCTTGAAAAAGCTTAATATGCACATCGTCTCTCTCTAGGCGGGTATACATATCATATCTCGACAGTATTCACTTCTTCAAGCCTCGATTGTTAAGAACTGCAGTTTACCACGAAATCCTCATCGGTTATCTGGAGTATGTCAGGAAACTTGGGTAAGTTTTGTACCACCTTGATCATGCTTAACCAATCCTAAGTAAGCTCTTTATAACGTTACACAAACAAGGCATTAGTTTTGGCCATGAATATGTGCTTTTCATAAAAATAGAAGACATTATCAGTGTTTGGGGAGAAATTATTTTTGCAATTCTAAGGTGCAGAAATGACATGATTGTTAAGTCTTTATTGTGACTTTATTTCTGATTATGGCACTAATGGATGAGATTTTCAACTACAGGTATGTGACTGGCCACATATGGGCCTGCCCACCAAGTGAAGGAGACGACTACATCTTCCACTGTCATCCTCCAGACCAGAAGATTCCCAAGCCCAAGAGACTCCAAGAGTGGTACCGCAAAATGCTGGACAAGGCCTTTGCAGAAAGAATCATTAATGACTACAAGGTATGTGTACAATGTTCCACCATTTCATTGTGTTGTTGAACAAATAGCTTTTTGTAGGTTTGCAGTGATCAGATTTTCATTCCTACGTTAGACTTCCAATCATATCACTCACGAAATGCCTGACTGTGTGTTGTACAGGACATTTTCAAGCAGGCCACAGAGGACCGCTTGACAAGTGCCAACGAACTCCCCTACTTCGAGGGTGATTTTTGGCCTAATGTTCTAGAGGAGAGCATCAAGGAGCTGGAACAAGAAGAGGAGGAGAGGAAAAAGGAGGAGAACACAGCCACCACTGAGACGACAGAGGTTAGTCCGAAAGCCAAACTCTGGACATGAAATTGATGTGGTAGTTTATAGGCATTCATTTATATTGTCTTCCATTTTCACAGGGAGCTCAAGCCGACAGCAAGAACGGCAAAAAGAAGAACAATAAAAAGACCAACAAGAACAAGAGCAGCATGAGCCGCGCCAACAAAAAGAAGCCTGGGATGCCGAATGTAGCTAATGATTTGTCCCAGAAGCTTTATGCAACGATGGAGAAGCACAAAGAGGTTGGGCTTAACTCACTGAGTTTTGGAGAGAATACCATTTCTTCTCCTGTTCTTATTTCTAAAGTCTTTTTTTTACTTGATCATATCCAGGTCTTCTTTGTGATCCACCTGCATGCCGGTCCAGCGGTCAACACCCTGCCTCCGATCATGGATCCTGACCCATTTCTGACCTGTGATTTGATGGATGGCCGTGACGCCTTCCTAACGCTGGCCAGGGACAAGCACTGGGAGTTCAGTTCTTTACGACGCTGCAAATGGAGCACTATGTGCATGCTGGTGGAGCTACACAATCAGGGCCAGGACCGATTTGTATATACCTGCAACGAGTGCAAGCACCACGTAGAGACCCGTTGGCATTGCACCGTCTGCGAGGTCAGTGCTGTTTTTATGGCTTTGACAGTACTGTTAGGTTACTGTTCCTAACCCTATTTTAAACGAGATAAAGATCTGTTTAGATTGTAAAATAAAACAAATGATTCCTATCTTGATTCTTTACTATGGTTATTTTAATAAATACTTCTGCTTTTTTACAGGACTTTGATCTATGCATCAATTGCTACAATACCAAGGATCATGAGCACCAAATGGTCAAGTGGGGTTTGGGCCTGGACGATGACAGTAATAACCAGAGCAGCGAAGCCAACAAGAGCCCGCAGGAAAGTCGTCGACTCAGCATCCAACGCTGCATCCAGTCGCTGGTGCACGCCTGTCAATGCCGCAACGCCAACTGCTCTCTGCCGTCCTGCCAGAAGATGAAGCGGGTGGTGCAGCACACCAAGGGCTGCAAGCGCAAAACCAATGGTGGTTGCCCCGTCTGTAAGCAGCTCATCGCTTTGTGCTGCTACCACGCCAAGCACTGCCAGGAGAACAAGTGCCCGGTGCCCTTCTGTCTAAATATCAAGCACAAATTGCGACAGCAGCAGATTCAGCAGCGCTTGCAGCAGGCGCAGATGATGCGGCGGCGCATGGCGCTCATGCAGGGCAGAGGAATGCCTCAGAGTCTGCCCTCCCCAACTACCTCAGGAGGTCCGGGGACACCCAGCTCTCAACAGCTGCAGCAGCCTAACACCCCTCAGGCCCCGCCAACATTAGCCAACCAGCCCCAGCAGCCGCATCAGAACGTGGCCGGAATGGTTAAGGGCTTCCCCAACCAACCTCCTACGCCTGGGTCCCAGGGAAAACCGGGACCACAGTCCTCACCTTTGCCCCAGCAACAGTCTCCTCTACCTATGCCTCCCCAACAGCAGCCGCAGCCCTCTCCACAGCAACATGCTGCAATGAAGGTCAATCAAATGGAGATGATGAACAAAAACAAGCAGCTCCAACAACAACAACAGCAGCAGCCAGACCACAGAATGAATATGAACGGCATGCCGATGAACCAAGCCCGCATGATGAATCCAATGCAGATGATGGGTCCCCGTGGTCCTCAGATGGTTCAGAACATGCAGCCCGGCCAATGGGGACAGGGGATACAAGGAGTCATGCAGAATCCGCAGGCGCCTCCGCCGCAGCAAGTTCCCCCTCAGCAGATGGCCATGGCCCCGCAGCAGCCTCAGGTAATGCAGACGCCGCAGCAAGCCCAGCTGATGCAGCGCGCTTTGATGCAGCAGCAGCAGCAGCCACGGCAGATGCAAAACGTCATGCCTCCCCAGCAAGCACCACCACAGGCCCCTCAGCAGCAGGGCCTGCAGCAAAGAGTAGTGGCCAGCAGTATCGCCCCGGGAGCATTGCAAGACCTGCTGCGCACCTTGAAATCGCCAAGTTCCCCTCAGCAGCAGCAGCAAGTGCTTAATATCCTCAAGTCCAATCCCCATCTAATGGCTGCATTTATTAAACAGCGGACGGCAAAGTATCAGTCCAACCAGCCACTGCAGGCGCAACAGCAGCAGAATCCACAGGCCATGCTCGCAGCCCAGCCAGGAATGCAGAACATGGCAGCCATGCAGGCCGGTGCTGTGCAGAGACCTGGTATGGCCCCTCAGCAACCTCAACAGGTCGCTACACAGGCCATGGGGGCCCTCGGGCCACAGGGACAAATGATGAACCCGGCACACAACGGAAACCAGCAGCAGATGTTCCGTCGCCAGCTCTTGCGTCAGATACAACAACAACAACAACAACAGCAGCAGCAACCTGGAGCCATGCAGCCTGGACAAAGATTCCCGCAACCCCAAAGTGCGGCTAGTTACTCACAAATCCGGATGCAGCAGCAGATGGCCATGCAGGGAGGTGGCGGGTCTATCGGTCAAATGGGCCAGCCTGGTATGAGCATGGAAGCCCAGCAAAATCTCCTGCAACAACGCCTGCTGCAACATCAACAACAGCAGCAGCAGCAGCAGATGCTGAAGCAGCAGATGGGTTCGCCGGCACAGGCTGCTTCAATGAGCCCGCGACCTCACATGCTTGCAGGACAGCAGCAGGCCATGGCCAACACTCTGGGCAACCAGGTGAGGTCACCCGCCCCCGTGCAATCGCCCCGTCCCCCCTCCCAACAACCACATTCCAGTCCGTCCCCACGCATGCAGCCTCATCCCTCGCCGCAGCACGCTGCCATGCACTCCGGCCCCTCTCACCCGAGTCTCGGGGGACCCATGCCGGGACCCATGGACCAGGCTCACCTGTGCACACCCGAGCAGAGTGCAATGCTTCCTCAGCTGAACACGCCAAACCGTGGAGGACTGACTAACGATTTGAGTATGGCCGGGGACACCACGGGAGACACGTTAGAGAAGTTTGTTGAGGGATTGTAGCATTAAGAGACGTTCTAAAGGACAACGGTGCACGTTGTACTGAATTTTGAAAAGTAGTCAGAATACGACAAAGCAACGGACTGTAATAGGTTTACACAACCAGTGGACTGCTTTTTCCTCTGTTGGAGGGATTCAAATTTCTGTTTCAAGAGCAGAATCACAACGGAGGTTTTTGAGAAGGGTTGGTCCGACCCGGCTGTAATTCAGTCCTGGTCCATGTGTTACGTTTTTAATTTGTTTTGTTTTTTGTTCTCGGGCAGGGGTGTTATGGACTTTTTAATGAAATTTCTCAAGGCAAAATATTTGATTTTATTATTGAAGACTTTCGTTTTGGATGTTTGCAAACTGAAATGCATTTTCTTTTCTGTGTGTGTGTGTGCTATTTCGGGACTGTAAGATATTTGGTGTGGAATTTGGATAAATCCTCATTCCCGTCTGTATTCACATTTACCAGGTTTGGAGAAGGACCTTCTCTCCAGACTGTGGAGTTTGTACAGAGGACCTGTATTCATTTGTACAGAAAGGAGCCTTGGCTACTGCACACACACGAACACGAGCAAACGGTGAAAAGTTGCTCTTATTTTTCAAGGTGCCCAAATGCGTTAATTTATTGGCCTGAATTCAGTAGTTGTTGCTTAAGATGTAGGAAAAATCTTCCTCTGTTTTCTTGTTTGATCTCTGAAACATCAATGATGTCCCCCTCTGCCTCGCTTATGAGGCCGGAGTTTCGTCTGACTGCTGATTTCTTCAAAGAGTTCTTCAGTCGACCTCTTTTTTTTCCTCCATGAAACTTGAATTGAAGGTGAACGATTCTTTAATGTAAATCATGCAGCTCGATGACACTGTAAATAAAAGGAAAAAAGATTGAGATCGCTGTATAAACTGGTTAAGAACTTGTTTCGTAC
This sequence comes from Triplophysa tibetana, assembly GCA_008369825.1. Classification (NCBI taxonomy): domain Eukaryota; kingdom Metazoa; phylum Chordata; class Actinopteri; order Cypriniformes; family Nemacheilidae; genus Triplophysa; species Triplophysa tibetana. Next base: position 22,529,324 of record CM017913.1, read on the forward strand.
TTATATACCATATTGTTAAATAAACTGTGTGCAACAGACACAATGTCTCCTTGTTTTTAGTACTTGTGCATTAAAATGTCATACAGCTAAGCAAAGATTCGTCTGGATGGGGTTAACGCAACGGAATATAACAGTCATTGTCCATTTTGTGCAAAACTTTAAAATCATTCTTTAAAAGTTGTTCTCTTGTTAAAACACGAAGAGTTTGAAGCATTAGTGATTTCCACACAAGTAATAAGAACGCACTTAGAGATTTTGACTCTCATTGACATCTATAAAACTCAGTGGAAAATTTTAATGGCAGGATATTGGAGTTTTTTGGTAAAGGGTGCATGATTCTTCGTCGGTGTGCCAGACATGGTTTGATCCGATGCAAAATGAATAACATACTGGCCTAATGTCAAATTTAGACCTTGTTCTGTTGAAAAATACAGCATGTGCTGGTTTATGCTGGCCTTGTGCTGGTAATAATCTGGTTTAAACTGGTCAAATCAGCATCAAAACAAACCTAACCCACCATATGCGGGTTTGGTATGTTTTGATGCTGGTTTAAGATGGTCCTTAGCTGGTTTAACCCTAGGACCAGCACATGCTTAGGACCAGCTTAAACCAGCATAAAAACACACCTAACCCAGAAAATGCTGGTTTGGTATGTTTTGATGTTGGTTTAAACTGGCCGTCTGCTGGTCCTTCTCTTGTTTAAGATGATCAAATCAGCATCAAAACATACCAAATCCAACACATGCTGGTTTGACATGTTAATGCTGTCCATGTACTGGTTTAAACTGGTCATGAGCTAGCTGGTTTAAACTGGTCAAACCAGCATTAAAACATACCTAACCCAGCATATGATGTTTTTTTCAACAGGGTTGTGACTGCAACCCTGGGATGCATGTTTTGGTTTTGCCCGACTATGGAAGTATACTGGCCACAAATATTTTGAGGGAGTATTAGGGGTTCCAACAAAAACTTGGGACACTTTCCTTAACACTCCCCTGCCCATTTTACATCATTGGACTTCTGTCCTCACTTTTTATCTTCAAAGTATTTGATGTTTCTTCATTGTATAAAGGTTGGATGAGTAGCCTATATTTTATTACTTGAAGACAATTAATATCTAGATGTTTCTTAGGAGTCCATAATTATTTGAATCCAGGATAAAATGACTGTGACAAGTGACAGGGAGGCTTACAAATGTTTTAGAAATACCGCTTACATTTTTTTGTGAGATTTCATGTATGGTACTAATTCACACTAAAGAACAGCATATGCTGGGTTATGTATGTTTTGATGCTGGCTTGACCAGCTATGGACCAGCTTAAACCAGCACAAACCAGCATCAAAACATCAAACCAGCATATGCTCTTTTTTTCAAAAGGGTGACGTAGCCTATTTTAAAAAGGGGAACGTTTCATAAGACATTTAACTCTTATCGAGCTGCAATAAACTTTGGGACTAAAGATGAAGTAATTTGACTCGATTCCAGAATCCTGCTTATTTCCACGTTTTTATTTTGAAAGTCAATGTCCATCTGAGTTGTTTGTCTGATAATGTACCAACATGTCACTGATTCTTAATCTTTTCTTCAAAAAATGTTTTGTGTTAGGAAGAATAAATACCAGAATGTTTTATGAAAGCGGATTTTAAACCTCATTTAAATGTAAAATCAGTGCAATGTGGAGGAAATGAAAGTATCGCAGTATGCATTTATCGCTGGCTTCACTGCGCCCCCTTCTGTCTGAATCCCGAAACTACAAGCACTCATTTTGTCACGTATTGAAGCACTACATTTTATGTTTATGCATTTCACAAGCTTGATAAGAATTTTATAAAATATAGATTTCCTTTCAGTTCATGAAAACTTTATCATTTATAAGAAGCATAGGTCCAGTTCTTAATGATGATTGGCATTAGTGGATTTATAAGCATCATAGCCCACACACATGTACAGTAGATATAAAACTTCTTTTAAAAGTTTTTAATGTCTGACATGCTAGTCTACATTATTTAAAACAACATTTTTAAATGTATTATTATGGATAATACAGTGCTTAAGAATGGTCCCATACTAACTTAAATGTTCGAAGTGTCCTTGAAAACTGACATATCTTAAAATATATCAATGTGATTGTGTTATCAGAAGATGCACAGCCTAACGTTTCTAAAAACAACTTAAAAATATCCTAATTTAAACCAACCCCTGTCCGGGAAACCGCCCCTTGGAGTTTTTAGTTTGCCCTCTTCATCTTTACTTACACTTTAGTACAAACTAGATATAGGGAATCGCATTATATTGGTCCACGTACAAACACATGAACATTTATTTGTATTCCCAAATTCCAAAAAAAACACATCCTATTAAATGTAGTGAAATGTTCTGTAAAAGATGCTCTTTAGGTCCAGAAAGACCAACGTAAGTAAAAGTGGGAAAAAATAAACATTCAAACAGGCTAAGAAAAATGTCCTTTAATTTTATGTATTTGAGATCTTATCACTCCTTAAATTTACTACAGTATCATTAATTTATGTGTTGAAACAATCAGACAACGTATGGACAACGCATTTAAATGATGGACAGTTAATACCTAGTACAACACATTATCCTCATCTCACAAAGTTCAATTTTCAGCACATTCTTCATCCAGCTTCTTCACAATGACTACAGACAGACAAATGAAAAACTGGTCTCTTAACAGCTGATAAACTGTGACTCCCACCAAACCCACAGATATCACAGATTCTCAAGTCTTTACATAGATAACTTTATCTTGAGTTCAGGGCATGAGGTGGTGAGGGAGAGCCGTGTACAGCTCCAATGATAGTAAAACTCCCAGAGTCCAGAGGGGTGAGATGCAGCGTGAGCTTCAGTGTTTATCCAGAGCTTGTGTGAGCAGTTTATTCAGACGAGAAATCATCGGACGGGGGTCTTCATTCAGCCCAGCTGCGATCATGGCGTTGTCGTAAATCTTGTATGAAAAAACAATGTGTTTAACCCAATGAAACTCATGCACATACCACGGTTAAATATGTACATCATACAGGAAATAAAGCGAAAGTCACGTGTTTCTCACCTGGTCGAGAACCATCTGAGCGAGTTCAGAGTTTGAGTCTCTCAAAGCGTCAAGTTTCTTGATGAGGTCGTGTCTGTAAATCATTGATGTTTTGTTAATGTTAGTTAACGGCAATGCAATTGTTCGTTTTATAAAAGCAACACATTGTGCATTAATCCATTTGAACAGATACATTTGTTTAAATTTTTTAGTAAATATTAAAATAAAGATAATGCTAGCTAATGCATGAACTACCGTTAACCTTTTTGGAACATGTCACCCAATAAACATTGTAATTGAGGTACTGAGTTTTTGTCATGTATTGAATCTATTATCTTTAGGTTATGGGAGCGTGTACCCGGTGTTGATCTCCAGCGTGGGCTGCAGGATCTGCGCTCTCTCCTCCGAGCTGCGTGCGAGCTGCTGCGTGCGCAGGAAGTGTCGTGCGGCTCCCATCTCCAGCACCGTGATCATGGCCGGGTGTGTGTCTAGACGCGGGGTCACCTACAGGAACAAAGGTACCACACATTCATTTTCTCAAATGTTTATTAATGTAGTGAACGCTGAGGCTTTCACTGATAAATGCAGCGTGTGTCAATGTGGTGACCTTGATGTTGGTGACTTTCTGTCCGAGCGAGTTTCTCATCCAGGCCATCAGATCTTCGGCCTGCTGTTCCGTCAGCTTCTCAGATGCTGCACAACATAATGACATCATCACCGGGGTCTCAACACACGGCGCGAGTCGAGAGTTTCAACTGTCCTGATATCTTACCATCTTTGCCGTCTTGAAACTTATCTTCTTTGTAATGATCTACCACGATGTCGGTCTCCACGGAGATGAGCTTCTTCCGGTCGAACTCTCGGAGGTGAAGCAGCGTCAGCTCATCAAACTGCTCGAAGCAGAACAGAACCTGCCGGAAGAACCAGACCGTCACAAAACAACCACAGGAACGGCTCACATTGACTTCTAGTCTGGTTACCCAGAATTCTGTTTCACAAACACTATTATTGAGGTTATAAGAACAAACCAGGACTAGACCATTTAAAGACATGGTTTACACAAATATTATTTTATCATTAACCCTCATGTCGTTACTAACCCCTGTGCGTTTCTTTCTTCTGCAGGACACAAAAGAAGAAATTTTAAGATTATTGAAAACCAAACTCTTGTTTTGTGTTCTCCTGAAGAAAGAGTGATATGAGGGTGAATATATGCCTATGCCTTACAGCCATTTTGGGAAACTCTTGATACTGGTCATTTCCAGACTTTAAAATAAAACTGCGAGTTGTGTAAATGAACACTGATGTGTGTTTTCACCTCCATGTCTTTTTGTTTCATGGCCTCGAAGTACGGCGAGTGTTCGGCCAGGTGGCGGTTCGGCGCACACAGGTAATAAATGTTCCTTGATCCGGCCTTCATGCGAGAGCCGTACTCCATCAGACTGGTCTGCTCTCCGGCGGGAAGAGCGGATGACTCGAAGCGCAACAGCTTGCCGATGTCCTCCTGCCACATCACAACACCATCCATTTACAAACCAAGAAAGACAAATGATAGAAGAGAAAAGAAGACAGCACGTACCTTGACGCTCTGCTCAGCTGTGGTCACGATGCCCTCACGCATAAACAGGCTGTAGTCATCGTAGAACCGGGCATACTTCTCCGGATCTTTCTTGCTCTGGTCCAAGAAGAAGCGAATGATCCGCTGTTGTAAAACATCTCTCAGTTTCCTAAAAGCGATGACATGTGTGTTACTCTCGCAGGAATGAAACGGATGGTGTGAGGAGATGTATCACGCAGGGTTTGTACCTGATCAGAGCACTTTCCTGAAGCAGCTCTCGACTGAGGTTTAAAGGAATATCTTCGCTGTCCACGACACCTGCCCCCAAAGAATGACATCATGATGCTTTATCACGATACAGGATTAATGACAAGAATGTGTTCAATGAAATGTGTCTTGGCTGGATGTTCTGCTCACCTCGCAGGAAGCGAAGCCACTTGGGAAGAATATCTGAGGCTTTGGTTTGGATCAGAACCTTCCGGCTGTACAGAGCCACGCTGGATCCCATCTCACGACTCACGTCAAACATGGACGGCTTCTGCTCTCACATGCAAAACCGTCAGACATGCTACAAACACACACAGAATTCATTTTGTCTGTCTGTCCTCTCACCATCTCCGGCACGTAGAAGATGCTGCGGATGTTGAGCGGAGCGTCGGCGCGGTAGTGCAGCATGTAGCGCGGTTTATCATGAGCTTGAGCCACATACCGATAAAACTCCTCGTGCTGCCACTCGCTGATTTCTTTGGGCTCCATCATCCACAGCGCCTGTGAAGAGAGACAGAGGTCAGGAGGATCCAGGCTCGAGAGAGGTCAGAGGTCATTTATTGTTAGACTTCTCATACCTGAAGTGTGTTCAGCCGTCGTCCGTTCAGGAAGATCGGAAAGCTGACAAAGTTGCTGTACTTGGTCACAACCTCTGCAAATAAAATAAAACACAGACATGAGTTGTTTGAATTGTTTTCTTCTTCAAGCAAATACGTCTGAGCTGATGTCGCCGGCGTGTGGCAAACCTTTGACGCGGTCCTCGGACGAGAACTCCTTACAGTCGTCTTTAAGGTGGAGCACGATCTTAGTCCCCTGACGCACACCTGAAGCTTCAGCGATCTCAAATAATCCAGAACTGCAGACGCACAAAAACCAAATGAGACAAATTTTTAATTTTAAACAAATCAGATCTGGTTTTTCATTACAGCTGATCTCACTCCGCTCACCCATCTGAGGACCACTTGTATCCGGGAGCGTCTGGTTCAGCAGATCGAGAGTAAACGTCCACCTTATCAGCCACCATGAAGGCGGAGTAGAAGCCAACACCAAACTGACCAATGATGGAGCTGCTGGCCTCCGCTTGATTCTGAAGTTCTTCAAGAAACGCCTGAGAGATGCAGAAAATCAAAACAAGAAATCATGTCCAGGCGCTCGAATCTCATTGGTGGAATCGGTCATGGTTCAATGAGACGCACCTTCGATCCAGACCGAGCGATGGTGCCCAGATTAGAAACCAGCTCTTCATTACTCATCCCAATACCTGTATCCTAGACATATGAGAAAAAAGACAAACAAATGTTTTAGATATTCTGCGATAAAATCAAGACATTGTCAATTAAATATTCTCATCTAAACACAATTATATAAACTACCAAATGAATTTTAAGAGTACGTATAACAAGATCATGTAAACTACATTTCATGCAGTGTGTAATTTTGCCGTGTGTGAATGGAAGTTGATGACACCCAAAAATGAAAATTCTCATTTCATTTCAATCCTTTATGACTTTCTTTCTTCCACAGAACACAAAAGAAGATATTTTTAACAAAGTTGTTAACCGAACAGCACCGATCCCCATTCATTTCTATTGTACCAATGCAACCAATGCAAATTTTTGTGTTCTGCAGAATAAAGAAAGTCATAAAATGGCGAGTAAATTATGACAGAGTTTTTATTTTTAGGCAAGTATTCTAATGTTTGACTTGTAGAAATGAGACGCATGCGAGTTTAAATAAATGTTTCAGATATTATGCACAGATGCAACATGATGTTCTTAGTAAGGTTTATGTATTACACAATCAAAACATTTGAAATTCAATTCATATGGAAAGTTGTGTTATCATATGATTTGATTTGTTTGCATTGGTTGTATTAATGCATCATCTGGTCTCCGAGCTGGTATCAAACATGCTGTGTTTTTTGATCAAGGTGTTTCATTGGTGCAGGATACCTGGATGGTGAAAGTTCCTTTGGTTGCGTCTGTCTGCAGGTGGATCTCCATCGTTGCTGCATCACCCCCTGATGTCATCATCTTGTGCCGCAGTTTCTCCAGCGCATCACTGCCGTTCGAGATGAGCTCTCTGATGAACACCTAACAGTGCAAAAATCATCAAGATTCAGACGCTAACAGAACTGAGATGAATGCCTTGTTTCTCTAATATTCTTTACCTCCTTCTCAGAATACAGTGACCTGGCCACAATATCCAGCAGTTTCTTTGTCTCCGCTTGGAACTCATGTTTGGAGAAGGATCCTGATAAAATAGATCCATTTATAATATCTGTTAGCCTGTTCATCGCACTAACTACGTCATATGTAAATCAATAATAAGAGAATTTCTTCTTTGGGTGAACTATTCAAAACAACATATAGTTAATAGATAAGTGGAATCTTTTGTACCTTGAATGCTCTCAGTGTCACTGATGATGGTGTGGAGCTGCTCTTCTTCTGCAGGTTCTACTTGTTGAGTGCTGTATGTCCGGCGGTGAAGCACACAGGCACCGGTACAGCTTGAGCTCCAGACTCTGACCGGTCTGACGTGACACTGCTGATGTCTGCCATTGGTGTCAGCTGTTTAAGAATAACACGGTCGGTCAGAATTACTATCAGCACTGATGCTTTAAAGATCTAATAGTGTGGTTTTGGGTTTGATTATGGGTTTGTGTTAGGTTGACTATGGATGTTTAACACTCTTTGCGTAAGATTGGATCTAAAGTATTTATAAACAACACAGTTATTTACTCCCACATGAAAAAACAACTTTGGTATACTTACTTCCTAGCTACTAAATGACACTATGGCGATCAACTCAACATGGTTAATACTACAGAATATTGTAGTGTACATCAACAAAGTGTATACTATAGCACTATATTACATTATATAACTACAGTTTGCGAAATTAGATGGCAATACTACAGTACTTTTCAACTTTGCAATAATCTACAATTCTACACAAATAATAATGTGTGCAAATTTGTATGAATTACACACTATGATCTGTCAAATTCATGTTTTCAAACTAAAATCCCTGTTTCTCAAAACCTAGTTTCTTCTGGTGACTTGAATACACATGTTATACAATTAATTTATAAACAAAACGTTTAAAACATGTACCTCCAGTGAACGTCGCGGGCACTATTCTGTTCGTTATCCCTCTGCTGGATGATAACAGCCTGACATGAGCCCGCTGAGAAAGATTTAAAGAGTATTTGAGTAAAGACACAGAGCGAATCATTGCTGCGTTGACCTATAGATGATGGAAACTGCGGCGTGACAGTCGTACTGTGAGCTAAAGGACCTCGCCGGCGCGGCCCGATGACGTCAACGGGCGGCTTAATACATGCCTGCGCAAGATGACCGGCAGTCAAAATTCAACATTTGCTTGTGTCAAATTTACTGAGAGTGTTCTGTAAGTATGTACGTATAGATAGTTACGTTTTTATATATGTATTTTTTATACGTAGCTGTCAAAATGTGAGCTGTCGAAGGTCGCGGAGGACATCTGCTGGTCGAACACCTGTTAATGCACCCGAGTCAAATATACTGTATTTGATGGTTTAAAACAGCTGTAAGGTTGTTCTCGTGCTAATGATTACATCTGATCAAACCAACTATGAATGTGTACAGAAAAACATTAATTATAACGTGACCCCGAATGGTTGATCAATATTTTTCCTGTCTATACTTTACCTCTTAATTCTAAGTATGGTTAACAGTAAAAACATATCAATAATATAATCATATTATATTGCATCATATTCAAATTCTTTAATACTGTTTTCAACCACAAATTACGCTTGTTTTCACAATTTTTAATGAGACCCCGCCCTCATTACGTAATGCAGCCAGGTAGCCACGCCCACTCTTGTTCACTTTGACCACTGGCACTAGCGAAAGTTTCATAGACTTGTGTTTTGGGTGTTGTTTTTGTGAATATGGCTTTTCTACAGCACTACGTAAAGCACAGGGGTGTTGATCTATACTTTTATTCTGCTCCTGATTCTTTATCACCTGTTCTCTGGGTCGAGAAACGAACCTCCAGGACCAAAACTGTCGAAATCTGCTAAAGTTGGACGTCGACAGATCACACCTGAGTCTTCTTGAGGATAACTACACAAACCTGTATGAAGAAATTCACAATACTAATATTTTTTTCACAGAAGCCTTAATGGTTCTACCAGGGATATATGTCTTAAAGAGACAGTTCACCTATTTTGTCATCAATTATTCACCCTCATGTCACTCATAACCTGTATCTGACTATTCTTATGTAAAACAACAAAAGAAGATATTTTGAGAAATGCCTGAGTGTTTTTTTAATTATTTTATTGAAGTACGATATTATATACTGTGGCTATTCTGTGTTTTTTGAGGGGGGGGGGGGGTACTGACCAAAAGTGATGTCTAATTTTGGGAAATTGACACCTGCCATTGTTCAAATATGTTATTAAAGCTGCGTGTTGTAGTTTTGCTTAGAACATAAACTGAATATCAACTTGTAAAAGAGTAAAGAGAGACACCATTGAATTTATAATTATAATATTTTATAGATTATTTAGAATAAAGCTTATATATCCTTGTTTGGCCTTTTTGTGAAATACGTTTTTTGGCGTTAAGACCTTAACCATATTGTAATTCCTTTGTTTTGTAGCAAACTCTTCATGTTTTGATGGCTTCATCTAAACGAGACGTTTGGTCATTTCTGTATATGAAGATATTGACATGTTTCATGTTTCGTCTTTGAATAACGTCTTGTAAAATATCACATTGAAATTCAGGAATAATGTCAATTTATTAATAATCATACAGTAATAAACATATCAGAACTATTTCTTTAAATCTCTTCCTTACACGGGGCACGTGAGTATTTCCCCGTCTTATGTCTTTATTATGGGATGAGGAGGAATGGGAGACCCCTAACACCTTTAACCCTGAACACTTTCTGGATGAGCAGAGCAGGTTTGTGAAGAGAGACGCCTTTCTGTCGTTCTCTGCAGGTACCGGCTTCCTTTACATCTCAGTTATTTCATTTGAACATTTTGGTGTTTTATGTTGGTGTGCACTATGGCACAATTTATCAAAGGAACTACATGTTCTGGAATAATTCGTTGTGAAGAAGTCAATTAGTTGATTAAGAGTTAGAATTGTATAATGGCATCATTTTGAAATAATGTTATAAAGACACTATCAAAAGTTGATTTGGGTTTGGCGAGGATGGAGATCATTCTGTTCTTCATGTCTCTCCTTCTGTAATTCCGCTTCACTCCTTCATCTGGATCTCACTTCGGGTGTGGGATTTACTCTGAATCCATCTCCACCCAAACTGTGTGCTGTCAAACGGTTCTAATATGCTTTTGATCTAACATAGAAAATCACCTTGTCATGAATTGACCCTGTCAGTTTGATTTGTTATTAATACATACAACCTTCCAAGAAAATAAGATCATTGGCAAAATCATGTAATTGCAGACATAGCAACCTTGATTTTTGGTCTTTTATGGCCAGGCAAATCTTTAGGGTCTAAGACTTCTATTTTATCAATAGTTATTTCAGCTAGTTATTGAAATTAACTGTGTCAGTGCAAAGACCTTAGCACTAAACTAATCAATTTAAAATAAAATTCCATGCTTTATTGTTTCATGACCACAAGAAAAAAAAGATTTGTGTGCCATATTTCTCAGGCAAAAACAGGTAGCTGGCTGTCAGAAATAAACTTTTTCAGTAAAAGCGGGCAATATTTGCCCCTGGAAATGATAGGAAATTTTACAATTACTATATGTTAAATACGTATGTTTTGTTGTTAATGTCAATAAATATTGAATCTGACATAGACCTTTGTTTATTTGTTTAATGCTGCTCAAACTGTATGTTTGAGCAGAAGACTGTACGTATGTATGAACAAAGAAACTCCATTATATCTTTAAACTGAAACGGATCAGAGGATATCCAATGTTATGAATATAAAAATCATTATCAAATTTTACAAAAACCATGATTGATAATTATTTTCCTTGATGCTGTAATAATAATTGTTAATGGAAGCTATGGAATTCATTCAAAATGTTTAAGCAAACTGTGTTCTTATAGTTCACGCACACAGTATAGGAATTATTTGCATTTTATGCCTAAATAAATCAACACTTCTCATCCGTTCACATGAAAACAAACGGTTATTTATAAAGGGCAATATTAAGATGTAACCAAGAATTTCAAGAAAAACTGCACCTTGCCTGTTCTTGCCTGTCAGCTTAAGTCAGGTGTTGTGGCAGTTTTTGAAAGTTGGGTCTCAGTGGTTTTTATTTGTATTATAGCTATTTAATATTATTTGGGTCAGCCATGTGTGGGAAAATTTGCTATTTTAATAAACTAGGCCCACGTGTTAATAGACAAAAAAATTTAAGAAAAACTTTTAAATCTGGAAAAACGTTATAGATCAGGATTATTCAAGCTACAAAACACTTAGTTGAACTAAAAACTATGAGTGTCCTATGTCATTGTTATAATAATAATGCAGGGTAACAAATTTCTACGAGAATATTTTAACTGTAAAGGAAAATACAGTATAAGAGAAAACACAAAATGGGTTCATTTCAAGACCTTACTGTAATATGTGTCTAGGAGACGGACAACCCATCCTATCTAACGCAATTTACTCTATTAAACATACATTCATAAGATACCATGTCTACAATTGCACTGGCTTACTCTTTCATTTATATGACTTTTACTGTCATTCAATTTCTCAGAATAATCCTGTTTGCTATTCACTTATGAAAATTAGCCATAATTTAAAACAATAAAATAACATAGTTTACTACAATTGAAATCATAAAACCACGGTTACTGTAATAAAACCATGCTTACCACAAAATTACAATGGTTTTCAAAAACCATGGTTAAAATGTGCATGGTTAAACTATGGGGTTAGTAAAACCATGTTGAAACCAATGCACCAAAAAATACATGGTAACTACACTTTTACCCCCCCACAAATTACATTTTCGTAAGAATTGTAATGCATACCATAATAAGAGAAAATACACACTTTAAAACATTTGGTATTTGAGAATTGTCACCTAAAAGACACAAGTTAAAGATATTTTGGATCAATACCAACAACTTAAAACATAAAGTATTCAAATGTATAGTAAATATGTGCATACATGCATTGCTTTTGTTGTGTTTTGATACTTCTGACACTATTGTTTTGTTTTTTGTGCATGTCTTCATAAAAAAGTTTTCTTTTAAAGTTATAAACACATCCATCTCTTCCACCTTTTGTAAATTACCTTCTGACAGTGAGTGATGTCACTCTGTAATAATCAAAACAGAGCTGTCTTCAATAGTGCTTTTTTATTTTGAATGCATTAAACAGAAACGGATGTTTGCGTAAAGAGGAAGAAAATATTGTAAATCAAGACTTGGGCCATGCTCATCCTTTCCTCACAAGTCTTTTAAAGAAATCTTTTATGGATTGCCAAAGGTCCTTCACATCAACTAATGCACAATTCAGGTTACTTTGAGTTCCTGCACTGTTTAGGTGGTAAACAGTTTTAGACCATCCGCCAGTGACGTTAGTGACTTTAAAAACCTCATATGGGGGAATCAGCACCTCTTCCTCTCCAGGAAACACAGAATAGTTTGACACATGAGCACCTTCACAGGTTCTGATTTCAAAACAAGAAACATTACCAAATCTCTGTGCTAAAGAAAGATTAGTAGATGAAGATGCAAACTGGCCAAAACGAATTTTTTTGTTTACAACGTCAGTATTATTAAACATAAGTCTAGTACCACGATAAGTTGTTATACAGCCTGGGTGTGCTTCTTTCTGATGTTTATTCAAAATCTGTATTGCATCTGTCAACAAAAAGTAAAGTGAATACCATCCGTATGTCTTTTTTGTGTAATTATCTTTACCATTAACAGTATCGGCTCTAAAATGTTGATATATCCTTTCGCCAGTGTATGCAGAAATGGCGAATAAATGGTTCCATGTAAAGCCCCTGGGATACATCTCTTGTGTCTCTGATGCTGTAGATAGAGGTTTGACTAACAGTTCTGCCATTTCTCTTTTGCAGCCTTTATATTGGTCATCAACTGAATTCTCAGCCATATCCAATGGCAGTATTGTGTCTCTATAAGTAGGCACTGTAAAACCTGTAGCAACAGGAAAGTAATGATACTTCAGAACATCGATATTTTTGTCTGTAATATACATGTCACAATGTGCAATCTTACCTGTCCTAGAGCTGCTAAACATAGAATAAGTGTTGCAGTGGTCAACATGATAATGTAGTAAAATCCCACGCTGCACTACCAATGAAAATCAGACAACACAAACACTTGAATTTCACAAATGCTAAAATTAAAACTTAAAAATGTGTACAGACTTGCACAATGCATTCATTTTCACAACAGAACCGCATTCATAGTGATGGATAGCAAAATCAATTATTAACATTCTGTGTACATTAAGCTGATATTTTTACCTTTTATTTAATAGTTTTGTCCTCTTTTCTTGGAGAGTTGAGAAGGTTTTTGCTATTTTTCAAGATTTATGATGCGAGAGGAAGAAGGCTCCTGCTCAAGAGATAGATTTTGAGTCGGGAGAGTTTGCCTTTATATATCAAATATAGTGTGTGATATAACATTGCCTGATCTTGATATGAAGCAGTACAGTTCTTCATTGTTCACTCTCTTAAAAAGGGTGTACCATGCCATAGAAGAACACTTTTTTTGCTGAATGGTTCCATGAAGAACTATAAACATGTTTCTAAAATATATAAGAACGTTAAGTAAATTATTTTTTGTTGAGCCGCAAATTATTCTCCTATGGCATCATGATGAGGAACCTCTTGTAGCACCGTTTTTATAGAAGGTAAGGCATTTGACTGACTAAAACTATGTAGGATTTCTAAAGAAAACCGTCCAATTGTCATTGGCCCCCTAACTCTTTCAAGGAATCCAGGATAAGATGTATCCTTTCGTACTCCTTGGACTGAAAACATGATTGTGTACTCTTAAAACAAACATAACAGTTTCAAAGCTTAAGTATTTCTTTGTGCATTATACACTCTATGCACTCCATGATCACTTAGCGACCGCAAAACATTCTTATGCATTCAACCCAAATAGAACAAAACATCAGTGATATCGGTCATTCACAATTTAATGTCACCTTTTAATATCCTACACTAACAAGCAAACAAATTTGAAGCACTAGCATTTAATCCCGACATTAATGTTCATTTGTATATTGGTAAGGTGGACAGAGCCATTAAACATAACAATAAAACTGTTAGGAAAAGCAATAAGATAATAAAGTTAAAGATAGTGATATTATGCAAAGAGGTTCGCTGACACTCATTTGCATTCTACTGATCATGCAATTCATTTATCAAGTATGGATATAATGCAAACGTCTTTTATTATAAAGATATTCAGTGAACAAAGATAAAGGCTGGCCAGATATCAGGCAATTAAAATTATGCACCTATACTTAGTTCAACTTTTTGGCCTGAACACACACAAATTCTTTCTCTGGATACAATTAAGTTTAAATTTAGTTCCAGACCTTCTGCAGTACTATTAAGAAACATGAATTACAAATGTTTTGTTCTCATCTTATACAGTTTTCAAGCACTATCTTTTCATTTGCATTTTATTCAAATTTTCCGAAGCCTTTGGTCTGCTTTGCTGTAACTCGTGTCTGAAAATTAAAAGAATGTCAGTTATTGTGTGAGGACGAGCATTTTAAATGATGTATCTAGTTGTTTTTTTTGAAAGTTAGTATCAGTAACAGTGATCTTTATAATGTTTGGGACATAGATGATTTTTCTTTTTTTCTTTTTAACTCCACAATTTTCAATTTGTAATGAAACAATTTTGTTTGTTATTTGAGAGGTGAATATACACTTTTTACTATTGTATATTTATCTGTACTCAACAACCACAAATAATTTTTATATATATATTATAGTTTCAATAAATCATATTTTTATTTTCCATTTCTGTTTTTTAATCTTAGGCCCATAGTGTTGGTCTGCTCTTCACAAGACTATCCAATGGTCTTCGTCTCAAGTTTTTTTTAAAACATCAGAAGACAATGTTATGAAACAGAAATCTTTATGGAAAGATAATGATTTAATTAATCTAGTACATTTACATGTTAATTTTGCAGCCTTGGTTATGCTTTATTTTTTAACTGCGGACATATTAAACTTATTTTACACTAAACATTTCAATATGTCTTTGTTTTTCTATTGCTTTTCATTACAGAACAACAGTACACAGGTAAAATATCTATATTACTGTCTTTATTATTTCAAGAGAGAAAAGCAAATCTTGTTTAATGACAGGTATTGACCAGCAGGGGGCAGGGCTGTCTCATGAAAGACAGTCATACAGTGCGTTTTCACTGTTTTTAAGACTTATAAAACAACATGCAACAATTAAAGTTAAAATCCCTGAGTATTTTCCACTTGATGGTCATATTGTTGTCATACAACAATATTTTTACCGGGGGAAAATGATACACTGTTACCTACTATGTTCTAAAAAGATGTCAAAAGCAAAGAAAGAATTACAGTTTATACATATATAATGTATTATTATATAAAATGTCTGTTTTTTTTTCAGACAACCATCAGCTCAATGTTAAGTACTATCATTGTAATATTTTAACTATTGTTATTTTTATGCTGCACTTTCATGAACAGATACAAGATACATTAATTTTAACCGGGTAACTCAATTGAGAACCATTTCTCATTTACAATGACAACCTGACCAGGAGGCAGCATAGGGAGCAGGTACAGTGGAATAGAAAACAAGACACAAATAACACAATTATAAACAAAATCAAAAACTAACAGTCGATTAACTAAAAACAAGGACAATGATCCTAAACAAATGACAAAATTAAGCTTTTAAAAAATGCAAACGAAACAAATGAACTAAGGTTTAAAAACTGAAATGAGTGACGACCAAAAGAAGTAAGGGCTTTAGATATACCAAAACTGATAATACCACTGGAGCTCAAATTAAAACTTTGATTATGTTCAATACAAAGAATTACAACCACTACTGTAAATCTGTTAGATGTTTATTTTATTTGCATATGAAAATGTCAGAAAGCATACCGTTAAATAAAAAAAGACAACATGGGGGGAAATCTTCTCTTGGTCAGTTTCTTGCTGGTCTGACGAAAGTCTCACGTACAATAAAATAAACAAAGGTCTCTCATAAAACAATGCTACAATACTGCTAAATAACATTGCGTTTAACTTAATGGGATCGTTCATCCCAAAGGAAACTCATTTATTCCCCCTCATGTCATTCTTAACCTGTACATGACTTTTTCTTCAGTGGATCACAAAATAAAATTTTATGAGAAATGTCTCCGATTTGCGGTGGAAGTCAATGATGGTCAGATTTGTTTGGTAATCAACATTTTTCAAAATATCTTCTCGTGTGTTGAGAAGGAAGTCAAACAGGTTCGGATGAATAAATTATACACAATTTTTATTTGTGGGTGATCTGCCCCTTTCGTTTTCTCTTGCGTTAGACGTTCTCCACTTTAATAATGTTCAGCTCAGCCTCGTGTGGGGACACAGGAACACTGGAGTTCTGGTTATGTGGGCTACAAGACTGGAACGTCCCGTCTGCACTGGTAGAAGGCATGTCTGCTGATTTTCTCTCCATCCCCGTGTACGAGTCTGCGTGTGACTGAAACGGAGAATGAGCAAATGTTTGCGTGTGCGCCTGCGTGAACATCCCCGTGCGTGTCTGCGCATGGGTGAACGAGGGCACGACGGTGGTCGGGCACTGCTGAAACCCGTTCATGGCAGGTGGGCTAAGCTGGTCCAGAGAGAACGGCTCAATGCCCTCGAGACCCGAGTCGTGGATCTCGTTGTATCGTGTCTGGGCTTGACTGCACTGAGCGTAGACGCCCTGACTCCCGGCGGTCTGACTAAAAGGCTCGGTGGAGGCCAGCGAACATGACGCTGATAACGTTGAAGCCGATGTTGACTGAAGCACGTTGCACGGCTCTAATTTGGTTGCCAAATCTTGAAGGGTGCCGAGGATCTGCTTCTGGACTTGAGTCTGCTGGGTTTGTTCTCTCTCCAGGCGGCCTTGTTGTTCGACCATCATCCTCAACGCTACGCCAAGATTTCTCAGTTCGGAGCTCAAGGACTGGATCTGCTCCTGGAGGCTGCTCACGGCGGCAGGGTCGAAGCCGCTCCTCTGGAGAGGAAGTGAAGCCTGGCTGTTCACGTTTTGGACCCGTGCGGGTGGAACGGCATTGTGGGATGTACTTCCAGCGGTGGCCGGGTCAGGGAGTCGGACGCCCACACGAGGAGGATTTTGAAGAGAGCGAACTGGAGTGCCCGTCCGCTGGATCCATCTCCTGGCAAGACTGGGTCCTGGGTGCGATCCTCTCTGTGGAATAAAGATTTGATCATTAATATGAATAGTTTATTATATTACTTTCTTTTTTTTTTGTCAATAAAGTCAGATGCAGAAAACATTGATCTCGTAAATATGTTTGATTGTTGATGATGTTTAACTCACAATGTTTGGAGCTCTGGATGCTGTGAGGTCGAATGAAGCCGTCTGAGGTAACACAACTTTTCTTCCATCAGGACCAGAGAAACACGACTGATCTCTTCTAACTGACAGCGGCACCTGCTGACCTGTCTGGGGTCCACATTCCCTTACCTTAAAAAACAAACACAAGTTTATTACAATTAATATAACAACAACAACTGTAATAGGATAAATGTCCAAAAGCATGTCCAGCTCACAATTTACACTAAAAATTTAATTATTATTTTATTACTACATTTGCACAATAATGATTATTGAATTATTTTCGCAAACAGACAAATGAATAAAGTTTCAAAAGAATTATGACTAAATAATATCAATATTTTTGTGCATTTTTGCATTACATGATAAAATGCCATGTGAATTGTAGGCAAAATTATATATAAAGGCCATGAAAATTATTTACTTTGGGGTAAACATGATGCAGAATATTTTTCCAAGTTTGTATTGTAGTTTTATAAACATTTTTGAATTTATATTTTTTGTTTTCATGTTAATATTAGTTTAACTTTAAGCTGTTGACATAATAATTTTATTTATTTATCCATTTTAAATATTGCTATATATTTACATATATTTTTTCAGTTTATAATTTTAATGCCTCAACTAAAATTTCTAATTTTGTTTTCAATAATATTTAGGCCTATGTTTAAATAGATTTTAATGAACATAAATGCCTAAATTAAATACATAAATTCAACCTAAAATATCGTTGGAGCAGTCAACTCACCCTTGCCCTGTGAAGCAAAGCCTTATCCAGCAGTCTCTTGCGAGCCACCAGCACAGGGTTGGCAGGTGAGGGTGTGTGTCGCCGTTTCACAAAAGCAGCCCCGCTGGTCGTGCCCGTGCCGGTCCCTGCTCGTGGCCCCTGGATGCCGGCGTGCTGCGTGCCCTGTGCCAAAGACGTGACGCTGACAATCCGGATATCCTCGTCTTTAGCACCCTCCTGTGCTTCGCTTCTCCCGGCCGACCCAGAAGACTGTCCACCTCTTGCATCTGAGGAGGCTGCGGTCAGCTGAGAGGCTGCGACCCGGGATGCTTCTCTGAGGAGGTTCCTCAACTGCTGGTTGCTCCAGGCACCCTGTCGAGCCTCGCCGCTGGTCGACGTCGGCCCCGCTTGGCTGCTACCCACCGCCGTTCCGTCCTCCTTCCGAGCTCTCCCTTGAAACTCTTTCAGGAAAAGGTAGATGGCCTGCGCAGACACCTTGATGTTCTCCAGCTCCAGCACAGCTTTGATCTTCCGGAAACTCAAACCTGCTTCCCGCAGCTCCACGACTTTGCGCTTGGAAGCATCGTCCAGTCTACCCATGGTGGAGATCCACAGTACTGAAACCAACACAAGACTGGATGGAGCAGAACCTATAAACAATGAACACACAGTGATCATAGTGATGTCTAAATGTTGTAATTCAGTGTGCTTCTACATAAAAAGCGACAAATTTTGTAACAATTCATCTAAATTTAGATATTAATAAACCTTTCTCTGGTGAAAGTAATAATAAATAGTAAAGAAAAAAATATTATTGTGCCATGCGGGTCATGCTGACAACTTTCACCTAAATCTTGGAGCCAGATTTTAAAGGGGTGAAAAACTACTTTAAAAATTTATAATTTTTATATGTGCACAGAGATGTTACTAGAATCTGTTGACTATAACAATCCTCACATTACACTACATGCAAACAATACCAATAAAAAAATGAGAAAAAACACTTATTTTGTTATTTTCCAACGTTTGCACTATTGCTACTGAATAAGTATTTAAGATATCGTAATATCCTTTAAGTTTCTGGTTCTTATTAAACATATCTTCAGGTATCCACGTTTATAAGATCTGATATGATACAACACCAGATATTTGGGGAACTCAATGTGGCCCACATGGAAATTGTAGAACCCATTTTCAATGGTAAAAAAACAATCGTGGGTCAAGTTGGACAGAGCAAAGTCAATCTGACACTTATTGCTTCTCAAAAAAAATGCAGAAGGATTGTATGAGTAGTTGTGTTTTAGAAAATAATGATATTTAAATCCTATAGTACGTTAATAAAACTTTAATAGTATAGTACTTTATATTTTACTTCTAAAGAAAGCATGAGTCTCACATCAAGCGTCTCCTGACTTTGACATCTTGTGCCCATGAGAAACAAATCTAAAACTAAAGGAGTTCACCAAAAATGGTCACCATTGACCTGACTGGTTTCTGGTGATTTTGGGGTTGAACTATTCCTCAATAGCTAAACATGGGCTGATCACCCAGAACTACTTCTAAAATCTCATCTGTGAACTTCCTAAAAACTTCAATGCAGTCGGAGGGGGTCTTGCTTTTGAAGTTTGTTTCCCAACTGACTTATCCTTGTAAATAAATCAAAACAAACCAGCCTAACCTACTGTAAACCTAAACATTTTCTCAAAGGTTAATCCAGCATTTGTGTCTAAAACAGCAACCAAACAGATGTCACAGCTTGGAGCACATTTAAATTCATGCATCGATCCCAAATGTCCGGCACGTATCGTTGCATTGCACTAAATACACAATGGAAGTCATCGCTCACCTACTGCGACGTCACTGCACTCCTATTTACGATTAAACCGACGGTGCACTCCATGATACGGTCACATGACGACGTTTACACTCATATCTGCAATTATATAATAGGAACACAACAGCGAACGCGTAAAAATCGTCTTTTCTTTGTATATACATCATCGCGCGAGCGAAGCCCCGCCTTCCCACAGTCGTCGCTGAGATGGTGACGTCACACCCACAAACGAATGCGTGAGCTCATTAAAGCGCGACGGTCCCTGATCTCGCCGTTGATAGTGTTGCGCGCTGTTCATTCATC
Source organism: Triplophysa tibetana (assembly GCA_008369825.1). NCBI lineage: Eukaryota > Metazoa > Chordata > Actinopteri > Cypriniformes > Nemacheilidae > Triplophysa > Triplophysa tibetana. The sequence continues at coordinate 22,549,659 of CM017913.1, forward strand.
ATGTAAGTTTGATAGTTTGTGGGGCAGTTTTTTTGCAACATTAATTGCGGTTTATTGTTAACGTCGATTGACCGTGTAAAGTCTTTAGTCACGTTTCGTTAATTTGCGATAACTTGGCTGTTTTTGAATACAGCGGCGCTGCTAAGTTAGCATTAGCCACATAGCGCTAGAAATGAAGAGCATCATGATGCCATAAACGCATTGTAATCAAAACATTAAACGTTAGGATTTGTGTCATATAAATGTCATAACTCGTCCATTTTTGTGTATTATCTGCATATTGCTAGTTCGGTAAATAGAGCCTCTGTAGCCTGTTTTTCAATTACGTGCTATACGTACTTTATTAATACGTCGTTTTTTTTTTTTCTGGATGTGTGCTATGGTTTATGCATGGGGTGATGATTTAATACTATGCATTGCATCTGATATCATACCAAAGTATCCACACAGAACATTTGATCAAATCCTTTGAAAAAACAAATTAAGGCTATAAATGGAGTTAAACCAGATTGTGGCGCTGTTTTCTAACCAAATTTATTTTTTCTTTACACAGGGCACCTTCACCCACCAAACGCAGAGAACGCTCTGAGGACAAACCAAGAGAGAGAGCGAAAGAGAAACCCGCTGTAAAGGAGGGAGCAGAGAAGGAGAGAGGCAGAGAGAAGATCCGCAAGCGTCGCAGTAACTCCACTGGCAGCAGTAGTAGCAGGTACGGTTGTGTAGTTCAATTTCAACTGGACACATTCTATAACATTAAAGTCTTACTGCATCACATTAACATTTTAGCTAACTCGAACCCACAACACTAACCCCAGATTTAAATATAAGACCCAAGATGTATTTCCAGGTAATTAATTGTTTTGCTTGTCCTCCACAGGTCCAGTTCCAGCTCCAGCAGCAGTTCTGGGTCCAGCTCGGGCTCATCCAGTGGGTCCAGCTCTTCATCTGGTACCAGCCGTTCTGGTTCATCCAGTTCCTCCCGGTCCTCTAGCTCATCCGGGTCCTCTGGGTCTCCCAGCCCGAGCCGTCGTCGCCATGACAACAGGCGACGCTCTCGATCAAAGTAGGTTACAGACGGAGTGCACATTCGATCAGCCCATTAAACCCAATCCAATGAAGTTACTAAGCTTGTGCATGTGCTTTAATCAGGTCCAAATCACAAAAGCGTGGTGAGGAGAAAGAGAGGAAGAGGAGGAGCCCCAGCCCTAAACCAACTAAACTTCATCTGGGAAGACTCACCAGGAATGTCACGAAGGTAAAGATTTTATTGAGTGTTTGGATTGACTTGCTTGAAACGCTTAACTCTGATATGTGCATCCTATTTCTTATAGCTTTTATCTCTTGTATTAGACTCTGTTTCTGTGCTTGATTTCTGTTAGGAACATATTCAAGAGATCTTTGCTACTTACGGGAAGATCAAGATGATCGACATGCCCCCGGACCGCTTGCATCCTAATTTATCGAAGGGCTACGCTTATGTGGAATACGAGACTCCAGATGATGCCCAGAAGGCTCTGAAACACATGGATGGAGGTACTTTTGATGAGAAGCTCCTAACATTTCAGATCAGTTCCAAAGGCAAGATTTCTTACACTATCACCTGTTGACTGTCCTCAGGTCAGATTGACGGTCAGGAGATAACAGCCTCTGCTGTTCTCACCCAGAGGATACGAACCGCCCCGCGTAGAATGACGCCGCCACGCAGAATGCCTCCCCCACCTCCCATGTGGCGCCGCACGCCACCTCGCATGAGGAGACGGTATGTCTAAGTTTTCTTTTTGTTCTGGCATGTTGTGTTGAGCTGTAGTGTTCATCGCATATGTTGAATGGGTCAGTGGAACCCAATCTTTCCAATACATGAAGGCATAAATTTAGTAATTAAATTAAACGCACCCAGTGTCCTTTTACCCTGTAGGTCTGTTTATTTCTTCCCTCGCTTCACTAAGAAGTCTCTGACAGGGCTCGTGCCTTTTATGCGTCTTATCAGATAATTGGCATGCGTGTCTGTGATTCATCTCGGCATCAGCTGACAGTGTGTACTTTTAACAGATCTCGGTCTCCACGGCGACGCTCCCCGGTGAGAAGGCGCACTCGCTCCAGGTCTCCGGGTCGCAGACGACACCGCTCCCGCTCCAGTTCCAACTCGTCCCGTTAGACGCTCTCTCCTCACAGCAGCAGCCTTACATTTGGCTGATCCCTGATATCTTTAATGTGAGGACCTGTTGCTTTAGATTCATTTGGAAGTGATTTTGTCTAAAGGTTTTTACTTTTAGTACCTCAAGGTTGGATGAAAACGTAAACGCCCTGTCTTACAGCATCTTTTGAGTTGGGGCGTATGTGAGTGGATTTTATTTGCCTGTGTTTGTACACTTGCTGGTCTTGTAATAGATAGTGCTCCATTTTACATTGATTCTTTTGTAATGTGCTTTTTGAGAAATGCAGTCTTTAACTCGTCAATTCCTTTTCAAAATACATTTGTACACAGTAACAGTCGTTGTTTTGTTGGTGCAATCTGGGCTCATATTCCAAACCACAAAATTCAAGACGCTCAGTTTGTAATCCTGTAAATTCTGTTGATCTGTACGTTGGAAAACGAATCAATAAACCAGTCTAACATCTTATTAGTTGTCATAAGTTCTTCATTTGAAAACAGGAAGGGCAATTCTGTGAAAATGTCAACCTACCATAAAAAATGTTTTTAGTATACCCTACTAACAGCACAGATATTAACATTTTAGTGTTTCAAATTCCAGTGTGAGGTCTCTTATTTTTAGTGTGTTCTTTTTCATACTCCGGGAAGTGCCATTTTCTGGATTGTCCACTCATAACTGTACATGTTCCTCATAAAATAAAATTACTTTTTTATGTTCCATGAAGAGGCGTCCCTTCTCCATTTGTAGGGAATTATTGCTTAAGATTTGTGCATTTTAATTCACAGAAATCCAATGATGTTTATCGTCTTCCAAATTTTGTTTTGTCACATCCAGAATGCAAGTTTATTTCCCTTTTTTAGAATTAAAAAAAACTTCTGCATAGACTAATGTTTAAACTACAAGGGTTTAGTACACTATGTTCAGTATACCTACACATTCTCTGAGTGTTTTTGTGTCACACCCATAACGAATTGCCCGAAAAAAACAAATTTAAATACTTGTATTAAAATGAAAAGCTTTTCTTTTATATTGAGATAAATCTTCGAGTTATCCAAAGGTTGTCAAGCTCTTAACAGATTAATATGCACAGAAGTGGTCTGTTTGTCGTTAATTAAACTGGAGAAGGATGAAAAATACTCATTCTCCATAGATGGCAATGACAAGCGGCAAACAAAGTAGTTTATTATATCAGGGATGTCCAGAATAGACAAAAACTCATATATGACAAGGCTGTTGCCATGTAGAAATGCTTTTTTTTCATTGAATGTCATCACACATTTACCATTATGGGTTAACTGCTGGTGTGGAGTCAGAGACCCTCAGCTGTGCTTCAGCACCACTTCATTTTATCTAGCCATTAACATCGACGTTGAAGGAACGCTTTCTTTAGCGGCTCATCCCTGGGGCTGACGAGACCAGACGTTCACTTTAAGGAATGAGCTTCTGGATCTGTGGTCTTCTGCAGATTGACTTGTATGTGTCACTCAGGGGTAATGAGGCGACTTCAGTGAGCTTGTGGCCGTCAAACACAATAAAGAGTGAGCAGGCCTGAAAACTGTCTGGCTAAAATAAAGACCTCGAAACGAAGAAAAGGAGGGTTGTTGATCAAGATGGTGGATTGATTTTGTCATTGAATTTGCTTTTGGGCATCAATTTGAAATGTGTTTTAATTACTGAGAGGCACGATGAGTAACCAAGTGAGACTGTGATCGGACTCAAATGACCTCATCTTCTGGGGTCATATATTAACCCAAACTCTAAAGAAGGTATTTTGTGTCTTATTAACACCCACTGGGGAACTGTTTCAGAACACATGATCATCAAGATGATATAGTTATATTGGTCGAGGCGAATATCTATTTCATTTTTGCAAGACAGATTAATAAATAAGCAAAATGAAACTCAAACATATTTAAACGAGGATACATTTTTAATGTGTTCAAGAAAATATACATTATTTGCATGCCAGTTTCCAGCATATATACATTCACTGAAATACACAGACACATTCACGTGGCCTAAACATAGAAATAATAAATTACTTAAAGAAAATTCAAAACCATTTTTGATTGGAAACAATGCAAATATGTTCCACACAGACATCCATCTCCATACACATTCTCTAAAACATTATTTATATGTACAATGTTTTTCAGGTTTTTGTTCAAAAATAAAACCTTAAGGCCCGGTTTCACAGACAAGGCTTGAGGCTAGTCCCAGACTAAAATTAATCTCTGACCTGTCTTAACTGAATTTAACTTGCCCAGAAATATCTTCAAATATATCAGTGCCATTGTTTTGTCTTAAGATGCACACCAGTAATGTATTCTTCTAAGCCATTTTTATAAAAGAGACATAAATATCTTAATTCAACTAAGGCGTAGTCCCGACTCCTGGCTTAAGCTAAGCCGTGTGTGAAACCAGACCTTAAAGTCACATAAGTGGATATGACAATAGCACACGAGTTGAAAGGGTATATTTTTCACACATTGTAATATTTTTATTGATGTTGATTTTTTGCAAGCTGATTGTGGCTTTAACATATGTGTCTCTAGGACCGGGGCTGAAAAGCCCTGGCCTTTCAGAGATGAAGAGATTGCTGGTCAAATATTTATTAGTCATTTTAATGGCCCTTCAATCGTTTGGATTCTGTGAATCATTTTTTGCAAGAATCTATACAAGCTCAGGTTCTTGGTGAATAAATGTCAAAGCTATTTCAAGGCTAATGCAAAAACTATGTGGATGGAAGAAATGTGAATGCTGTCTTTATTAGAACAAAATCTAATCAAAGGAATTAGATGATAAAAATCGGTTCAGATCATGTACAAAGTAGTCACATTAACAGCAGCCGTCCAATCTAGTATATAGATTTGCGTAATATGCATTTTATACATATCTAACATATAATATGTTCTTTGTGTCTGTGTCATACAGGTTATACAGGTTAACCCTATAGCTCACCAATATAAGAGCTTTTGAACTCTTTACTGAGCCTAAATGACTTTACAGTACTGCTCCATATAACACTTTAATATAAGTTTTGATATCACAACAGCAATAATAATGTGTAAATGCTGAATCACCAAATAATTGCATATTAGGAAACTGTTTTTATTACGTACTTGCTAGATTTGACAGATCCCATGAAATTGTTCAATAAATGTCTTTCCTGTAGATGGTATTGACAGAATATAATCGTCTTTAAAACAATCTTTATGCTTTTTGCCTTAAAGGGACAGTTCACCCAACAACAAAAACATTCTGTCATCATTTACTCACCTTCAAGTTGTTTCAAATCTGGATCTGGAAATATGATGTAATCTGAGAAAGATATTTGGAAGAGAGCTTGTAACAGTTCCATCATTGACAACCATAGTAGGAAAAATTGCTTCATAAATGTCAGATCAACACAAAAGAAGATATTTTAAAAAATGTAGGAAAACAGACAGTCCTTTTTACTACCATTGTCATTTTCCCTACTATGACAGTCAATGGGGTCCAATGACTTATAGGTTACAAAAGCATTCTTCCAAATATTCACCAGAACAAAGTTATTTACAGATTTGTAATTTGAGGGTGAGTAAAGGATGACAGAATTTATATTTTTGGGAGAACTGTTCCTTTAAATGCAATCAAATTGCCTACTTAGTCATTTCAATTTAGTAAATAATTTCATTCAAGTTTTGAAAAGTTATATCATCACTTCAAATCATCAAGTTAGTTAACACAATCCAACTTATTTTTATAAGTTACAGCAAATGTCAATTTACAGTGAAAGATATGCTGTTAACTCTTGTGTGATGTTCAGGTCTGCATTTTCAAATAGTTTCAATCTCAGATATTTATATTGATTCCAGATAAAGACAGATTTTTTCAACCATATCATAGATTTAAAAATGGTTAATAGCACCAAATATTACGCATATATATATATATATAAACGCATACTAATTGAAATAAATAGGAACAAAATCGGAGTCAAGTTTAAAATCTGATCTGTAAAGTATTTTAAATGCATTTTTAAGGCTGTGTTGATTTAATAATGAGAGTAATGAATAATGCTGTGTTTGTCAAGTAACAGAAACAACAACAACACCATCCAAGAGTTACATTGGATAACGGGACAATATTCTTGAATGCATTGTATCTGACCAAAATGTATAGAAACACCTGTGAAAAATACTATTATATTTGGTTCAAGAGTGAAGACTCTCAACATGAACTGTAACTTTCAAAAGTCCACAAACCTGTGAAAATCAGACATGGACTTCACTTCGATATAAAGTCTAATTTCATTTACTTATTATACATTTCACGACCTTTCAGACGACCGGTGTTTTGTTTTCTTGTTGAATCGACAACAAAACCTTAACAAATTCGCAGATCGCACATTTCACGCTGTCTACCTCATCTGTGCCCGGTTTGGAATGAATATATCTCAGATATTCAGCACAGTTAAAGCGCTCCAGATGGCAGGCCGTGTGAAGATAAATGAACGTGGTTTTCCCCAGCAGCTCGTTCCGCAGCTGATTTATGTGGAAAGTGATTCTCGGGGTCGCCTGTCAAAGGATGAATGTGTTTGTGTGTGTGCTAGGTGTTCCAAAGTCTTGATAATTGTTTGAAAGAAAATCCTTCTGTATACTGAGCAATGAATGTCTGTTGCTTTAAACGTTGATTCAAATATTAAACAATACGTTATCTCTAAAGGTCTTTTTTGCTTTTATTTTACATGTAACAGTCAGTTGCACCACAAGATTTTTAAAGCCGAGTATGTACTTATGTTGTATCATTCTTCTTCATCAGACGGCGATATTGAAGTGCTTTTTTCAAGCGCTGATCATTATCTAAAGGGATAATTCTTTAATAGCTTGTGCCATTTGCGACAGGCCCTTGGAGACCGACAGCATATTGGATGAAAATGTCATCATTGTTTTTTGAGGGAGGGGCTTTCCATCCTCCCATATTTAAAAGGTAAGAGTGTTAAGATGGTTCACATTAACATGTCATCTGTGAGGACCTTTATCATCTTGCTGTGGTGTGCATCAAAACATGCTTGAGATCTTAAAATGTACTGATGTGTATCAAGCCATCGATTTCAATTTGAGGTTGCAACCATTTTTGCATTGATGTCCTGAAAGGCATTTGGCCTGTTCGTGGCTTACCGGCCAATCCGCCTGTCGAAACCCGGTTTTTGGCCAACCTCGGATGTCTTTAAACCTGAAACTGGATGTCTTATTGAGGCACTGCCAGTTGCTGCCCTCTGCTCACCATCATTAACCTTCTTCTCAAGGTTGGGCAAGACGTCTCCTTGCCTGGCGACTCAAGAATATCTGGGAGTGATATTTTACAGCGTTCAGGAAGATATGCAGACGGGTTTGCCGTTTTTGTCGTACTGGTACACCAGCATCTTGATGCAGTGCGAATTTGCTGGTGAGATCCACGGGCTGCTGGTGATGGAGAAGTTGTGACTGGCGTAAAAAGGAGGCGGCTGCTTCCTACATCGGAACAAAGACTTTAGCACCGTGGCGGCCATCCGGCGAAAGCGCCTGCTGATGAAGCAGTACAAGAAGAAGTTGACGCCGGTGTTGAGCAATGCCAGCATGTTTGCCACGTCCGTGACCAAGTGAAGCCGTCGGGCAGAGCCGGGCATCGTCGGCTGCGCCGTGTACAGGTGATAAAGGATCATGAGAGTGCGTGGCGCCCACAGGACGGCGAACACAGAGGTGATGGCCAGCAGGATCGCTGTGGTCTTTCCCGTGGAGTAGCCACGCAGACGGAAGCAGCTACGCTTGCAACGGAGCTTCCGTACGATGATGGCATTGAGAGAGAAGAACACGGAGCAGGGGAGCAGATACACAGTGGCGCAGTGGATCCACACCAGCACGTGCTGCCCCGCGCTGCTGCTGCGCCTGCTGCCGCCCGCTCCCGGCAGCCCGTGCCACAGCTCAGGCCACCAGTAGTACGGAACGCTGGAGATCAGGCAGCCAGCGTACACGGCCAGGATGACTTTGCGAGTTCGGGCCGGGTAGGAGACAGTGTGGTAGCGCAGCGGATGGCACACGGCGATGTAGCGGTCTATAGTCAGGGGCACGGTGATCCAGATGGAGGTGTGGATGGAGGAGAACTCAAGAACCTGCACGGCCTTGTTCAGAGAGTGGGGAAGGGGAGCTCCTAGAATGAAGTCCTCCAGAAGAAAGTCCACAAACACAATCAGCAGCAAAACCATGATGTCAGCTACAGCCAGAGCCAGCAGATAGTTGTAGGATGATTTCTGTCGCCGCACAACCAGCTGGGAAAGGATGATCACCGTCAGGATGTTTGCTGCGGATAGCGGGGAGATGGGGAAGAGAAGAGGTTAAAACGAGAGAAGGGTGTGATTTGATGAAGAAAAGTCAGACAAGACAGTGCTGCAAATAAAATGTCAGACATTCACTGGAATTCATGTGTCTCACATTCACACACATGCATTCAGACTTTCACACACATGCACAACAATCATGCGTATGCGCCAAAATGTGCGCACACATACACACACACACACACACACACAGTCAAACACATGCACCGAAGATCACAAACATGCCCTTAGATTTCAATACATGCACTGACATTCATGCACATTCAGCATGCACATGCATGTACTGACATCAACTCACACATGTATCAAGAGTCAAACACATATATGTTCCAAACACATTAACCTGCACTCGCATTTAAACACATGCACTGATATTGACACACGCTCACGCATTCTCATTACATGCTGACATTTACATGTATGCACTCACATGTACACGCATGGACTGATATTCATACATACTCTACATGCACAAAGATTCACCCACACATGCAACGGCAATCACCATCATGCGAACACATGTACTGATAACTCATGCATCCACATCACAAGCATGCACAAATACACACAAACTCACACCCATGCACAGATCTTTTAACACCCTCACATTCACATGCATGTATTGGCATTAACACATAAACTCACATTCGCAATCCTGCAATGACATCGACACGCATGCATACCCATCTAAACACACGTGCTCAAGCTTACATACATTAACTTACATTCACACTTACACACACGTGCATTAACGTGAGCATCTCAGGGATGTTCGAAGCATTTGACCTCCTATAGTTACTAGGGCTGCAACTAACGATTATTTTAATAATCGATTCATCTATTGATAATTTTTTCGATTAATCGATGAATCGGGTAAAAAACCAAAAACAAGAAAAGCATTCATTTTCAACCCTTTATTCAAAAACAGAACTAAAACCTTCAGAAAGTGCACAAACATGTTGCTCCTTGATCATCCCTGAACTGTTTTTTAATAATAGTAAAATAAAGCTTAGGTTCATTTATACACCACATTTAAACACAGCTTAAGATGACCAAGTGCTATAAAATAACTTTAAAATTAAATTAAACAGTACAACACACACACATATTTTGTCAAAAATAACCTATATGGGACAAAGCACAGAATATACACTGCATAAATTGCTTTTCTAATTTAGTAGTTTCGTCCTGTTGTCAGTCCAAATATCAAAAAAATCTTAAATCAAGATACATTTACTAGACACATGAAATAGCATAAGAAATGATGTCTTGTTTTCTGAGAAAGCACCTCAAAATTAAGTGATTGTTAGCTTAAAACAAGCAAAATGATCTCCCAATGGGGTAAGAAAAATAATCTTAATGAGATATAATCTCAAACAGAAGTTTTAAGCATCACCTAATTTTCTCATGCCATTTTTCTTGTCAAGTAATCTTGATTTAAAATTTTTTAGATATTTGGACAGGAAACGAGACAAAATTACTAATTAAGAAAAGCTTTTTTTTGAATAAAAACGTGTCTTTAGTCTTGCAATGCAAAGTGCAAAGTAACTATACCACCCCTGCTTTACTACTGTTATTAACGAGCTAACGCTAACGCTAACTTGTCATGCGTGTCAAACTTTATAACGAGTAAACACCAGCACCAGGGACATTACGTTCCTCACTTCAAAACGGAACAAAAGTAGGATTCTGTAGTGATTTAACCTGTTGTTGAACTCCCTTCCTCCTCATCAAATACTCAAACATGTTTGCGTTTCAGGTGCTGGATCATTGCCGTGGTGCTCCCGTGCCATACCATGACGCTTTAGCATATTTTGCAGTTAACACACTTTTCTGTTTATTTAGGGTGAAATGCTCCCACACCTTGGATGACTTGGGTCGCGCGGATTTCTCTGCCTCCACCATGTATCTTTCCTCCGCTAGTTTTTTATTATTTTTGCTCCGCCCCGTCTATGAGGCACCGAACTCTGCTAGCATCAGTGCGCGAGAGAGACCGAGTGTGTTCACTCCGCTCCGCGCTCAAATAAAGTTTTATTTTAAATAATCAAACGTCTCCGCGTCGGGCGGCACAACGAATCGATTATGAAATTCGTTGCCAACTCTTTTAGTAATCGATTTTTATCGATTTTATCGATTCGTTGTTGCAGCCCTAATAGTTACATTTCCCTCTTCTTCTCCCTCTCTCTTTCCACCAAATCCTTTTCCTCAGTCTGTCTTTGACCTTCGATATAGACCGAACAAGCAGCAGCAACAAGTGCACAATTACATCCAACCGCTGGTGCTCACGAAGCACTCCACAGACATGTCACAATGACTGGAATAAAAGACTCGAGGATGCCCAGATCTTCTTGCATCCACTCCTTCATAGTGGCTTTTATCTAAACACGTACTGTTCCACAGGCCATGCACAGGCCGTGTGAGATGCACAGGCGGAGAAATGGCCCGAGATTTTCAAGACCTCACGTTGTGATAAAAACAGTGCAAACACAAATGCGCTGCCATTATTCAAGCCAAACTATTTAACACAGCGGTAGTGTTCGCATTGGGGGTCAGCGCCTCATTACAAAAGACCTCGGGAAACACTCTTGAGGTGATGATGCTGACCTGAAAATTGCGTGTTTGATTAAAAGCACACATCATTGTAATTCGTACCCGAAGCCCCTGTCATCGGCTTAGCCCGTGATATTGTGTTCTGCGAAGTTTATAGAAATGCTTGTCAGTTCAAGTGGACGGCATACAGGATGAAACGTCCTTCACACCTGTCTTAAATCTGGTTTTCACCGCACACCTTTGTGTCTGACGGCCCATCAAGGCTGCTAACAGACATGGATTTGGATCACACATGCAAGTCAGGAGTTTGGGAATTGCACCTTTGAGATACAGAACGTCAGCCGACTACAAATTACACTCCAGTTAAATTCACACATTTGCATAAATGCTCGCAGACACACAAGCATCCATTTAAAGAGGTAGAGATAAAGAGACAGACAGGCGGGGATGAATTTAGTTTGTCATTATACTTTTTTTGCAGAACTTTATACACACAGACACAAAAATAGCAATAAAAGCTTTCTTTCTAGTGCTTACTGTATGCAATCCAAGCTTTGCTCCCAGAGGAACATGGTTTCTCTGGCATAGCTCAGGAGACAAAACAGTTTCATTAAAATACATCAAGCTCTTGATGTTGTATCTAAAGCGCTTTAGGAGAAATGGTCATTTTTACTTAAAGTAACAGTATAGAGATATAAAATATATGGGGATAGGACGACTTTGATGGTAATTTGGTCCTGAAAAGATCATTTAAACGTTGGTGTCTTGCTAAAGGTAAGCACTGAATTTAAGTCCTGAAATGAGACAAAATTAAAGGAGACTCCAGCAAATATATTTTGGGATTTGTCTTTTTTTTGGTGAGGGTTTTTTCTCATCTCATCAATATTCTGAACTCTGAATTTCCTCTCGGTGATGCTGTTGATTGTTACAGGTCAGAATAAGGATTTACACATTTAATTAATTGATTTTTCCTCACAATGTGCATGCCATTCTGCAGCACTTTTAGCAATGAAAATATACACTTTGCATGTTGTTTTTGTCGTTGCTTGTCCTTAGATTTAATCAATAAAAATTGGTCAGTGGTAGGTTTTATTCTTCGTGAAATGTTGCTTTAGGTGATGAATGTTATATAAACTGTGGATATAACGCTTGATTCTGTGATTGTTTGAAACTGATACATGGAGCCGTCCAAGAGCTAAAAGATGCAGAAAAATGAACCGCATGAGGCGAGTGAAACTGATGTCTGTGTTTTGTTGACAATGGGTGCGCATGTGCTTTAGTTCAGCCTACCCCTCCCCCCCGCACACGCCGTATGCTTCAGAAATAATCGTACAGCTGTATCTATCTATTATAATTTTGATCAAACTAAATCCTCTTCGAAGATACGAAGTGTGAAATACTACTCTATAGGTACTCAAGATTAATATGAGATTTGCAGAAAGCCGTGTGATAGGGCCGCTTTAATTGAGTTGTAAGCTGGTAAATTTGAGACGTTGAGAATGAATGTATATTTAAAAAAATAATAATGAATCAAGATATTTAAAATGATGACATTGATGCATGGTTACATTGCATCTTCGGATACAATCTAGGACTGAGGAGAAGGACACGATGCAGACATTCAATGTTTTTAAAGCTAGATACCATTCCATGCTAATTTTATTTCACATTAAACTTTCAGGACTTGTGCTTTTAATGCGAACCTATTAGAGAAAAGTGCTTTGAGTTCATTTAGTTTGGCCATTCATTTAACAGAGTATTAAAGTTAATGAGTGTTTTGTTCTGGCTGTGTTTTACCAAGCGGTGATCAGGTTGTATGTTTTAGTTTGTAATCTCTGTCTGTTAATAATGAGTATCAGAGTGTGTGGCTGACATTAAATCCAGTTCAATAAACCACTTCTCTAATCACACTTTTATATCTCTGTCACCCTTCAATTTTCTACATTCGTCTCTGGATTTCTCTTTCGGTGGATTGATCTCCCCCACTGAGAATTCTGATTGTTTAGACAAACAAAACAGAATCTATAGCGATCTATAGGTTGTACATTTCCAGACAATTCCATTTAGCTGGGGTCAACTCAGTAAGCATATGGATTTCACCTGACTCCTCTCTCTCTGGGGATTAGAACAGATGCTCATTTTAATGCCTCTGATTGCTTTGTTTTCACCCAGACAATGTATATGTGTACATCAAATATAACACTTGCACGCTACTTGCTGCATACGGCTCAGTGTACAGTAGTATGCTACATTTCCAGATGCATGCTGCTAAAGATAATGTCATCTCATGTGTGTCATGCAGTTTTAAAAAGAAACCTCAAGTTTTGCTTTTCAGGATAATAATACATGCAATTAAAAATAAGAAATTTAATTACAAATGAAATATTCGTCTATATACTCCCCCAAGACAAATAAATATCATTTTAAAGCTTTGTACTTTATTCAGTATTAACTTTTTCAATTATTTCTCCTAAACATCAATGAAATTATATCGTGAATAAAAGGAAACTTTTGCTTAATCCCATTAAGAAAAAGTTTCCACAATGGCAAACTCAGATTGTTCCAAGTATGAATTTCTTTGTTCTGCTAACACAAAGGAAGATATTTGGAAAAATGTCAGTAACCAAACAGATTTCATCCTCCGTTGACACCCATATTATATTTTTCTACCATGGCAGTAAATAGGGGATGAAATCTGTTTAGTTACTGACATTTTTTCAAATATCTTCCTTTGTGTTCAGCAGAGCAAAGATATTCATACAGGTATGTAACAATCTGCGGGTGAGTAAATGATGATTTTCTTTTTTGGGTGAACTATCCCTTTAAATCTCATCTTTGTCGTAGACATTTCTCCAAAGAGTCAGATATCTCACTATTGTCATTAGAGTTTGATTGATTTGAGATGTCAACCATGCGTCAAACTGAGCTTAGATTTGTCAAGTCGGCAGATAAATTTGATTCAATTTTATTTTAAGCAATTTTAGTAGAAGCATCGGAGACTACCTGATAATTACATGCAGGGTTCGAATTGAGGGGGGGCTGGGGCGATCCCGGACCCCTCATAAGCCTCGAGGGACCCCTCATAAGGTCTAAAATAATACATTTGGGGGTCTCCTGGTTTTCCATTAAAACTAGACTACTAAAAACCCCAAATTCTTTTTGTCAAATTATCACTAAAACAAAACACTGTTGTCCATTATTTGTCCAAATTTAATAAGATGCAAATTAAAGTGACAGTTTTATCTGAAAAATCCATGCATGCTCAAGCGTACCTAGCAGTGTTCGATGAAGACATGTTTAGCATTTCCCCAAGAATATTTTTCTTCCTTCAGAAAACTTTCGCACCCCCCAGAGAGGATTGTGCGCTCCGTTCTGCAAACATAAACTCTGACTTTGACAAGAAGGCTGCACTTCTGCTTTGCCCAAAGGTATTACATTTGTTTTTCTTATTCTGGATTGGTTCATGTGGACTATTTACATATACTTGATCTACATTATCAAGAGACGAATCGCATTTAAAACGCTCATATGCTTCTGACTGGCTGGTTTGGCAGCACTGTTCACACAGCCACTATTGACTTTGATGCATCCTCTCCCTCAGTCGTTCAAAGGAATTGTTGTATTAATATTAGAAAAAAATGGAACAGCACTCCATCACAGTAATATAAAGAAAAAGAATCAAAGGACAAGAAAATAAATAAATAAAGGAAAATCTGAATTGGTAAGAAAAATGTTATCATACATTTTGAAAAAAGAAAATCTTACTGTTATTAATAAATTTAGGAGATTTTGCACAAAGCGAATTCTCAGCATGACAGACATCAAACAGGCTAAATCTTAAATTTGTTATTGTGGATAAATACGTACAATGCCAAATAGAAAAATAACAAGCAATTTTTTAAGGGCTGGTTAAGGGGACCCCCAAAGAGCTTTGACACATTTCGAACACTGCTTAAATGAAACACAGCTGAGAACTTCATCAAATCTCCCAAGTCACGAAAGAGCAACCTCTGAGCAATAACATGAAAAACCCTCACAAAAAACCCTTTGTTCATTCAGGCATCGAGCTCTCAGACAGCACCAGCTCATTTTCTTAAATTGGAAATCATTGGCTCCACCTCTTAAGTAAGGAATAACAGCAGCCGGCTAATGTGGATCCAGTGAGAGATCATTACTGAGGATCTGTGACCTTCCAACAGACGCTGATATTATAGAGATTCATTCTGGATTAACCTCCTCCGTCTTCGATAGAAATCACGAGAACGCTCAAATCAAACGGTCTTCACTTTATATTGAAGAAGGGAATGAAATGAGACCGACCTGCTTCAATTAGTGAACTTAATGAGCTTAACATCTCACCATCAATCCAACATCCGTGAGTTCGTCTGAAACACTTGTATTCTCTGCTTTCTACTCCTGTTGTTTTCTAAGATGTAAAAATTTGGGACCGTGGATGTCAGTTCAAGATGTTGTTGTGTTATGCTTTTGCGAGCATTTATGCAAATGTGTGAATTTAACTGGAGTGTAATTTGTAGACGGCGGACGTTTTGTATCTCCAAGGTGCAATTTCCAAACTCCTGACTTGCATGTGTGTTCCAAATCCATCTCTGTTAGCAGCCTGATGGGCCGTCAGACATAAAGGTGTGCGGTGAAAACCAGATTTAAGACAGTTGCGGAGGGCGCTTCTCGTGCTTAACATGGTCCACTTGTCAAAAATTGAGTTGGACACATACGTATAATATAGTATTTCTGTTCTCGAACCAACCCCCTACGTTTCTTATAATGAACACAAAATTCCCTTACAGAACAACTTTTCTTATATAGTCCCTTATTGGATAATTCTCCTAGAAAGGCACACCCACTCGTCAACCAGCAGGAGCGAGAAAAAGAGCACGCCCACGTGTCAACCAGCGAGAACCTGCCAATCATTGCGCTTCGTTCGTTGTACTGAAGTTCAGCTGTGTTTGTTAGTTCACAGCATTTCGGTGAGAAATGTTACATAAACGGTGGATATAACGCTGGATTTGGAGATAATTTGAAACTGCTATATTCTCGCACCCCTTCCGGGGCTTGCATGTTTTCAGAAATAATCGTACAGCTGTCTCTCTCTTTTATAAATTTGATCAAACTAAATACTCTTCGAAGATGCGAAGTATGCAATTCTATTGTATAGATACTCAAGATGAATATAAGATTGGCAGAAACTGCATGTGTTACTACCTCTGCTTTAAAAGCGACACGTTTTTGTCTCTGTAGACAATTGGTCAATTTCATATTCTAGGCAGCTAATAATTAACATCCTAAACACATCGTAAAGATGTGTTTGTAAAGACGTTAACATTTGTTATATAAGGGAACTTATTTGGAACATGTGTATTTATTTAGAACTTCACATCCTTTTTGGCCTCAATTTTATTTGTCAGACAACTGACTTTGCAATGTTAATTTGAACAAAGATCTATATATGGGAAACATTTTCCCTGTATATTTATGTCAATATCTATAATTGATTATAATTATACTTAGGAATTTATATTTATACATTTGGACTTTTTACATTTTTCGCTTTCGCCTGCTTATAGGTTGAATCCCAACAGTTGAGATCCATCGTAAATACAAGCCAGAGTTCACCCATACATTGAATTTCTGTCATCATTTATTCACCCTCATGTTGCTTAAAATCTGAATTTGACTTTTTCTTCGGTGGAACACAAAAGAAGATATTTTGAGAAATGTCTCAGTGTTTTTATGTTCATACAATCAAAGTCAACAGGTTCAGTGTTGTTTGGTTATCGATATTCTTCAAAATATCTTCTTCTGCGTTCTGCAGAAGAAAGAAAGCCATACAGGTTTGGAATGACACGAGGGTTAATAAATGATGAAGAATTTTCATCCTTGAGTCAACATTTTAACAAAAAAAACACATTTTATATGTGTACTTAAAAGCTATTGAAGTGCAAACAGGTGTATTGAAAACCTAATGACCTGTTACAGCATCTATCAGCATACACTTGGCTCTATTCAATCTTACTACCTGTCCATCTTTTTAATCCTCGTCTGTAAAATCCTCATGTCTCTGCTCTTCAGTCACACTTGCCTTTATTCACCCTATCTCTCCCTTTCTATTCGATCTTTTAATAAAGTCCCTTCTCCGTGCTTTTGTCACTCGCTCAATTCCTCTGAGACACGTCCATCTCCCACCTGCTCTTCATTCCTGCCTGTTCTATCGCCTCCATTCACCCAAACCCCCAGCAGGTGTGATGACTTTCGAAAGACTCAAATCTGATCCTCGATCTGCATCCCGGTCAAAATCTGCGCTGCTCTTTGGCAGTCGAGCAACAGGAACGCGCCTCTGATAGCAAATGAAAATATTTGTGTAAACGGCTCAGCCTGAGTGCTCCCCTCAAGGGCACGGCGATTTATCTCAATCTGACAAACGGATCTTTCTCCACAGCGACCTGAGAGAGAAGGTCGGATTAAATTGTTCACCTACATCATTAGTTGAGAAATCAGCTTCCGAATTTGAGCGTCCGACAGGTTGAATATTTAATGATGGAGGTCAATTAATGGGATATCGCTCAAGACCTACGATGGTACAATGCGTGGCTCCTCGGGTCATTCCAGTAAGAGCCAGATCAAATTTTATCATCTGTGGAGTAGCACAAATCATGAATTTTGTACCGATATCAAATTAGCGGCCCCTTGAAATGACGTTAGACAGTTGAGTGCAAAGAAATGTGTCTCATCACCGGCGACCTTTACAGTCCAGTTTAGGTGCCCAACGGTCCCGACTCACAAGGTTAGAGACCACTTTTTCAAAGACGTAATCACATATTCAAAACTGCCATATTCAACACTCTTTCCACAAACACAACCATGCACAATTGTTCACAGTCTTGTTGGTCTTACCAGGCAGGCCAAGGCAGAGCAGAGAACTGTAGTAGATGACAGGCAACTGTCCGAGCGGGCACCCGCCGGGACCCCAGGAAGTAGAGTTGGGGGACATAACGGTGAAGATGTGACTGTGCTCCATGGCGTCGCTGCCCTCCCTCAAGCACTGGAGAGGAAAACGACCACCGCCGGACGCTCAGAGAAAAACAGATCTGTCCTCAAGGGCTGGATGACACGCGTTAGAGCCGGAGAACGACTGCAAGCGCCAGGAGGCAGAATGATACCGAGACGCAGACAGAGACGATGAAGCCGGCGATGTGATGGGAAGAGAGACAGGGATGTGAGGAAGACTGTGTGTGAAGATGTGAGAGAAAGAGAGAGAGAGAGAGAGAGAGAGAGTGAGTGAGGGGAGGTGTTGCAAGCTGGTTGGAATGAAATCTAGGGAGGCATGAACGCAAAAAGGGTGAAAATGAGTGTGTGTGTGGGGGGGGGGGTTGGGGACTGGTGTTGTGTGAACGAGTAGAACATTGGGAGAGAGAGAGAGAGGCGTTAAGTGAGGCAAAGACAGAAGACGGGTGTTGATTTCTATGGTGATACTCTTGTGCATTAGACAAGCGATATTGAAGTAAATGTGAGCAGGACTCGACTATACACACCTCGCTATGTGCATTTATGAAGTTACGCGATCAATTGTATTATTTCATAATTGACAGTTGTTATAACAAAAATATATAATTCAAAACACAAATTAAAAAAGTCATAATGATTCAAATAAAAAGAAATTGGCTTGCTAATACATAAAGAATATCTTATGTGTGAAAATTAGGGCTGTCAAAAGATTAATCGGGATTAATCGCATCCAGAATAAAAGTGTGTGTTTACATAATATATGTCTATGTACTGTGCATATTAATTATGCATTTATACATACAAACACATATTTAGGAAATATATTTATTGATATTTACCAACAATTGAAATATATATAAATGATTAATAACTTTTAGATTTTTCTTAAATAAATGCATGGATGTGTATATGTTAATAAATACAAAATTATTATGCACAGCACGCAGATGTATATGAAGTAAACAAAAACGTTTATTCTGGATGCGATTAATCGCGATTAATCTTTTGACAGCCCTAAAATGATTATTTGACAGCCCTAATAAAAATGGTTTCCAGAAATATTACATTATAAAATAACATATAACGATTTTACTTAAATAAATTACTGTATAATTAAATTTAATCAAAAGTATTTTATTATTAAAGAAATTGTTATATTTATTATCAAAATGAGTGGCTAAGAACAATTTTCAAAATCCCATAAAGGTGTATACTAGGAAATTTGATAACATTTTACAACAAAATTTACATTAATACATTCGTTTTTTTCATATATGTTTATTAAAATATAAGTGGTGGAAGAGGGTAGAATAAGACTTTTATATTAACCATTTAATGTCACTACCCACTCTACATGGTGCTATAGACCGTTTCATCGGATGTGCATGCAGTAGCAGTGTTAACAACTATGCAAACCACCCAAATGTCTAGGGCCCTGAAACCTTGGGGGCCCCTAATGGCCACAAGCTGTTAAATAATTTAATGATTGCTTTTGATGCTTTTTTATAAGTGGAATGTGAGTTCACCTCTGTCTAGAAAGCAAGCACTGTTAAGGGTTCTTTAATAAAATTAATTCCTATAACATTTAATTGATGTGTTCATGCAAATAAGTTTAAATGATTATTGATAACTAAACCATATTTCATTTTAAATTATAAAAATTTGCTCCACATTTTTTCGGGTAGTGGTGCCCCCCGGCACAGACACACAGTCGTGGAGCGCACATATCAAACATTTGATTCCAAAACAAAGAATGTTTATTCTTATACCAAACTAATTTGTGTGCTGTTATGTAGTTCAAAGTAAAATAAATCCAGGTTATATATGTCTCACTATTTACAAATACTCAATATTACTGTTGTGCAATTCAAAGAACAATTAAAGCTGCAAGCAGCATTTAGCGGGTTTCGAGAATTTGCGCCATTCAATGCAGCCATGCATCCACGAACAGGCTAAGGGTCATGATGTTACAATGTAAAAGAATTGCTAAATGTTTTCTTTGAATTAGTTCATTGAATCAACTGTCTGAGAAGAATTGGTATGTGGAAAGATCTTTATCATTATTACACAGTATACTATGGGATGAATTTAGAACAGAGGATTGTTTTATAGCCACATAAATTAAAAAGTTCATTATGTATTTGATAATAATTGATCTAGAGACCAGAAAATTGCATGATTGTGAATATGTTTATATTGCTCTAAAAACATATTACTAGTTTGCAGAAGTAGTTGTGTTGTCACTGCTTTGATTGAGAGCAAAGATTTTACGCAAAGTTGTTTAGAATGAGCAGGTCTATTAGTTGATATTAATGTTTGATGTATAGGTTTATGTTTAATGTCATGTGAGTGCACAAGTTTTAGTATTATAGTGCTACCTTGTTTAAATGCTGCAATAATATTACTGTTATCTTGAAGTGAGCTCTACACATATCTATACAGCTCAGCTAAAAACAGTACTCACGATGAAATTTATTGCATTTTTTCATAGTCACAGAACGTTACAATATCTGAAACAGGGTTTGATAATGTTGCAAATGTTAGTGGTTTTCATCATGAATAAAATAATTAATTTAGTTTGGGCCTCGAACCTCCCACAAGTGCCATAACATAAATCGAAAAACCACAGAATATAAATCAATTAAATGAGCATATAAACAAACATCTAATGTCATCTTTTGGTTATAAGAAATATGTATAAAAAAAGTCATTTAAATGAATGATATTTCCCCTTTTTGACAGTTGTTTAGGGATGCCTCTTCCGATAAGAATCACAGTTTGCATGCTTGTTAAGTGTCATAACATGTATAATAGTACTAAATGGCAAGTCAGTTGGATTACTTATTAAGGAGTTGTGACCTTTAAGGTACTCGTTTCACGCTAATATAATAAAGGACCCTGTTTTGGTCAAAACAAAAAAAAACTCAACATGATTTTGATGATTATTGACCTATAGAGTCCAGAGAAATAAACTGAGGTGGAAATTTTGAAATTGCTTTAAAATCCTTGAACAAGTTTGCAAAAGTAGGTTTTTTACATCATCACCAATAACTCACAAACCATTTGATAGACATCAATGGTTCAAGAGGCAAAGTTGTTATGAATAAGGAGATCTGTCGTTTGATATCAATAGTTTGTGTATTAGCGAAAAGTCACGTGACACACAGTTGTCTAGGCCACCAAAAGACATGTACATTTTGCCATTTTTACTATTATAGCGCCACCTAGTGTCCAAACGCCACCTTCTTTTGTAGGTGACCTCGGAGTGATGGTCTACACATATCGTCCGAGCCCCATGTAGATATGTTAAGCCGTTCTGGATTTATGGCCATTTTAATGTGATAGGCTCGGCCCATTTTAAGTTTTGCGTCCCTAAGCAACGGTGAAAGGAAATTTCAACTTTTTTTCAATGATTATTTACATTCACACTCCACAGAAGTCATCTGCATTGGTTTGGTTCCGATCGGTGGAAAAACCAAGGACTAGTTCGCGAAAGTAGGTTTTTGACATCATCAGCGATAACTCACGAACCGTTTGATCGACAGAAGCGTGTCCAGAGGCAAAGTTGTTAAGAATGAGAAGAGCTATCATATGATACCAATAGTTTCTGTGTATGTCAAATGTCACGTGATACAGAATTGTTTATGCACTCCAAAAGCGTTATTTCGCCCCCCGGTGGCCGAATGAGTTCATATTTCGTACAGACCTTCAGGACCACGAGTCGAACAAGCCCAGCAAGTGTCGTTTTGATCGGCCTCAGCTAACCCTGTCTAATGAGGGCTCAAACTTCATTGGCCGATGGCAGACATGTTTTTTGAGAAACGCCAAAGTCCTTTTTTACAGTCAAGGTGCATGACACAAAGACACACCATACCAAATAATAAGTTGATCGGTCAAACCGGTGCATAGTTATAGCCATTTTCGAGTTCTTTGATGTTATAGCGCCACCTAGTCGCCAAACGCCGAGTTCTTTTTATAGTGACCCCGGACTGAGCGTCTACACATACGGTCTAAGCTCCGTGAAGATATCTCAAACCGTTCTCTAGATATAGCCATTTTAGTGAAATAGGCTACTTCCGGTTTTGACGTTTTGATGCACCCTAGCGAACCTGAATCGAAATTTCAACTTTTTTTCAATGAATGTTTATATTCACACTCCACAGAATTCATCAGCATTGGGTTGGTTCCGATTGGGCAAAAATCCAGGGACTAGTTCATTTTTTTTTTTTTTCATAAAATGCAAATTAGCGGGAAAATTTGCATACCGGAAATGAAATCGGAGATATACGTTTTTTAAGTTTTGAGCCAATGATTACACTGATATAAGACACTTGGGTGTGCAACAAACGGTTTAGGAGTAACGAGCACAAACGCGTTCAGCATCGCTGTAGCGCCACCTATGGGCCAATTTGGCTGGGTCACTGTATCTGAGTAACCTGCACAGATACAACCAACTGACCAAGCCTCAAGTTTCTACGACTTACGGTTTGGGCTGGGCGACCGGTTTTATGGCGGAAAAATAATAATAAGAAGAAGAATAAAAATCACTACAAAAACAATAGGTTTTCAGCACTTCGTGCTCGAAACCCTAAAAATTCAGTACGCATGTGTGGGATGACCCGGTTCTTGACTTTGCTTCGGGCCCCCAAATAAACACGCCCCTGTGCCCACGCTTGGACTGCATATAACTTCCGGTCTGTGTTTGACTAGTGTTTAATAATTTAACTGTACTTTAAATAATAAGATAAATTAGAATTAACACAAATTAAATATTATATAATAATTGTTATAAATAAACGATTTGTTGAATTTTGTTGCATGTTTACTTTATTAAATAAAAAACATGTTGAATGGGTCCTGTAATTTGGTCGTATTTAAAAATCCGTCCGGTACATTGACATCTAGTGGTTGAGCTTGGTATTGCAGTCTTAATTCAAAATATAGGAGAGACAGGTTTAGCCAAGTAAAGTTCTTCTCGCTTTTTTATTGTTATCAGAAATAATCCACAGGCGTTCTTTTGTTTGAAAAGATGTGTACCGGAAGTTAAGGGCAGTCCACGAGCAATCGCATACGCAGTAACCTTTGTTTATGTAGTTGCTTTGAAACCGTCTATATAGCACAAAAGTGGTTCTTGACTTGTGATCATAGGGGAACCACTTTAATTGCTAATAGAATAATATATTGGTGCTTTAGTGGTTCTTCAGAACAATACAAAACAGGTTCTTTATACAGGTGTGATGCTATATAACACCTCTGTCATTCCAATGAACCGCTGAAATACCTTTGAATAACTACTGTAGAACCAAGATAGGGTTCTATATAGCACTTAAAGTGGTTCTCCTATGATTACCAGGTAGACCATCCATCTCTTTAAACAAAAACATGCAGTCCACTCAGGTACACAAGAAATCTCTTTGTTGAACGTGTAAACAGGTTCACATCTTGTTTTAAATCCCAATAGATCAATAAAAACCCTGATTGAGGTTGTCATCAATTCATGCATGTAAGGGTTGAAATGACATTAAACTGTGGTGAACTCTGAATGTGAACTCGAAGCAACAAGGCAATTATCTTATATTCAATCCTTCAACCATTATTTCTGAGTAATGCGCTCAGATGCATCAATGATGATATCACATTAATGGAAAGCACACATTCTCCATCGCTGCAGTTCACCGAGTTGTTTTCAGTTACACCTGTTTACTTTGCATACCTGATCAGTCACTTCTGTGATGTGGAAGGGAAACGGCTGATTTCTCCGTGAAGAGTAATTTTTCTGCAGTCCAGCAAATGAGTGTGAAGTGATAGAGAGAACACAAGGCGTTTAATAAAACATAGCTCATGACGTGCATCGATTACTGAGAGCGACAGAGTGGCAGGTCTTTCCTCATGCTCACACGGTCCTGAGGCTGTGAAACCACTGCTCAACAACACATGATCTACTTTACCATGCATGTCATCTCTTACAGCACATAACTGATCGGTACAAACAATAACTGATATGAATTCATTAATTTTCATGAAGTCATAAACGCATGATGACATTGTCCCAGATCACTCCAAAAAAGCTTCAGTAATACGGCACGAGTTCATTTCAGAAAGATGGAGAGAGAGATTCTGCGTTGAACAGAATTATCCATCAGCTCGGCTCTAAGCGACAGACCGTATAAATAATGAACCGCACACATTAATAGCAGCCGGTGTATAAAATAACTGTTTAATTAGATGTTTGATGCTGGTAAAGAGGTGAAGGAGTTCACACATCCATTTCTTTTCTCTGCCATCTTCTCTCTCTCTCTCTCTCTCTCTCTCTCTCTCGCACGCTGTCACCTTTATAAGTCGAAGGTGCGAGGTGATGAGATTCAATAATGAAAATACGATTTCCCGGACCAAAATCAGACATCTAACGGCAGTGTGGAGGAAATGTGAAACAGACGGTAAAGAACATTGACTGCTGTCACACCTTGCCAGTGTGTTAAAGTAGTGTGAAGACCATCGCAGGCATGTTATAAAACAAGTGAAGACTTTCTTCACACTCAATATGTCAGAGTAATCTCAGCAAAACCAACTTGTCTGAACCTGTCGGTGTCCGAGAGTGAAATCTGGAGTGCTATTCGCCTTCATACTTTTATATTTTAGTTGTGCTGTAATGTATAATTTGAATGCACTGTATTAATTCGGATAAATTATCCATGAAATGCAAGAATGTAAATTTGATTTAAATTATTAAGCCAAAACATAAAAGTCTAAACACACAATGTTACAAAAAAGCATTACATTAAGGCAAGGGTCTATTGACGTTTTTACAGTTTTTTTGGATTGCTTACACACTAAATTAAAAGAAGTACACTATTAGCAAAACCTTACACTCAAGAAGCAAAACATCAGCCCATATTTGCACAACTATAAGCACATTGTCAACCTCACAGTTATTGCAAAACTCTACACACAGTGATTTGCAAAACACTAAACACACTTAACATACATTACACACAAAATCTATCATGAAGTCACTTCCATGCAATACCGAAGCACTGACTGTCCCATTACTGCACTGTCCAACCAATTGGTTCAATACATTCATCAGGTGTGCAAACACTTGTTTGCTTACAGTTTTTTTGGATTGCTTAAGCACGATTTTCAAAACAGGGCTCGTGTTTTCAAAAACTACACACAATTAGCACAACCACACTCCCAATTAGCGAAACACTACAGATCCTTTGCATAATTAAACACTCTTGTAAAAACTATACACTTCTGATTAAAAAACACACTTTGTTACCATATAAAAACACACACGTTTCACATTACTATACTATGTTTGCACGAGTTACACTTTGCTGTGATAAACCTAAAACACTTTTAGCACTTCTACTTCACTATGATTACAGTAGGCTACCATCAACAAAGTACAAATATAATGTAAATCCACCAAACACTACACAAGACCAATGTTGCAGACTGAAGAAACTCATTTATCTCTCAACACGCCAAAAATGTTGACATGGAGATTCATAAAACTGTAACAAAATGTCACTTTGTATTGTACTGTAAGTTTACTGTGAAAAAAAATAGACATTGTCTATTCGCCTTGCTGGATCTGGCCAGAGAATTTCATCAACATTGCAGGCAATGTGGTCATTAGCAAGACACCTTGGGAATGAAACGTCTTGAATGACGAATCCATCCTTGCATTGCTGCTTCCTCCATCTGGTCACAGGCCTCCTTCATGGCTTGGATGAGGGGAACCTCAGCCTGGAGATGGAGATCATATACCTTCCACCACCATGCCGAGAAAAATTCTTCTATAGGGTTGAGGAATGGAGAGTATGGTGGAAGATATAGGACGGTGAAATTTGGATGTTGCTGAAACCAGTTCTGAACCAGAGAAGAGCGATGGAAAGACAAATTGTCCCAGACAACAATGTATTGCATATGATTGATTTGATTTGCTGCTGGTATGTTGTGCAATTGGTGTAATGTAATGATGATTGTAATGATGAGTGCTGTGTTGTAAGGGCCCATATGGGCATGGCGGTGGAGGACCCCATTCTGTGTCCATTCCTCAACCCTATAGAAGAATTTTTCTCGGCATGGTGGTGGAAGGTATATGATCTCCATCTCCAGGCTGAGGTTCCCCTCATCCAAGCCATGGAGGAGGCCTGTGACCAGATGGAGGAAGCAGCAATGCAAGGATGGATTCGTCATTCAAGACGTTTCATTCCCAAGGTGTCTTGCTAATGACCACATTGCCTGCAATGTTGATGAAATTCTCTGGCCAGATCCAGCAAGGCGAATAGACAATGTCTATTTTTTTTCACAGTAAACTTACAGTACAATACAAAGTGACATTTTGTTACAGTTTTATGAATCTCCATGTCAACATTTTTGGCGTGTTGAGAGATAAATGAGTTTCTCCAGTCTGCAACATTGGTCTTGTGTAGTGTTTGATGGATTTACATTATATTTGTACTTTGTTGATGGTAGCCTACTGTAATCATAGTGAAGTAGAAGTGCTAAAAGTGTTTTAGGTTTATCACAGCAAAGTGTAACTCGTTCAAACATAGTATAGTAATGTGAAACGTGTGTGTTTCATATGGTAACAAAGTGTGGTTTTTAAACAGAAGTGTATAGTTTTTACAAGAGTGTTTAATTATGCAAAGGATCTGTAGTGTTTCGCCAATTGGGTGTGTGGTTGTGCTAATTGTGTGTAGTGTTTTGAAAACACGAGCCCTGTTTTGAAAATCGTGCTTAAGCAATCCAAAAAAACTGTATTAGACGCTGGCGCCGGGACCGCATTTAACTTCCGGTCTGTTTTTGGTGTCTAATAATATAAGTATTTATATTTTATTTATATTACTATTTATTTATATTATTATGCTATTGTATAATAATTGTATTAAACAAACGATTTGTTAAATTTTGTTGTATGTTATAATTTGTTGAATGGGTCCTGTAGTTTTGTTGCATTTAAAGAAACGGTGTGGTACATTGACATCTAGCGGTCGAGCTTGGTATCGCAGTCTAAATTCAAAATATTGGAGGAGCAAGTTTAGCCAGGATACATCAGAAATAACTAGACCGCTCGTTGCCTAAAACTACACACACATGTAAGTGAATGGCGGTGCTTCGGTTTTTCTGGATAAAACACAATTTCTCAACCGATTTCAATACTTTCGATTTACGTGGAGTACAGGTATGTTTCGAATCCAGTTATCTACGGTTCTAAATGTTGAGATTTTAAGTATCTAGAGACACGATGTTTGTGCTGAACGTACGTTTATCCTAAAACATCGATATTGTGTTAATAAATGTAAACGGTATTGTGCTTTTAAGGACGAAAAAGCGCAGCTCCACGTTTACTTCCATATGTTTACATGCTACTCTGTGGGAATGACAGAATGCGAGCACATTTGCGCTGTCTGAAGTCCCAGATCCCAGGTATGATGATCTCATTAACACGTCAAAACAACCTGATCTTCAATTGTTAGCGACAGGAGTCACCTGAACAATTCAGTCAGGCAGTAAACACACCGCCGTCTTCCACAAGAAACCAGCGAGTTTGACCGTCAGGTCCGACTGTCCATTAATAAAGAACAGAGTTCAACGTTTAACTCTGATTAACACCATATCAGCCATAGATATCACGAAGAACAAAAGGTAAAAGAGAGTTTTATCTATTCTCAGTTGGCTGAAAATTGAACAACAATTGTGATACTTTAAGTCACAGCTGTATGTTTAAAGGTCCAGTCTGTGTGGGATGATCTATTGATGGAAATGCAATATAATATACTTATCTATGCCTTCAGAGGTGCATAAAGAGCTTAAACAGTGAAGCGTTATGTTTTATTTTCTTACAATAAATGCGCTATTTCTATCTGCATACACCTGCATGTAAGTGGCCATGTTCTGTCAGCCGTACATTTCTAAATTTCACGTACTGGGCCTTTAAGTTAAAGGGGTCATATGGCGCAAAAACTGTGTCCTTGGTGTGTTTTAAGTTGCCTATGCATGTATTAGACACGTAAAATTGCAAAAAATGTTAGTGTCGGAGCAAAATATGCATTCTATCTAAAGCGAATGCTCACCCAGACCTGCCTGAAACACCTCGTGTAACCAAAACCCTCACAAATCTACGTCAGTTCGTGGTATAATTTGACTAAGACCATCCAAATGTATAAGCAAGTAATTGCTTTGGAACCTGATGTTCCAAATATGGTAAAAGTGTCACATTTCCATCACACGCTTGAAGCATTCGACCAATCACTTCGCACTGGTTAACTGGCCAATCATAGCACACCTAACTTTTCATAGCGACGAGCTTTGTGTGTTTCAGAAAGGAGGGGCAAAGAGGACATACAAACATTCACGGTATTTGGAAAATACAGCGCTTTTGAACCTTACATCATGTATACACATTGCATTACATCTAAAACAAAAGATAAAATTAGTTTTTCGTCCCTTTCAATTAAAATGACAGTATTCCCAGAGATGTATTCTGTTTGAAAAGGTCTCACTTTTTTCAGATTTCACCCACATTAAAATTCTCCAGTGTTCTTCAGTATTCACTATAGGAAACTGTAGTATAAATATATAGCCAACTATATCCTAGTATGATACTACTAGCAATTTAAGTATTACTATAGTATATTGATATACTTTAGTAGCATTCTTTAATAATTACTTAAGTTGGGTTCAAAAACAAAACAATATGGAATTTATTATAGTAATACCAAAGTATACTACAGTATTTTAATATGTCTATATTTTACAGTAATAAAAGTAAATGTAGTGATTTCACATGATACTAGACTAAAGTTTCAAGCAACAAAATACATTTTGATTCATATTTCATACTAAATAGTATGGGTTGATGGGATTATTTATATATCACAAGAAGTATATTGTATCACACAAATGTGCTCGATTTTGTATGGCATATCACATCATGCAATTTCAAACGTTAGAGCAGATAGTTTACGTAGCAAAGTTAAATTTTGCTTATTTATTTAGACCTCCATCAAATGTCTATTTCCCAACCTTCACATGGTTCCTCTTGTGCATGTTTAGGGATTTCCTAGGGCTTCTCCTGGTTCCCTTATCAATGTCTAAACCGCATGAATATGGTGAGTGAAATTAAGGCTTTCATTTTGTTAACACAATGTGTTGCGTCTCCGTGACGTTCTCTGACGTGCTTTGCACTTCAAACGCTTTCCCATCTGCGTTCTCTCATTAATGCTTTTCTTTCAACCGCATCAATACCCCAGAAAGGGTCGGACAGCTTTTATTTCCCTTTATTAAACCAGAAGACCATTAAATCTCATTCTGGAAACCTTCAGAAGTGTTTATTAAAGCATTCATCTCCTCACATGGCTCTGTGCAGTTAGTTAGCGAGATATTAATGATCGTTTAATGTATTCGCTCTCTCTCTCTCCTGTGGCCTTGATCTGTGCGAGCTACGACTGGATAAACACCGTGTTTTAACGCCCGCTACTAAACAACTTAATACGAGCATGCGTCTGCAAAACAGAAACAACAAAGTCAAGTTGACATTTCATGAACCTGAGCGGAGGACATAGAGAAACCTTCACATAGAATCTGACTGCCCATTGAGAACACAAGCGCGTTAAGTCAATGCAAATGCTGTATATGTGGGCCTAAAAAACTTGAAACTATGAATGTTGTAAAGCATCAATCTTTGCTCAAGCCAATCTGAAATATGACTTGTCTATATACAGTCTCGATTTATTTGTCCCGAGTTTACCCTTCCACCAATTCTGCACAGTTCTTCAAAATAGATCCGCATCGTCCCATAGATAATAATGACAAGCTTTATTTTCATTCAGCTCGGCTCAATCTGATCTCATCCTCTGTTGTTGTGTGTCTCGAGCGGTTTACAGTGATGCATTACAAAAGGCCATAGCTGTAAGGTTATAGAAACAGCTTTGTTATCAGTCAGAAGTCACGTCTTATCGCAGATTTTCAAACTCTTATGCTGTTGTCCGTAGGTTTGATTGGTTGCAGATGGAATTGGATTGTTTCATCCTATGACGACCTTAATGTTTCTTTTGATTGTGAAGTTTATCTCACAGCAATGTGTTGAAAACTCAGAACTGAAGCAAAACCTCACAAATAGTTTTTTATTGCTTCCATGTTTTGTATTTTGAAAATATATATCACTCTTAGGTGATACTTGGGGTCAGCAAACTTGAACGCAACGAAGTTTAGCAAGAGCTTGTGTTTGTATGCATGCATATGTCTAATGTGTGTATCACAATATGTAAGATGCGAATAATCGTATTTTAATCGTGATAACGATTTACTTGTATGCTTCCCACAATTACAGTAATTGAGCATAATCGTTGCGATATTAATGTTTTCAAAGCAAGCAAAACTCGCGGTAAAGCAGGATAATCTAGCGATAAGGTTGGAAAATCATCGCAAAGCTTGTATCTTTTAAACTGCTACTTTACAGGAAGCACACATGGTTTTCACTGCATTTCTACTATTTTGTTTTTTTTTGCAAAACCCACAAGGGTGACCAATGATTTATAAACAAAAGAACAAGAAATATAAAATGGAGTAGCAAGGTTTCATCCTGAAGGTCACAAAATGTACATTTGTCTGGTGGTGTTTATATGATTGATTGCGTGTGTTGAAGAAGTTCAATGGCAGCAGATTATAACACATTCATTGGCTGTAAAGTATAGTACATAATAACATGCTAGAGTGAAATTAAAAGAAAAAGTTCTGAACCGACAAAATAATCGTGTTTATTAATCGTGATATTTTTTATAGCAAAATAATCATTATTTTACAATCGGAATTATCATTTTACAGATGATCGTGAAGCCCTAACAGTGCAGTAGTTTGCAGAGACAAAATAATCATACAGATATCAAAAGTTATAATCAAGTTTTGGGTTGACGCAGACAGCGGATTGACTTTGTCTGATGTGTGGAAGATGATCAATGATCAGACTATTCGGGTTATATCATTTTTCAGTTTTTAATGTTCTTTAATGTAGTTTAAATTGATTTGACCATGCATTATCGTATCGCATATAGTATAGCATTATTGGTTATTTATCATGTGATTTTAAATCTGAAACTCACTTGGAAACCCTTTTATCATTGTTTTATATAAACTTGCTTTTTTTGTAGTTTTTGGTGGCTACTATATATATTACCTTTTACATTAAAAAGGTTCAATTTTTTATTTTATTTTTTTCATAAATTTGTGAGTTTGATGTCATCACAGATTGTTAATTCAGTCACGTGTAACATTATCTCACTAGCTGTACTGTAAATGTAAAAGTATGGCCGAATGAGTCGTATGTGTTTGTGTTCTTTACAGTTCCAGTAGACCTCAGCGTCGCCCACGAGCTTCCTCTGTGAAAGCAGCGTGCTGAAGGTCACGGCCTCCCACATGCGAGGATGTTGTGTGGTTCTGTCTTTCATGTTCTCTGGGGGTCTTCTTTGAGACTCCGGCCCCTCTGGCCACACGCGAGGCCCCGCAACACGACCCTTTGAGGGCTGAATGATAAGCCTTGATTATTGAGTGATTATATCTGACGCAGGCCAGGCATGAAAGGTGTTGTTTTAAAACACCCTTGTTTCCGAGGTCCGGTTTAACATCAAAGGTAGAAGAGGCGGTGGAGGGAGGGACGGGACGTGTGACATTTATTAAAAGTGAAGAGAGAGGTGGCAGATCCCTTTCATTTTCTTATCGTACATGTCGGTTTCTGCTTCACCTGTCGGATGGAGAAACAATACTGCCGGAAACTAGATTTGTAGGACATGGCTTGGACAAGATCTAAAGGCGGTCGTTCTTTTAATGAGTTGGAATATAAATTAAAGTGGTAACGGGTGTTGAATCGAAATGACTGGAAGAAAATTTCAATGCAACACAGTCACACAACAGAGGACTTCATTAGTCCAACATCAATTATTATGTCAAAAATCAATAATTTCCTAAATAAATCTTTATTTTTAATTATGCATTCCCCTGATATCTATAATCCACAATATTTGCACTATAACATGTAACATTTAAATATCGTTCCATTAAATCATAAAAAATTGTTATATTTAATAGCAGCATAAAATATAATTCTTCCTCAGGTTTTGTTTTTTAAAGCTGCAATTTGTAACCAAAACATAAACAATCGGTTATTAAGCAAGTACATAAAATCAATGTTGAAAAGACTTCTTTACATTTCCCCATTTACAAGCTTATCAAAATGATTTATACAATAACTGGCGGGTATGATTTTTTTGATCATGACAGATTGCAGCTTTAAATATAATTTTAGACGTAGAAAACAAACTTCACTCGCAAGTCAAGTCCAGAAAATCAATTGATCTTCGCAATTTCCCTCTGCATGCTGCCGCTCTGATTCTACAAGATAGTTTCAGTTAATTAATGTGTGTTTACATTGTTTTGTCTGTCTGAGACTTTATTGTCCACCTGAGGAAATAAAGTCTGACTATATAGAAGTCTGAGTTTGTTTCATATCAAATATAGAGGACTATTAGTGAATAAATGAACGGTGGAGTGTTTCTCTCTCCGATATGAGATTCTGGACCCCAGTGC
>CM017913.1:22582434-22656002 GCA_008369825.1 Triplophysa tibetana
TTGGTTCAAGAGTGAAGACTCTCACATGAACTGTAACTTTCAAAGTCCACAAACCTGTGAAATCAGACATGGACTTCATTCACTTCGATATAAAGTCTAATTTCATACTTATTATACATTTCACGACCTTTCAGACGACCGGTTTTTGTTTTCTTGTTGAATCGACAACAAAACCTTAACAAATTCGCAGATCGCACATTTCACGCTGTCTACCTCATCTGTGCCCGGTTTGGAATGAATATATCTCAGATATTCAGCACAGTTAAAGCGCTCCAGATGGCAGGCCGTGTGAAGATAAATGAACGTGGTTTCCCCAGCAGCTCGTTCCGCAGCTGATTTATGTGGAAAGTGATTCTCGGGTCGCCTGTCAAAGGATGAATGTGTTTGTGTGTGTGCTAGGTGTTCCAAAGTCTTGATAATTGTTGAAAGAAAATCCTTCTGTATACTGAGCAATGAATGTCTGTTGCTTAAACGTTGATTCAAATATTAAACAATACGTTATCTCTAAAGGTCTTTTTGCTTTTATTTACATGTAACAGTCAGTTGCACCACAAGATTTTTTAAAGCCGAGTATGTACTTATGTTGTATCATTCTTCTTCATCAGACGCGATATTGAAGTGCTTTTTCAAGCGCTGATCATTATCTAAAGGGATAATTCTTTATAGCTTGTGCCATTTGCGACAGGCCCTTGGAGACGACAGCATTGCTGAAATGTCATCATTGTTTTTTTTTAGGGAGGGGCTTTCCATCCTCCCATATTTAAGGTAAGAGTGTTAAGATGGTTCACATTAACATGTCATCTGTGAGGACCTTTATCATCTTGCTGTGGGTGTGCATCAAAAACATGCTTGAGATCTTAAAATGTACTGATGTGTATCAAGCCATCGATTTCAATTTGAGGTTGCAACCATTTTTTTTGCATTGATGCCTGAAAGGCATTTGGCCTGTTCGTGGCTTACCGGCCAATCCGCCTGTCGAACCCGGTTTTGGCCAACCTCGGATGTCTTTAAACCTGAACTGGATGTCTTATGTGGGCACTGCCAGTTGCTGCCCTCTGCTCACCATCATTAACCTTCTTCTCAAGGTTGGGCAAGACGTCTCCTTGCCTGGCGACTCAAGAATAATCTGGGAGTGATTTTTACAGCGTTCAGGAGATATGCAGACGGGTTTGCCGTTTTTGTCGTACTGGTAACACCAGCATCTTGATGCAGTGCGAATTTGCTGGTGGATCCACGGGCTGCTGGTGATGGAGAAGTGTGACTGGCGTAAAAAGGAGGCGGCTGCTTCCTACATCGGAACAAAGACTTTAGCACCGTGGCGGCCATCCGGCGAAAGCGCCTGCTGATGAAGCAGTACAAGAAGAAGTTGACGCCGGTGTTGAGCAATGCCAGCATGTTTGCCACGTCCGTGACCAAGTGAAGCCGTCGGGCAGAGCCGGGCATCGTCGGCTGCGCCGTGTACAGGTGATAAAGGATCATGAGAGTGCGTGGCGCCCACAGGACGGCGAACACAGAGGTGATGGCCAGCAGGATCGCTGTGGTCTTTCCCGTGGAGTAGCCACGCAGACGGAAGCAGCTACGCTTGCAACGGAGCTTCCGTACGATGATGGCATTGAGAGAGAAGAACACGGAGCAGGGGAGCAGATACACAGTGGCGCAGTGGATCCACACCAGCACGTGCTGCCCCGCGCTGCTGCTGCGCCTGCTGCCGCCCGCCCCGGCAGCCCGTGCCACAGCTCCGGCCACCAGTAGTACGGAACGCTGGAGATCAGGCAGCCAGCGTACACGGCCAGGATGACTTTGCGAGTTCGGGCCGGGTAGGAGACAGTGTGGTAGCGCAGCGGATGGCACACGGCGATGTAGCGGTCTATGTCAGGGGCACGGTGATCCAGATGGAGGTGTGGATGGAGGAGAACTCAAGAACCTGCACGGCCTTGTTCAGAGAGTGGGGAAGGGGAGCTCCTAGAATGAAGTCCTCCAGAAGAAAGTCCACAAACACAATCAGCAGCAAAACCATGATGTCAGCTACAGCCAGAGCCAGCAGATAGTTGTAGGATGATTCTGTCGCCGCACAACCAGCTGGGAAAGGATGATCACCGTCAGGATTTGCTGCGGATAGTGGGGAGATGGGAAGAGAAGAGGTTTAAAACGAGAGAGGGTGTGATTTGATGAAGAAAAGTCAGACAAGACAGTGCTGCAAATAAAATGTCAGACATTCACTGGAATTCATGTGTCTCACATTCACACACATGCATTCAGACTTTCACACACATGCACAACAATCATGCGTATGCGCCAAAATGTGCGCACACATACACACCACACACACACACACACAGTCAAACACATGCACCGAAGATCACAAACATGCCCTTAGATTTCAATACATGCACTGACATTCATGCACATTCAGCATGCACATGCATGTACTGACATCAACTCACACATGTATCAAGAGTCAAACACATATATGTTCCAAACACATTAACCTGCACTCGCATTTAAACACATGCACTGATATTGACACACGCTCACGCATTCTCATTACATGCTGACATTTACATGTATGCACTCACATGTACACGCATGGACTGATATTCATACATACTCTACATGCACAAAGATTCACCACACATGCAACGGCAATCACCATCATGCGAACACATGTACTGATAACTCATACATGCATCCACATCACAAGCATGCACAAATACACACAAACTCACACCCATGCACAGATCTTTTAACACCCTCACATTCACATGCATGTATTGGCATTAACACATAAACTCACATTCGAAATCCTGCAATGACATCGACACGCATGCATACCCATCTAAACACACGTGCTCACGCTTACATACATTAACTTACATTCACACTTACACACACGTGCATTAACGTGAGCATCTCAGGGATGTTCGAAGCCTTTGACCTCCTATAGTTACTAGGGCTGCAACTAACGATTATTTTAATAATCGATTCATCTATTGATTATTTTTCCGATTAATCGATGAATCGGATAAAAAACCAAAAACAAGAAAAGCATTCATTTTCAACCCTTTATTCAAAAACAGAACTAAAACCTTCAGAAAGTGCACAAACATGTTGCTCCTTGATCATCCCTGAGCTGTTTTTTAATAATAATAAAATAAAGCTTAGGTTCATTTATACACCACATTTAAACACAGCTTAAGATGACCAAGTGCTATAAAATAACTTTAAAATTAAATTAAAACAGTACAACACACACACATATTTTGTCAAAAATAACCTATATGGGACAAAGCACAGAATATACACTGCATAAATTGCTTTTCTAATTTAGTAGTTTCGTCCTGTTGTCAGTCCAAATATCAAAAAAATCTTAAATCAAGATACATTTACTAGACACATGAAATAGCATAAGAAATGATGTCTTGTTTTCTGAGAAAGCACCTCAAAATCAAGTGATTGTTTGCTTAAAACAAGCAAAATGATCTCCCAATGGGGTAAGAAAAATAATCTTAATGAGATATAATCTCAAACAGAAGTTTTAAGCATCACCTAATTTTCTCATGCCATTTTTCTTGTCAAGTAATCTTGATTTAAAATTTTTTAGATATTTGGACAGGAAACGAGACAAAATTACTAATTAAGAAAAGCTTTTTTTTGAATAAAAACGTGTCTTTAGTCTTGCAATGCAAAGTGCAAAGTAACTATACCACCCCTGCTTTACTACTGTTATTAACGAGCTAACGCTAACGCTAACTTGTCATGCGTGTCAAACTTTATAACGAGTAAACACCAGCACCAGGGATATTACGTTCCTCACTTCAAAACGGAACAAAAGTAGGATTCTGTAGTGATTTAACCTGCTGTTGAACTCCCTTCCTCCTCATCAAATACTCAAACATGTTTGCGTTTCAGGTGCTGGATCATTGCCGTGGTGCTCCCGTGCCATACCATGACGCTTTAGCATATTTTGCAGTTAACACACTTTTCTGTTTATTTAGGGTGAAATGCTCCCACACCTTGGATGACTTGGGTCGCGCGGATTTCTCTGCCTCCACCATGTATCTTTCCTCCGCTAGTTTTTTATTATTTTTGCTCCGCCCCGTCTATGAGGCACCGAACTCTGCTAGCATCAGTGCGCGAGAGAGACCGAGTGTGTTCACTCCGCTCCGCGCTCAAATAAAGTTTTATTTAAATAATCAAACGTCTCCGCGTCGGGCGGCACAACGAATCGATTATGAAATTCGTTGCCAACTCTTTTAGTAATCGATTTTTATCGATTTTATCGATTCGTTGTTGCAGCCCTAATAGTTACATTTCCCTCTTCTTCTCCCTCTCTCTTTCCACCAAATCCTTTTCCTCAGTCTGTCTTTGACCTTCGATATAGACCGAACAAGCAGCAGCAACAAGTGCACAATTACATCCAACCGCTGGTGCTCACGAAGCACTCCACAGACATGTCACAATGACTGGAATAAAAGACTCGAGGATGCCCAGATCTTCTTGCATCCACTCCTTCATAGTGGCTTTTATCTAAACACGTACTGTTCCACAGGCCATGCACAGGCCGTGTGAGATGCACAGGCGGAGAAATGGCCCGAGATTTTCAAGACCTCACGTTGTGATAAAAACAGTGCAAACACAAATGCGCTGCCATTATTCAAGCCAAACTATTTAACACAGCGGTAGTGTTCGCATTGGGGGTCAGCGCCTCATTACAAAAGACCTCGGGAAACACTCTTGAGGTGATGATGCTGACCTGAAAATTGCGTGTTTGATTAAAAGCACACATCATTGTAATTCGTACCCGAAGCCCCTGTCATCGGCTTAGCCCGTGATATTGTGTTCTGCGAAGTTTATAGAAATGCTTGTCAGTTCAAGTGGACGGCATACAGGATGAAACGTCCTTCACACCTGTCTTAAATCTGGTTTTCACCGCACACCTTTGTGTCTGACGGCCCATCAAGGCTGCTAACAGACATGGATTTGGATCACACATGCAAGTCAGGAGTTTGGGAATTGCACCTTTGAGATACAGAACGTCAGCCGACTACAAATTACACTCCAGTTAAATTCACACATTTGCATAAATGCTCGCAGACACACAGCATCCATTTAAAGAGGTAGAGATAAAGAGACAGACAGGCGGGGATGAATTTAGTTTGTCATTATACTTTTTTTGCAGAACTTTATACACACAGACACAAAAATAGCAATAAAAGCTTTCTTTCTAGTGCTTACTGTATGCAATCCAAGCTTTGCTCCCAGAGGAACATGGTTTCTCTGGCATAGCTCAGGAGACAAAACAGTTTCATTAAAATACATCAAGCTCTTGATGTTGTATCTAAAGCGCTTTAGGAGAAATGGTCATTTTTACTTAAAGTAACAGTATAGAGATATAAAATATATGGGGATAGGACGACTTTGATGGTAATTTGGTCCTGAAAAGATCATTTAAACGTTGGTGTCTTGCTAAAGGTAAGCACTGAATTTAAGTCCTGAAATGAGACAAAATTAAAGGAGACTCCAGCAAATATATTTTGGGATTTGTCTTTTTTTTGGTGAGGGTTTTTTCTCATCTCATCAATATTCTGAACTCTGAATTTCCTCTCGGTGATGCTGTTGATTGTTACAGGTCAGAATAAGGATTTACACATTTAATTAATTGATTTTTCCTCACAATGTGCATGCCATTCTGCAGCACTTTTAGCAATGAAAATATACACTTTGCATGTTGTTTTTGTCGTTGCTTGTCCTTAGATTTAATCAATAAAAATTGGTCAGTGGTAGGTTTTATTCTTCGTGAAATGTTGCTTTAGGTGATGAATGTTATATAAACTGTGGATATAACGCTTGATTCTGTGATTGTTTGAAACTGATACATGGAGCCGTCCAAGAGCTAAAGATGCAGAAAAATGAACCGCATGAGGCGAGTGAAACTGATGTCTGTGTTTTGTTGACAATGGGTGCGCATGTGCTTTAGTTCAGCCTACCCCTCCCCCCCGCACACGCCGTATGCTTCAGAAATAATCGTACAGCTGTATCTATCTATTATAATTTTGATCAAACTAAATCCTCTTCGAAGATACGAAGTGTGAAATACTACTCTATAGGTACTCAAGATTAATATGAGATTTGCAGAAAGCCGTGTGATAGGGCCGCTTTAATTGAGTTGTAAGCTGGTAAATTTGAGACGTTGAGAATGAATGTATATTTAAAAAAATAATAATGAATCAAGATATTTAAAATGATGACATTGATGCATGGTTACATTGCATCTTCGGATACAATCTAGGACTGAGGAGAAGGACACGATGCAGACATTCAATGTTTTTAAAGCTAGATACCATTCCATGCTAATTTTATTTCACATTAAACTTTCAGGACTTGTGCTTTTAATGCGAACCTATTAGAGAAAAGTGCTTTGAGTTCATTTAGTTTGGCCATTCATTTAACAGAGTATTAAAGTTAATGAGTGTTTTGTTCTGGCTGTGTTTTACCAAGCGGTGATCAGGTTGTATGTTTTAGTTTGTAATCTCTGTCTGTTAATAATGAGTATCAGAGTGTGTGGCTGACATTAAATCCAGTTCAATAAACCACTTCTCTAATCACACTTTTATATCTCTGTCACCCTTCAATTTTCTACATTCGTCTCTGGATTTCTCTTTCGGTGGATTGATCTCCCCCACTGAGAATTCTGATTGTTTAGACAAACAAAACAGAATCTATAGCGATCTATAGGTTGTACATTTCCAGACAATTCCATTTAGCTGGGGTCAACTCAGTAAGCATATGGATTTCACCTGACTCCTCTCTCTCTGGGGATTAGAACAGATGCTCATTTTAATGCCTCTGATTGCTTTGTTTTCACCCAGACAATGTATATGTGTACATCAAATATAACACTTGCACGCTACTTGCTGCATACGGCTCAGTGTACAGTAGTATGCTACATTTCCAGATGCATGCTGCTAAAGATAATGTCATCTCATGTGTGTCATGCAGTTTTAAAAAGAAACCTCAAGTTTTGCTTTTCAGGATAATAATACATGCAATTAAAAATAAGAAATTTAATTACAAATGAAATATTCGTCTATATACTCCCCCAAGACAAATAAATATCATTTTAAAGCTTTGTACTTTATTCAGTATTAACTTTTTCAATTATTTCTCCTAAACATCAATGAAATTATATCGTGAATAAAAGGAAACTTTTGCTTAATCCCATTAAGAAAAAGTTTCCACAATGGCAAACTCAGATTGTTCCAAGTATGAATTTCTTTGTTCTGCTAACACAAAGGAAGATATTTGGAAAAATGTCAGTAACCAAACAGATTTCATCCTCCGTTGACACCCATATTATATTTTTCTACCATGGCAGTAAATAGGGGATGAAATCTGTTTAGTTACTGACATTTTTTCAAATATCTTCCTTTGTGTTCAGCAGAGCAAAGATATTCATACAGGTATGTAACAATCTGCGGGTGAGTAAATGATGATTTCTTTTTTGGGTGAACTATCCCTTTAAATCTCATCTTTGTCGTAGACATTTCTCCAAAGAGTCAGATATCTCACTATTGTCATTAGAGTTTGATTGATTTGAGATGTCAACCATGCGTCAAACTGAGCTTAGATTTGTCAAGTCGGCAGATAAATTTGATTCAATTTTATTTTAAGCAATTTTAGTAGAAGCATCGGAGACTACCTGATAATTACATGCAGGGTTCGAATTGAGGGGGGGCTGGGGCGATCCCGGACCCCTCATAAGCCTCGAGGGACCCCTCATAAGGTCTAAAATAATACATTTGGGGGTCTCCTGGTTTTCCATTAAAACTAGACTACTAAAAACCCCAAATTCTTTTTGTCAAATTATCACTAAAACAAAACACTGTTGTCCATTATTTGTCCAAATTTAATAAGATGCAAATTAAAGTGACAGTTTTATCTGAAAAATCCATGCATGCTCAAGCGTACCTAGCAGTGTTCGATGAAGACATGTTTAGCATTTCCCCAAGAATATTTTTCTTCCTTCAGAAAACTTTCGCACCCCCCAGAGAGGATTGTGCGCTCCGTTCTGCAAACATAAACTCTGACTTTGACAAGAAGGCTGCACTTCTGCTTTGCCCAAAGGTATTACATTTGTTTTTCTTATTCTGGATTGGTTCATGTGGACTATTTACATATACTTGATCTACATTATCAAGAGACGAATCGCATTTAAAACGCTCATATGCTTCTGACTGGCTGGTTTGGCAGCACTGTTCACACAGCCACTATTGACTTTGATGCATCCTCTCCCTCAGTCGTTCAAAGGAATTGTTGTATTAATATTAGAAAAAAATGGAACAGCACTCCATCACAGTAATATAAAGAAAAAGAATCAAAGGACAAGAAAATAAATAAATAAAGGAAAATCTGAATTGGTAAGAAAAATGTTATCATACATTTTGAAAAAAGAAAATCTTACTGTTATTAATAAATTTAGGAGATTTTGCACAAAGCGAATTCTCAGCATGACAGACATCAAACAGGCTAAATCTTAAATTTGTTATTGTGGATAAATACGTACAATGCCAAATAGAAAAATAACAAGCAATTTTTTAAGGGCTGGTTAAGGGGACCCCCAAAGAGCTTTGACACATTTCGAACACTGCTTAAATGAAACACAGCTGAGAACTTCATCAAATCTCCCAAGTCACGAAAGAGCAACCTCTGAGCAATAACATGAAAAACCCTCACAAAAAACCCTTTGTTCATTCAGGCATCGAGCTCTCAGACAGCACCAGCTCATTTTCTTAAATTGGAAATCATTGGCTCCACCTCTTAAGTAAGGAATAACAGCAGCCGGCTAATGTGGATCCAGTGAGAGATCATTACTGAGGATCTGTGACCTTCCAACAGACGCTGATATTATAGAGATTCATTCTGGATTAACCTCCTCCGTCTTCGATAGAAATCACGAGAACGCTCAAATCAAACGGTCTTCACTTTATATTGAAGAAGGGAATGAAATGAGACCGACCTGCTTCAATTAGTGAACTTAATGAGCTTAACATCTCACCATCAATCCAACATCCGTGAGTTCGTCTGAAACACTTGTATTCTCTGCTTTCTACTCCTGTTGTTTTCTAAGATGTAAAAATTTGGGACCGTGGATGTCAGTTCAAGATGTTGTTGTGTTATGCTTTTGCGAGCATTTATGCAAATGTGTGAATTTAACTGGAGTGTAATTTGTAGACGGCGGACGTTTTGTATCTCCAAGGTGCAATTTCCAAACTCCTGACTTGCATGTGTGTTCCAAATCCATCTCTGTTAGCAGCCTGATGGGCCGTCAGACATAAAGGTGTGCGGTGAAAACCAGATTTAAGACAGTTGCGGAGGGCGCTTCTCGTGCTTAACATGGTCCACTTGTCAAAAATTGAGTTGGACACATACGTATAATATAGTATTTCTGTTCTCGAACCAACCCCCTACGTTTCTTATAATGAACACAAAATTCCCTTACAGAACAACTTTTCTTATATAGTCCCTTATTGGATAATTCTCCTAGAAAGGCACACCCACTCGTCAACCAGCAGGAGCGAGAAAAAGAGCACGCCCACGTGTCAACCAGCGAGAACCTGCCAATCATTGCGCTTCGTTCGTTGTACTGAAGTTCAGCTGTGTTTGTTAGTTCACAGCATTTCGGTGAGAAATGTTACATAAACGGTGGATATAACGCTGGATTTGGAGATAATTTGAAACTGCTATATTCTCGCACCCCTTCCGGGGCTTGCATGTTTTCAGAAATAATCGTACAGCTGTCTCTCTCTTTTATAAATTTGATCAAACTAAATACTCTTCGAAGATGCGAAGTATGCAATTCTATTGTATAGATACTCAAGATGAATATAAGATTGGCAGAAACTGCATGTGTTACTACCTCTGCTTTAAAAGCGACACGTTTTTGTCTCTGTAGACAATTGGTCAATTTCATATTCTAGGCAGCTAATAATTAACATCCTAAACACATCGTAAAGATGTGTTTGTAAAGACGTTAACATTTGTTATATAAGGGAACTTATTTGGAACATGTGTATTTATTTAGAACTTCACATCCTTTTTGGCCTCAATTTTATTTGTCAGACAACTGACTTTGCAATGTTAATTTGAACAAAGATCTATATATGGGAAACATTTTCCCTGTATATTTATGTCAATATCTATAATTGATTATAATTATACTTAGGAATTTATATTTATACATTTGGACTTTTTACATTTTTCGCTTTCGCCTGCTTATAGGTTGAATCCCAACAGTTGAGATCCATCGTAAATACAAGCCAGAGTTCACCCATACATTGAATTTCTGTCATCATTTATTCACCCTCATGTTGCTTAAAATCTGAATTTGACTTTTTCTTCGGTGGAACACAAAAGAAGATATTTTGAGAAATGTCTCAGTGTTTTTATGTTCATACAATCAAAGTCAACAGGTTCAGTGTTGTTTGGTTATCGATATTCTTCAAAATATCTTCTTCTGCGTTCTGCAGAAGAAAGAAAGCCATACAGGTTTGGAATGACACGAGGGTTAATAAATGATGAAGAATTTTCATCCTTGAGTCAACATTTTAACAAAAAAAACACATTTTATATGTGTACTTAAAAGCTATTGAAGTGCAAACAGGTGTATTGAAAACCTAATGACCTGTTACAGCATCTATCAGCATACACTTGGCTCTATTCAATCTTACTACCTGTCCATCTTTTTAATCCTCGTCTGTAAAATCCTCATGTCTCTGCTCTTCAGTCACACTTGCCTTTATTCACCCTATCTCTCCCTTTCTATTCGATCTTTTAATAAAGTCCCTTCTCCGTGCTTTTGTCACTCGCTCAATTCCTCTGAGACACGTCCATCTCCCACCTGCTCTTCATTCCTGCCTGTTCTATCGCCTCCATTCACCCAAACCCCCAGCAGGTGTGATGACTTTCGAAAGACTCAAATCTGATCCTCGATCTGCATCCCGGTCAAAATCTGCGCTGCTCTTTGGCAGTCGAGCAACAGGAACGCGCCTCTGATAGCAAATGAAAATATTTGTGTAAACGGCTCAGCCTGAGTGCTCCCCTCAAGGGCACGGCGATTTATCTCAATCTGACAAACGGATCTTTCTCCACAGCGACCTGAGAGAGAAGGTCGGATTAAATTGTTCACCTACATCATTAGTTGAGAAATCAGCTTCCGAATTTGAGCGTCCGACAGGTTGAATATTTAATGATGGAGGTCAATTAATGGGATATCGCTCAAGACCTACGATGGTACAATGCGTGGCTCCTCGGGTCATTCCAGTAAGAGCCAGATCAAATTTTATCATCTGTGGAGTAGCACAAATCATGAATTTTGTACCGATATCAAATTAGCGGCCCCTTGAAATGACGTTAGACAGTTGAGTGCAAAGAAATGTGTCTCATCACCGGCGACCTTTACAGTCCAGTTTAGGTGCCCAACGGTCCCGACTCACAAGGTTAGAGACCACTTTTTCAAAGACGTAATCACATATTCAAAACTGCCATATTCAACACTCTTTCCACAAACACAACCATGCACAATTG
Organism: Triplophysa tibetana; assembly: GCA_008369825.1. Classification (NCBI taxonomy): domain Eukaryota; kingdom Metazoa; phylum Chordata; class Actinopteri; order Cypriniformes; family Nemacheilidae; genus Triplophysa; species Triplophysa tibetana. Next base: position 22,594,018 of record CM017913.1, read on the forward strand.
TTCACAGTCTTGTTGGTCTTACCAGGCAGGCCAAGGCAGAGCAGAGAACTGTAGTAGATGACAGGCAACTGTCCGAGCGGGCACCCGCCGGGACCCCAGGAAGTAGAGTTGGGGGACATAACGGTGAAGATGTGACTGTGCTCCATGGCGTCGCTGCCCTCCCTCAAGCACTGGAGAGGAAAACGACCACCGCCGGACGCTCAGAGAAAAACAGATCTGTCCTCAAGGGCTGGATGACACGCGTTAGAGCCGGAGAACGACTGCAAGCGCCAGGAGGCAGAATGATACCGAGACGCAGACAGAGACGATGAAGCCGGCGATGTGATGGGAAGAGAGACAGGGATGTGAGGAAGACTGTGTGTGAAGATGTGAGAGAAAGAGAGAGAGAGAGAGAGAGAGAGAGAGTGAGTGAGGGGAGGTGTTGCAAGCTGGTTGGAATGAAATCTAGGGAGGCATGAACGCAAAAAGGGTGAAAATGAGTGTGTGTGTGGGGGGGGGGGTTGGGGACTGGTGTTGTGTGAACGAGTAGAACATTGGGAGAGAGAGAGAGAGGCGTTAAGTGAGGCAAAGACAGAAGACGGGTGTTGATTTCTATGGTGATACTCTTGTGCATTAGACAAGCGATATTGAAGTAAATGTGAGCAGGACTCGACTATACACACCTCGCTATGTGCATTTATGAAGTTACGCGATCAATTGTATTATTTCATAATTGACAGTTGTTATAACAAAAATATATAATTCAAAACACAAATTAAAAAAGTCATAATGATTCAAATAAAAAGAAATTGGCTTGCTAATACATAAAGAATATCTTATGTGTGAAAATTAGGGCTGTCAAAAGATTAATCGGGATTAATCGCATCCAGAATAAAAGTGTGTGTTTACATAATATATGTCTATGTACTGTGCATATTAATTATGCATTTATACATACAAACACATATTTAGGAAATATATTTATTGATATTTACCAACAATTGAAATATATATAAATGATTAATAACTTTTAGATTTTTCTTAAATAAATGCATGGATGTGTATATGTTAATAAATACAAAATTATTATGCACAGCACGCAGATGTATATGAAGTAAACAAAAACGTTTATTCTGGATGCGATTAATCGCGATTAATCTTTTGACAGCCCTAAAATGATTATTTGACAGCCCTAATAAAAATGGTTTCCAGAAATATTACATTATAAAATAACATATAACGATTTTACTTAAATAAATTACTGTATAATTAAATTTAATCAAAAGTATTTTATTATTAAAGAAATTGTTATATTTATTATCAAAATGAGTGGCTAAGAACAATTTTCAAAATCCCATAAAGGTGTATACTAGGAAATTTGATAACATTTTACAACAAAATTTACATTAATACATTCGTTTTTTTCATATATGTTTATTAAAATATAAGTGGTGGAAGAGGGTAGAATAAGACTTTTATATTAACCATTTAATGTCACTACCCACTCTACATGGTGCTATAGACCGTTTCATCGGATGTGCATGCAGTAGCAGTGTTAACAACTATGCAAACCACCCAAATGTCTAGGGCCCTGAAACCTTGGGGGCCCCTAATGGCCACAAGCTGTTAAATAATTTAATGATTGCTTTTGATGCTTTTTTATAAGTGGAATGTGAGTTCACCTCTGTCTAGAAAGCAAGCACTGTTAAGGGTTCTTTAATAAAATTAATTCCTATAACATTTAATTGATGTGTTCATGCAAATAAGTTTAAATGATTATTGATAACTAAACCATATTTCATTTTAAATTATAAAAATTTGCTCCACATTTTTTCGGGTAGTGGTGCCCCCCGGCACAGACACACAGTCGTGGAGCGCACATATCAAACATTTGATTCCAAAACAAAGAATGTTTATTCTTATACCAAACTAATTTGTGTGCTGTTATGTAGTTCAAAGTAAAATAAATCCAGGTTATATATGTCTCACTATTTACAAATACTCAATATTACTGTTGTGCAATTCAAAGAACAATTAAAGCTGCAAGCAGCATTTAGCGGGTTTCGAGAATTTGCGCCATTCAATGCAGCCATGCATCCACGAACAGGCTAAGGGTCATGATGTTACAATGTAAAAGAATTGCTAAATGTTTTCTTTGAATTAGTTCATTGAATCAACTGTCTGAGAAGAATTGGTATGTGGAAAGATCTTTATCATTATTACACAGTATACTATGGGATGAATTTAGAACAGAGGATTGTTTTATAGCCACATAAATTAAAAAGTTCATTATGTATTTGATAATAATTGATCTAGAGACCAGAAAATTGCATGATTGTGAATATGTTTATATTGCTCTAAAAACATATTACTAGTTTGCAGAAGTAGTTGTGTTGTCACTGCTTTGATTGAGAGCAAAGATTTTACGCAAAGTTGTTTAGAATGAGCAGGTCTATTAGTTGATATTAATGTTTGATGTATAGGTTTATGTTTAATGTCATGTGAGTGCACAAGTTTTAGTATTATAGTGCTACCTTGTTTAAATGCTGCAATAATATTACTGTTATCTTGAAGTGAGCTCTACACATATCTATACAGCTCAGCTAAAAACAGTACTCACGATGAAATTTATTGCATTTTTTCATAGTCACAGAACGTTACAATATCTGAAACAGGGTTTGATAATGTTGCAAATGTTAGTGGTTTTCATCATGAATAAAATAATTAATTTAGTTTGGGCCTCGAACCTCCCACAAGTGCCATAACATAAATCGAAAAACCACAGAATATAAATCAATTAAATGAGCATATAAACAAACATCTAATGTCATCTTTTGGTTATAAGAAATATGTATAAAAAAAGTCATTTAAATGAATGATATTTCCCCTTTTTGACAGTTGTTTAGGGATGCCTCTTCCGATAAGAATCACAGTTTGCATGCTTGTTAAGTGTCATAACATGTATAATAGTACTAAATGGCAAGTCAGTTGGATTACTTATTAAGGAGTTGTGACCTTTAAGGTACTCGTTTCACGCTAATATAATAAAGGACCCTGTTTTGGTCAAAACAAAAAAAACTCAACATGATTTTGATGATTATTGACCTATAGAGTCCAGAGAAATAAACTGAGGTGGAAATTTTGAAATTGCTTTAAAATCCTTGAACAAGTTTGCAAAAGTAGGTTTTTTACATCATCACCAATAACTCACAAACCATTTGATAGACATCAATGGTTCAAGAGGCAAAGTTGTTATGAATAAGGAGATCTGTCGTTTGATATCAATAGTTTGTGTATTAGCGAAAAGTCACGTGACACACAGTTGTCTAGGCCACCAAAAGACATGTACATTTTGCCATTTTTACTATTATAGCGCCACCTAGTGTCCAAACGCCACCTTCTTTTGTAGGTGACCTCGGAGTGATGGTCTACACATATCGTCCGAGCCCCATGTAGATATGTTAAGCCGTTCTGGATTTATGGCCATTTTAATGTGATAGGCTCGGCCCATTTTAAGTTTTGCGTCCCTAAGCAACGGTGAAAGGAAATTTCAACTTTTTTCAATGATTATTTACATTCACACTCCACAGAAGTCATCTGCATTGGTTTGGTTCCGATCGGTGGAAAAACCAAGGACTAGTTCGCGAAAGTAGGTTTTTGACATCATCAGCGATAACTCACGAACCGTTTGATCGACAGAAGCGTGTCCAGAGGCAAAGTTGTTAAGAATGAGAAGAGCTATCATATGATACCAATAGTTTCTGTGTATGTCAAATGTCACGTGATACAGAATTGTTTATGCACTCCAAAAGCGTTATTTCGCCCCCCGGTGGCCGAATGAGTTCATATTTCGTACAGACCTTCAGGACCACGAGTCGAACAAGCCCAGCAAGTGTCGTTTTGATCGGCCTCAGCTAACCCTGTCTAATGAGGGCTCAAACTTCATTGGCCGATGGCAGACATGTTTTTTGAGAAACGCCAAAGTCCTTTTTTACAGTCAAGGTGCATGACACAAAGACACACCATACCAAATAATAAGTTGATCGGTCAAACCGGTGCATAGTTATAGCCATTTTCGAGTTCTTTGATGTTATAGCGCCACCTAGTCGCCAAACGCCGAGTTCTTTTTATAGTGACCCCGGACTGAGCGTCTACACATACGGTCTAAGCTCCGTGAAGATATCTCAAACCGTTCTCTAGATATAGCCATTTTAGTGAAATAGGCTACTTCCGGTTTTGACGTTTTGATGCACCCTAGCGAACCTGAATCGAAATTTCAACTTTTTTTCAATGAATGTTTATATTCACACTCCACAGAATTCATCAGCATTGGGTTGGTTCCGATTGGGCAAAAATCCAGGGACTAGTTCATTTTTTTTTTTTTCATAAAATGCAAATTAGCGGGAAAATTTGCATACCGGAAATGAAATCGGAGATATACGTTTTTTAAGTTTTGAGCCAATGATTACACTGATATAAGACACTTGGGTGTGCAACAAACGGTTTAGGAGTAACGAGCACAAACGCGTTCAGCATCGCTGTAGCGCCACCTATGGGCCAATTTGGCTGGGTCACTGTATCTGAGTAACCTGCACAGATACAACCAACTGACCAAGCCTCAAGTTTCTACGACTTACGGTTTGGGCTGGGCGACCGGTTTTATGGCGGAAAAATAATAATAAGAAGAAGAATAAAAATCACTACAAAAACAATAGGTTTTCAGCACTTCGTGCTCGAAACCCTAAAAATTCAGTACGCATGTGTGGGATGACCCGGTTCTTGACTTTGCTTCGGGCCCCCAAATAAACACGCCCCTGTGCCCACGCTTGGACTGCATATAACTTCCGGTCTGTGTTTGACTAGTGTTTAATAATTTAACTGTACTTTAAAATAATAAGATAAATTAGAATTAACACAAATTAAATATTATATAATAATTGTTATAAATAAACGATTTGTTGAATTTTGTTGCATGTTTACTTTATTAAATAAAAAACATGTTGAATGGGTCCTGTAATTTGGTCGTATTTAAAAATCCGTCCGGTACATTGACATCTAGTGGTTGAGCTTGGTATTGCAGTCTTAATTCAAAATATAGGAGAGACAGGTTTAGCCAAGTAAAGTTCTTCTCGCTTTTTTATTGTTATCAGAAATAATCCACAGGCGTTCTTTTGTTTGAAAAGATGTGTACCGGAAGTTAAGGGCAGTCCACGAGCAATCGCATACGCAGTAACCTTTGTTTATGTAGTTGCTTTGAAACCGTCTATATAGCACAAAAGTGGTTCTTGACTTGTGATCATAGGGGAACCACTTTAATTGCTAAATAGAATAATATATTGGTGCTTTAGTGGTTCTTCAGAACAATACAAAACAGGTTCTTTATACAGGTGTGATGCTATATAACACCTCTGTCATTCCAATGAACCGCTGAAATACCTTTGAATAACTACTGTAGAACCAAGATAGGGTTCTATATAGCACTTAAAGTGGTTCTCCTATGATTACCAGGTAGACCATCCATCTCTTTAAACAAAAACATGCAGTCCACTCAGGTACACAAGAAATCTCTTTGTTGAACGTGTAAACAGGTTCACATCTTGTTTTAAATCCCAATAGATCAATAAAAACCCTGATTGAGGTTGTCATCAATTCATGCATGTAAGGGTTGAAATGACATTAAACTGTGGTGAACTCTGAATGTGAACTCGAAGCAACAAGGCAATTATCTTATATTCAATCCTTCAACCATTATTTCTGAGTAATGCGCTCAGATGCATCAATGATGATATCACATTAATGGAAAGCACACATTCTCCATCGCTGCAGTTCACCGAGTTGTTTTCAGTTACACCTGTTTACTTTGCATACCTGATCAGTCACTTCTGTGATGTGGAAGGGAAACGGCTGATTTTCTCCGTGAAGAGTAATTTTTCTGCAGTCCAGCAAATGAGTGTGAAGTGATAGAGAGAACACAAGGCGTTTAATAAAACATAGCTCATGACGTGCATCGATTACTGAGAGCGACAGAGTGGCAGGTCTTTCCTCATGCTCACACGGTCCTGAGGCTGTGAAACCACTGCTCAACAACACATGATCTACTTTACCATGCATGTCATCTCTTACAGCACATAACTGATCGGTACAAACAATAACTGATATGAATTCATTAATTTTCATGAAGTCATAAACGCATGATGACATTGTCCCAGATCACTCCAAAAAAGCTTCAGTAATACGGCACGAGTTCATTTCAGAAAGATGGAGAGAGAGATTCTGCGTTGAACAGAATTATCCATCAGCTCGGCTCTAAGCGACAGACCGTATAAATAATGAACCGCACACATTAATAGCAGCCGGTGTATAAAATAACTGTTTAATTAGATGTTTGATGCTGGTAAAGAGGTGAAGGAGTTCACACATCCATTTCTTTTCTCTGCCATCTTTCTCTCTCTCTCTCTCTCTCTCTCTCTCTCGCACGCTGTCACCTTTATAAGTCGAAGGTGCGAGGTGATGAGATTCAATAATGAAAATACGATTTCCCGGACCAAAATCAGACATCTAACGGCAGTGTGGAGGAAATGTGAAACAGACGGTAAAGAACATTGACTGCTGTCACACCTTGCCAGTGTGTTAAAGTAGTGTGAAGACCATCGCAGGCATGTTATAAAACAAGTGAAGACTTTCTTCACACTCAATATGTCAGAGTAATCTCAGCAAAACCAACTTGTCTGAACCTGTCGGTGTCCGAGAGTGAAATCTGGAGTGCTATTCGCCTTCATACTTTTATATTTTAGTTGTGCTGTAATGTATAATTTGAATGCACTGTATTAATTCGGATAAATTATCCATGAAATGCAAGAATGTAAATTTGATTTAAATTATTAAGCCAAAACATAAAAGTCTAAACACACAATGTTACAAAAAAGCATTACATTAAGGCAAGGGTCTATTGACGTTTTTACAGTTTTTTTGGATTGCTTACACACTAAAATTAAAAGAAGTACACTATTAGCAAAACCTTACACTCAAGAAGCAAAACATCAGCCCATATTTGCACAACTATAAGCACATTGTCAACCTCACAGTTATTGCAAAACTCTACACACAGTGATTTGCAAAACACTAAACACACTTAACATACATTACACACAAAAATCTATCATGAAGTCACTTCCATGCAATACCGAAGCACTGACTGTCCCATTACTGCACTGTCCAACCAATTGGTTCAATACATTCATCAGGTGTGCAAACACTTGTTTGCTTACAGTTTTTTTGGATTGCTTAAGCACGATTTTCAAAACAGGGCTCGTGTTTTCAAAAAACTACACACAATTAGCACAACCACACTCCCAATTAGCGAAACACTACAGATCCTTTGCATAATTAAACACTCTTGTAAAAACTATACACTTCTGATTAAAAAACACACTTTGTTACCATATAAAAACACACACGTTTCACATTACTATACTATGTTTGCACGAGTTACACTTTGCTGTGATAAACCTAAAACACTTTTAGCACTTCTACTTCACTATGATTACAGTAGGCTACCATCAACAAAGTACAAATATAATGTAAATCCACCAAACACTACACAAGACCAATGTTGCAGACTGAAGAAACTCATTTATCTCTCAACACGCCAAAAATGTTGACATGGAGATTCATAAAACTGTAACAAAATGTCACTTTGTATTGTACTGTAAGTTTACTGTGAAAAAAAATAGACATTGTCTATTCGCCTTGCTGGATCTGGCCAGAGAATTTCATCAACATTGCAGGCAATGTGGTCATTAGCAAGACACCTTGGGAATGAAACGTCTTGAATGACGAATCCATCCTTGCATTGCTGCTTCCTCCATCTGGTCACAGGCCTCCTTCATGGCTTGGATGAGGGGAACCTCAGCCTGGAGATGGAGATCATATACCTTCCACCACCATGCCGAGAAAAATTCTTCTATAGGGTTGAGGAATGGAGAGTATGGTGGAAGATATAGGACGGTGAAATTTGGATGTTGCTGAAACCAGTTCTGAACCAGAGAAGAGCGATGGAAAGACAAATTGTCCCAGACAACAATGTATTGCATATGATTGATTTGATTTGCTGCTGGTATGTTGTGCAATTGGTGTAATGTAATGATGATTGTAATGATGAGTGCTGTGTTGTAAGGGCCCATATGGGCATGGCGGTGGAGGACCCCATTCTGTGTCCATTCCTCAACCCTATAGAAGAATTTTTCTCGGCATGGTGGTGGAAGGTATATGATCTCCATCTCCAGGCTGAGGTTCCCCTCATCCAAGCCATGGAGGAGGCCTGTGACCAGATGGAGGAAGCAGCAATGCAAGGATGGATTCGTCATTCAAGACGTTTCATTCCCAAGGTGTCTTGCTAATGACCACATTGCCTGCAATGTTGATGAAATTCTCTGGCCAGATCCAGCAAGGCGAATAGACAATGTCTATTTTTTTTCACAGTAAACTTACAGTACAATACAAAGTGACATTTTGTTACAGTTTTATGAATCTCCATGTCAACATTTTTGGCGTGTTGAGAGATAAATGAGTTTCTCCAGTCTGCAACATTGGTCTTGTGTAGTGTTTGATGGATTTACATTATATTTGTACTTTGTTGATGGTAGCCTACTGTAATCATAGTGAAGTAGAAGTGCTAAAAGTGTTTTAGGTTTATCACAGCAAAGTGTAACTCGTTCAAACATAGTATAGTAATGTGAAACGTGTGTGTTTCATATGGTAACAAAGTGTGGTTTTTAAACAGAAGTGTATAGTTTTTACAAGAGTGTTTAATTATGCAAAGGATCTGTAGTGTTTCGCCAATTGGGTGTGTGGTTGTGCTAATTGTGTGTAGTGTTTTGAAAACACGAGCCCTGTTTTGAAAATCGTGCTTAAGCAATCCAAAAAAACTGTATTAGACGCTGGCGCCGGGACCGCATTTAACTTCCGGTCTGTTTTTGGTGTCTAATAATATAAGTATTTATATTTTATTTATATTACTATTTATTTATATTATTATGCTATTGTATAATAATTGTATTAAACAAACGATTTGTTAAATTTTGTTGTATGTTATAATTTGTTGAATGGGTCCTGTAGTTTTGTTGCATTTAAAGAAACGGTGTGGTACATTGACATCTAGCGGTCGAGCTTGGTATCGCAGTCTAAATTCAAAATATTGGAGGAGCAAGTTTAGCCAGGATACATCAGAAATAACTAGACCGCTCGTTGCCTAAAACTACACACACATGTAAGTGAATGGCGGTGCTTCGGTTTTTCTGGATAAAACACAATTTCTCAACCGATTTCAATACTTTCGATTTACGTGGAGTACAGGTATGTTTCGAATCCAGTTATCTACGGTTCTAAATGTTGAGATTTTAAGTATCTAGAGACACGATGTTTGTGCTGAACGTACGTTTATCCTAAAACATCGATATTGTGTTAATAAATGTAAACGGTATTGTGCTTTTAAGGACGAAAAAGCGCAGCTCCACGTTTACTTCCATATGTTTACATGCTACTCTGTGGGAATGACAGAATGCGAGCACATTTGCGCTGTCTGAAGTCCCAGATCCCAGGTATGATGATCTCATTAACACGTCAAAACAACCTGATCTTCAATTGTTAGCGACAGGAGTCACCTGAACAATTCAGTCAGGCAGTAAACACACCGCCGTCTTCCACAAGAAACCAGCGAGTTTGACCGTCAGGTCCGACTGTCCATTAATAAAGAACAGAGTTCAACGTTTAACTCTGATTAACACCATATCAGCCATAGATATCACGAAGAACAAAAGGTAAAAGAGAGTTTTATCTATTCTCAGTTGGCTGAAAATTGAACAACAATTGTGATACTTTAAGTCACAGCTGTATGTTTAAAGGTCCAGTCTGTGTGGGATGATCTATTGATGGAAATGCAATATAATATACTTATCTATGCCTTCAGAGGTGCATAAAGAGCTTAAACAGTGAAGCGTTATGTTTTATTTTCTTACAATAAATGCGCTATTTCTATCTGCATACACCTGCATGTAAGTGGCCATGTTCTGTCAGCCGTACATTTCTAAATTTCACGTACTGGGCCTTTAAGTTAAAGGGGTCATATGGCGCAAAAACTGTGTCCTTGGTGTGTTTTAAGTTGCCTATGCATGTATTAGACACGTAAAATTGCAAAAAATGTTAGTGTCGGAGCAAAATATGCATTCTATCTAAAAGCGAATGCTCACCCAGACCTGCCTGAAACACCTCGTGTAACCAAAAACCCTCACAAATCTACGTCAGTTCGTGGTATAATTTGACTAAGACCATCCAAATGTATAAGCAAGTAATTGCTTTGGAACCTGATGTTCCAAATATGGTAAAAGTGTCACATTTCCATCACACGCTTGAAGCATTCGACCAATCACTTCGCACTGGTTAACTGGCCAATCATAGCACACCTAACTTTTCATAGCGACGAGCTTTGTGTGTTTCAGAAAGGAGGGGCAAAGAGGACATACAAACATTCACGGTATTTGGAAAATACAGCGCTTTTGAACCTTACATCATGTATACACATTGCATTACATCTAAAACAAAAGATAAAATTAGTTTTTCGTCCCTTTCAATTAAAATGACAGTATTCCCAGAGATGTATTCTGTTTGAAAAAGGTCTCACTTTTTTCAGATTTCACCCACATTAAAATTCTCCAGTGTTCTTCAGTATTCACTATAGGAAACTGTAGTATAAATATATAGCCAACTATATCCTAGTATGATACTACTAGCAATTTAAGTATTACTATAGTATATTGATATACTTTAGTAGCATTCTTTAATAATTACTTAAGTTGGGTTCAAAAACAAAACAATATGGAATTTATTATAGTAATAACCAAAGTATACTACAGTATTTTAATATGTCTATATTTTACAGTAATAAAAGTAAATGTAGTGATTTCACATGATACTAGACTAAAGTTTCAAGCAACAAAATACATTTTGATTCATATTTCATACTAAATAGTATGGGTTGATGGGATTATTTATATATCACAAGAAGTATATTGTATCACACAAATGTGCTCGATTTTGTATGGCATATATCACATCATGCAATTTCAAACGTTAGAGCAGATAGTTTACGTAGCAAAGTTAAATTTTGCTTATTTATTTAGACCTCCATCAAATGTCTATTTCCCAACCTTCACATGGTTCCTCTTGTGCATGTTTAGGGATTTCCTAGGGCTTCTCCTGGTTCCCTTATCAATGTCTAAACCGCATGAATATGGTGAGTGAAATTAAGGCTTTCATTTTGTTAACACAATGTGTTGCGTCTCCGTGACGTTCTCGACGTGCTTTGCACTTCAAACGCTTTCCCATCTGCGTTCTCTCATTAATGCTTTTCTTTCAACCGCATCAATACCCCCAGAAAGGGTCGGACAGCTTTTATTTCCCTTTATTAAACCAGAAGACCATTAAATCTCATTCTGGAAACCTTCAGAAGTGTTTATTAAAGCATTCATCTCCTCACATGGCTCTGTGCAGTTAGTTAGCGAGATATTAATGATCGTTTAATGTATTCGCTCTCTCTCTCTCCTGTGGCCTTGATCTGTGCGAGCTACGACTGGATAAACACCGTGTTTTAACGCCCGCTACTAAACAACTTAATACGAGCATGCGTCTGCAAAACAGAAACAACAAAGTCAAGTTGACATTTCATGAACCTGAGCGGAGGACATAGAGAAACCTTCACATAGAATCTGACTGCCCATTGAGAACACAAGCGCGTTTAAGTCAATGCAAATGCTGTATATGTGGGCCTAAAAAACTTGAAACTATGAATGTTGTAAAGCATCAATCTTTGCTCAAGCCAATCTGAAATATGACTTGTCTATATACAGTCTCGATTTATTTGTCCCGAGTTTACCCTTCCAACCAATTCTGCACAGTTCTTCAAAATAGATCCGCATCGTCCCATAGATAATAATGACAAGCTTTATTTTCATTCAGCTCGGCTCAATCTGATCTCATCCTCTGTTGTTGTTGTCTCGAGCGGTTTACAGTGATGCATTACAAAAGGCCATAGCTGTAAGGTTATAGAAACAGCTTTGTTATCAGTCAGAAGTCACGTCTTATCGCAGATTTTCAAACTCTTATGCTGTTGTCCGTAGGTTTGATTGGTTGCAGATGGAATTGGATTGTTTCATCCTATGACGACCTTAATGTTTCTTTTGATTGTGAAGTTTATCTCACAGCAATGTGTTGAAAACTCAGAACTGAAGCAAAACCTCACAAATAGTTTTTTATTGCTTCCATGTTTTGTATTTTGAAAATATATATCACTCTTAGGTGATACTTGGGGTCAGCAAACTTGAACGCAACGAAGTTTAGCAAGAGCTTGTGTTTGTATGCATGCATATGTCTAATGTGTGTATCACAATATGTAAGATGCGAATAATCGTATTTTAATCGTGATAACGATTTACTTGTATGCTTCCCACAATTACAGTAATTGAGCATAATCGTTGCGATATTAATGTTTTCAAAGCAAGCAAAACTCGCGGTAAAGCAGGATAATCTAGCGATAAGGTTGGAAAATCATCGCAAAGCTTGTATCTTTTAAACTGCTACTTTACAGGAAGCACACATGGTTTTCACTGCATTTCTACTATTTTGTTTTTTTTGCAAAACCCACAAGGGTGACCAATGATTTATAAACAAAAGAACAAGAAATATAAAATGGAGTAGCAAGGTTTCATCCTGAAGGTCACAAAATGTACATTTGTCTGGTGGTGTGTTTATATGATTGATTGCGTGTGTTGAAGAAGTTCAATGGCAGCAGATTATAACACATTCATTGGCTGTAAAGTATAGTACATAATAAACATGCTAGAGTGAAATTAAAAGAAAAAGTTCTGAACCGACAAAATAATCAGTGTTTATTAATCGTGATATTTTTTATAGCAAAATAATCATTATTTTACAATCGGAATTATCATTTTACAGATGATCGTGAAGCCCTAACAGTGCAGTAGTTTGCAGAGACAAAATAATCATACAGATATCAAAAGTTATAATCAAAGTTTTGGGTTGACGCAGACAGCGGATTGACTTTGTCTGATGTGTGGAAGATGATCAATGATCAGACTATTCGGGTTATATCATTTTTCAGTTTTTAATGTTCTTTAATGTAGTTTAAATTGATTTGACCATGCATTATCGTATCGCATATAGTATAGCATTATTGGTTATTTATCATGTGATTTTAAATCTGAAACTCACTTGGAAACCCTTTTATCATTGTTTTATATAAACTTGCTTTTTTTGTAGTTTTTGGTGGCTACTATATATATTACCTTTTACATTAAAAAGGTTCAAACTTTTATTTATTTCATACATTTGTGAGTGTGATGTCATCACAGATTGTTAATTCAGTCACGTGTAATATTATCTCACTAGCTGTAGGCCTACTGTAAATGTAAAAGTATGGCCGAATGTGTCGTATGTGTTTGTGTTCTTTACAGTTCCAGTAGACCTCAGCGTCGCCCACGAGCTTCCTCTGTGAAAGCAGCGTGCTGAAGGTCACGGCCTCCCACATGCGAGGATGTTGTGTGGTTCTGTCTTTCATGTTCTCTGGGGGTCTTCTTTGAGTCTTCGGCCCCTCTAGCCACACGCGAGGCCCCGGCAACACGACCCTTTGAGGGCTGAATGATAAGCCTTGATTATTGAGTGATTATATCTGACGCAGGCCAGGCATGAAAGGTGTTTGTTTTAAAACACCCTTGTTTCCGAGGTCCGGTTTAACATCAAAGGTAGAAGAGGCGGTGGAGGGAGGGACGGGACGTGTGACATTTATTAAAAGTGAAGAGAGAGGTGGCAGATCCCTTTCATTTTCTTATCGTACATGTCGGTTTCTGCTTCACCTGTCGGATGGAGAAACAAATACTGCCGGAAACTAGATTTGTAGGACATGGCTTGGACAAGATCTAAAGGCGGTCGTTCTTTTAATGAGTTGGAATATAAATTAAAGTGGTAACGGGTGTTGAATCGAAATGACTGGAAGAAAATTTCAATGCAACACAGTCACACAACAGAGGAACTTCATTAGTCCAACATCAATTATTCATGTCAAAAATCAATAATTTCCTAAATAAATCTTTATTTTTAATTATGCATTCCCCTGATATCTATAATCCACAATATTTGCACTATAACATGTAACATTTAAATATCGTTCCATTAAATCATAAAAAATGTGTTATATTTAATAGCATAAAATATAATTCTTCCTCAGGTTTTGTTTTTTAAAGCTGCAATTTGTAACCAAAACATAAACAATCGGTTATTAAGCAAGTACATAAAAATCAATGTTGAAAAAGACTTCTTTACATTTCCCCAATTTACAAGCTTATCAAAATGAATTATACAATAACTGGCGGGTATGATTTTTTTGATCATGACAGATTGCAGCTTTAAATATAATTTAGACGTAGAAAATACAAACTTCACTCGCAAGTCAAGTCCAGAAAATCAATTGATCTTCGCAATTTCCCTCTGCATGCTGCCGTCTGATTCTACAAGTAGTTTCAGTTAATTAATGTGTGTTTACATTGTTTTCGTCTGAGACTTTATTGTCCACCTGAGGAAAATAAAGTCTGACTATATAGAAGTCTGAGTTTGTTTCATATCGAATATAGAGGACTATTAGTGAATAAATGAACGGGTGGAGTGTTTCTCTCTCCGATATGAGATTCTGGACCCCAGTGCCGCCTCTGGGTTTTACTTTGATTCATTTTCTGAATCAGGACACAAACTGGTTTCCATTGACAGGTAATCAGTCTTTCACTGCCTTTTCTCTGCTGTGAGGGACGCCTCTACAGTCGCACGTACGTCTGACGCATGGATTCATTCATGCCCGCCGGACAGGTCATTGTGTTGATCTGTCATAGGTCAATTAAGTGTCTGGTATGTGTCTTAAAGGGATACTCCCCAAAAATGAAAATTCTGTCATCAGTAACTCACCCTCGATTAGTTACAAATCTGTATACATTTCTTGGCTCTGATGAACACAGAGAAAGATAGTTGGAAGAATGCTTGTAACCAGACAGATGTAGCACCCCATAGACTCCCATTGTAGGGTAAAAAAATGAAGTGCAATAGTGCCCCTGAACTGTTTGCTGTCAGCTGTCAGTTTTTTCTACAACGGGAGTCAATGGGGGGCGAGATCTGTTTGGTGAAAGCATTCATCCAAATATCTTTCTCTGTGTTCATCAGAACAAAGAAATTTATACAGAACCTCAAAGGTGATTAAATGATGACATCATTTTCATTTTTGGGTGAAGTATCCCTTTAAGAACCAAGAAATTAGTTTTAAGACCGTTCTCTTAGACACAGAACAGGTAATTGTTGGTTAAATGTGATTAAAAATGTTTGAGTTCTTATGAAAATGTGGATTGTGAAAAACGGAGCACTTTTGGGGGCATTAACGTACCCTCTTCTGCAAACTCTTACATATTTATTAATGACATACTTGTCTGATTTGAGCGTCTCTTAAGTTTACACTCTTTGACCTTCTTTCGCTAACCGAACCTCAGAGCTGTAGGGCCGTCCGGTCTCCGTCTCCCTCTTTACCGTGAGTTCGGTTCATTGGGTTCATGTAGTTTAGCAGTCTGTGGCCGCTGGCACACTAATCTCGTTCACCTCATTGTTCTGCCTTTCTGCACCTTTCAGTCTGACACACATTGATGAATTAGTATGGCGGGCAGCGGAGCGCCATCACCACTCACACACGAGCTCCACCTGCCTTTTCTTTATACTTTTTAGATCATAAAGATTTTATGGGCACCAAAACGGGTAATAAAAATTTCTCACACACTATGCCGAATATAATGAAAACGAGCGGGTTGAATAATAAAGACTGTACTTTATTCTCATCGTTTATGCGTAGAGCCTTTGGGAAATCTCTCGGGATTGGCTAACACTTTTACCTGTATGTGTAGTTCTACACAAGCGCCATTGAAATTGTAATTGCCTCCTTTTTTATGTCTGGCCAAGAAGGCCAAGGCTGTAATTTTCCACTCTTATTGGTTTTAGTTCGGATTTGTTTGCAAGAAATCATTTTAGATAATGACTTTTTTCTGTTCACCGTGGTAGTTTTATACCAGCTAAGCAAAGTCAAGTGAAGATCATTTTTGTATAGTGTTCTTCACTTATTATAAAGTCACGCTATTATGTCTATAATGTCTTAGTACTTTACATTGAGATGGAAGGAAAGATTTTTTTTGTTTGGCATTGACGTCGACTGTTTTAGGGGCAAACTATATCAAAGTAGTTTTACTTTTTAACTATAAGTAGAAGTATGTAGAAGTATGTCAGTGAGTTTAAGTTCAAAGTGCAGGTAAATATACAGTATATGTATATAAACATCACACATACTGGTGAATATGATTGAATATGTGTTAATCTTTACAAATAACATATCAGCCTTTACTACAGTTGACAGTGAAATTAACTTTGTGAGTTTAAAAGTATCTGTCAGAAAGATCCTGTCATGTGAAATTCTCTATAATGGGACTGTGGCTCAGTGCGCCATCTGGTGGAACTGAGACATATTGCATGCAAACACTTGCAGCACTTTTTAAAATTATACTAGGCCCAAAAATTAAAATCCCCTCTTTCTTCATTCACATGTCACTTTAAACTGTATGTCTTTCTTCTGCAGAACGCAAAAGAAAATATTTTGAAGAACACCTGTCACCAAAAACCACTGGCCCCATTGACGTCTGTTGTGTGGACACAGATCCACTGAAGCATTTCTTAAAAAGACATGAGAGTGAATAAATGATGACAGATTTGTTTATTTTGGTGAAACTATCCCAGGAATACAGCAATGTTAGGATATATTTAGATCCACTACAATTTTACATTTTATCATAACTATTTTATATACACAAAGTGCAAATGTAAGAGCTTCGTTCCAATTTCTGGAGATTTACTTAGTCTCTACTACTATCTTGTTGTTCAGCAGACTTTTATTTCAAGGTTATTATACAATGTCCTCAGGTCTCACTTGGGCAAGAAACTGCTAAAAGACAAGAAACTAAACGTAATGAATTCATTTTTAACCACGAAATTACAGGTGAGAAAATAAATCTATAGCATTTGTCTCTACCTAGAATAGTCTCACTTGACAATATATCTTGTTCTTCTTCCATACATAATAATATGATACATTTTAAAGATAATCACAACTGTAAACCCTGAGATAATAACGTAAGACAGGCTTATTATGAGATATTGATGCTAAGAGGCAAAATTGAAGTTAGACTTAGCCCAGAAAAGCAACATAATGAAAGTTTTATGAGGATGCCCAAAAAGTCAAGTTAATTATCATGTTAACCTTCAAGTTATGAGACAATGAACATAACAATAATCCCATAAGGCACAATATATGAGACCGCTTTAAATAGAAGCTTTAAACGGTTGTTGTTCATCTTTTAAAGAAAACTCAGATGTTTCAATCTTAGAATTTACTGATATAGTTCATATATACAAAGTTGCCTATATTTAAAATTTCAAAGCTAGACTCGTCGCATTATTGTTGACGCATTGTTAAAATGTTATATGCTCTCTTTTATTTGTAATTTGCTTAGATAAAAGCATCTGCTAAATGAATAAATGCCATGTAATGCATTTAAAACTAGGACTGTCGCTTTAAACAGCACAATGCATCAATCATTTTAATAATAAATATCATGGATGTAAACTCGCCGCTTGTTTTACAATTGTTGAATTCATTAAGTTAATAATATAAATATGATTTATTTTATAAATTACAGCAAATGTGAAATTAATTTGAAATATCTATGTCTACGCCCATTAGATCCTATTGAAATCATAGGTCTCGAACTGGCACGCAGGCCGTGTTGTGGTGCACATCACAGGCGCTTGTAGAACGACAGGACCTTGTTGCAGTTAGGGCACCGATGCTCCACATCTTTACAAGAATCCATCCAGAACGGGGCGATACAGCACGGCCAACACCTGCAGAAGACACATAAGAATCAGACATCTCTTCTCGTCTTAACAATCCTTCGTTTAGAAATATATAAATATTTCTGAGGTGTATTACAGATAGTGTCCTATTGAAAACGATATAAGATTTTCATTTTGTCTGATAGTATTGGAAGGACTCAGGAGGTTCAGTTTTACCCGACGAGGGCGAGACAGCCGCATGCCAGCCAAGCCATGAGTCCAGAGTAGTAGTCTGTGATGGTGATCACTTGATGTTTACAGTGAGGGCACATGGTATGACCGGGATGATCACGCAGGCTTGGAAGTACCCTCGAGTTTGTCATAGCTGTGATGAAGGAAAACACACACACATCACTGTTTGAACACAACTAGAACCATATATACAAATGCAATATTTACAATCTTTTGTATAGTTTATGCACTCAAAAAAAATTCTGTAAAAATATGGCACAATATAATTCTTGTATATTTTCTGTACTTTTTTTCCATTGTTTTACCTGTTTTTTACATTTTGCACTGCATTAAATTACATTTTAGCATTAACGGAAATGTCCGTAAAATAGAGAAAAATGTAATTTTCTCCTTCTTTTTTTAATGTTTATTTTTGGCATTTTCGCTTTATTTGTACAATTTAAGTGAGACATGGGACAGGGGTCGCCCGATGCACAACAGCGCCACATGTCGGAACACTGCCCAACGAGGCTTTATGCTCCGACTCTTTATCTGTTTTTTACAGATTTTTTACAGTTTATGTCAATAGTTTAAATATATATATATATTATTTAAATAAGGATTAAATAATAAAATGTATTCACATGATTTAAAATTATTCTGTAAAATAATGTTAATTTTTAATGAAAATAATTTATGTTTAATAACACTTGGAACATGAACCCTATCAATTATTTTCGTAGCTTGCCTACACTCTTAAAAATAAAGGTGCTTAAAAGGTTCTTCACGGCGATGCCATAGAATAACCATTTTTAGTTCCTTAAAGAGCCATTCAGTCAATGGTTATGTAAAGAACCTCCTCTATTACTTTTTATAATCTGAAGAACCTTTTTTGCCACAAAGGACCCTTTGTGAAGCAGAAAGTTCCTCCAAATGTTAAAGGTTCTTGATGGAACCTTGATGGAACGCTTCTTCTAGGGCGTCGAATAACCTTTTGAAGCATCTTTTTTTTAAGAGTGAACTGAGCCAAGAGTTTGATAGTTGAAACTTGTAACTTACTCATAGGTTGAGGGTACATCCCTGGGTTTTGACCTTTAGAAAAATATTTCAAAACATAATTTAAAACATAATGCAGTATTGCTGCACATATTGAAGTATTATACTTGACTGAATGTTTGAGAGTGGTAGCTGAAGACTTACCCATGGCAGGAGGGTACATCCCAGGGTTTGGACCTTCGACAAAAGGAAATTTTCAGTTTTTTACACTTTGAATTGACAGTATGATGAATTCATTGATGAATGAAATAAAAAAATTGCGATTGATAATTGGAGATCATAACTTACCGGCAACCTGAGGGTACATTCCAGGGTTTGGACCTTTAGAAACAGATTTGGACATCCATGAATAAGCATTACTTCTGCTTAATTCTCATTATTGAATATAGTTTTTTGGAGCTTGGACACTAAATTAAATGTTTGAGATTGAAATATGATGATTATAACTTACCGGCAGCCTGAGGGTACATCCCAGGGTTTGGACCTTTAGAAACCGAAATAAAAATAGTTAAAAAAACTTTCAAAACTCCCGCATTGAACACAAATCTGTGACTTTCTTTCTTCTGCAGAATACAAAAGAAAATATTTTGAAAAATGTGGTGACAGAACAGCACAGCCCCCTATTCACTTCTATTGTAACCAGTGCAAGTGAACGGGGGGCTGTTGACAACATTCTTCAAAATATCTTCTTTTGTGTTCTGCGAAAGAAAGAAAGTCATACAGGTGTGAAATGACAGAAGAGTGAATAAATGAGACAATTTTCATTTTGAAGGTGAACTACTCATTTAAAGTATACTGCCGTTTACCGATATACTATAGTTAACCGTCTTGGACCGAATAATAAATTTAAATTTTAAAAACATTAATTCATTTTAAAGAGGTTATCAGTTTCACTCGAGTGAACAATATGGATTTTATTTTGAACTAAAGAAATACTGTAGCTGTCCATTATGCGTGAAAGGGTTAATTCTATAGTATATTATAGTATTTATAATTGTTATATTGCACTATAGAACAATATACAACATATTCTGTTGAAGATGAGTATACAAATGAAGGTTCCAAAATGAGAAAACAATTTTTTTTTAATTTAAAAAATCATGTTTTTTATTATGTTAAAATATTTTTATTGTGTAACTCTTCAAATATTGTGTTTGTTATCCATAACATCGTATCCTATTTACAAATTACAGAAAGCTTTGTAACGGAAGCTACATTGTCAGTAAAACTAATATTTGAATGTTTTATCAAATGTGTTAAATTTTGACTTATCTAAATCCTCTCCTCCTGCTATACCGCTAGAGTCCACCAGAGGGCCACATCCCATATTTTGGGAAGCATTGCTCTAAAATCATGACTACCCCAATAAACACCAACTGTATGATTTTTACTCCGATTAAACACCAATCCTGTATTTAAAAGTCAGGAAACATGACTGCTGTTTATCTTTACCACAACAAACACAAACACTGCATTACAAGCAACTAGAAACACGTCTGCTGTTATACTCAACTACAACAAACACAGATTTGTTTTCCATTGTGGTCACATTTAAATAAGTTCATATCAGAATAAGTTTTATGGATAAAGATGTCTGCACTGTGATGGCTCCGACTAAAGGCATCGGTTCCTCCTCCCAGAAGTTAGGGAAACTTTATGTAAATCCCATGCATTTATCATGTATTTCTGCATAATTGTCTTTCCTGAACAAACCTCACGAACATGGCCGTGCGGGATAAATAAGTATGTGAACATTCGCATTTAATAAATCCACGCTTCCAGCACAATGTCCCAAAGTCATTCTTCATTCTCCATCATAAAGTGTCTATCATTGTGTTATATTTCATAGTTCTTCTGGGTGTGTTTGTTTAATCGTCGTGATTTTATTTATATACGTAAGTGATCAGAATGCTTTCATTCCGCTACATAATAGAAATCCAGCTGCGATTATGAAGTGGCTCCGATTATATGGAAGAATCTTACCTGCTTGAAAGTACGGATTGTGAACTCCAGTTTTGAGTCCCGGCTCTGGGGATGCTGCATATGCCATGTTCACAGAATACGGAGGTGCCTGGATTTCCAGTTGATTCTGGCTTTCGTCTATTCCTCCATAATCTACCGGATGACCTGAGTACGGTGGGGCACTCTCCGGGACTTCAGCGTCCTCCATGTCCTCCAAATATTCCACCTCTTCCAAATCATCCAGATCATCATCCATGCCTTTATCCATAGTCTTGGGTAAGGAAACAGTACAATTATTACAAAATCACAATAAATGTATTCCTATATCATCTAATCTGATTTATGGCACGTTACAGGTGACATCCGCTGTTTCTCATCTCAACTAAAAAGTGTCCAGCACACATTTCTAGACTGCGTGCTTGTGTCCCAATGCAAATGTCAAAAAAATGTTGTCAAGACGTATTCAAATCTCCATAGTGCAGCCAAATTTCATTCCTCCATGGAAACTTTCTGTTTGTAAAGGACTTTTCCTTTTGCTCATGGAAACCACAGCCTCATCAGGACCAGGAACTGAAGAGACGATGTCGCCTGTAACAACCAAGTCTGAAGACTTCCCATCTCCATTTGAAAGTCAAATCCAGGTATTTCCGAACACACTGAGAATGTTTGAATTCCACTTTTCACCTTATTTACAATTACAATGAGCGAAGGTCATCGCGTGCCTGAAACTATGGAGATGTTTGCTCCTTTGTCAAATGGAAGAATAGCTTCATTTATTTTGTGTGGTTTCTGTCAGAAATTACATATTTTATTCTGTCAGTTTGACTCTACCTGCTGTAACCTTTAACATCAACTGGAAATGTAAATGTAAAAAAGATATATTTTTAAGTTGTATACCATGTTAAAGAGCACGACAGGTGTATGGTTAATGTTGTACTGCCCGAGTGGCAAGTCCGGAGAAGCAGATATGAGGCCTTCTAGATTTACTAAAAGGATAGTTCACCAAAGTATTTTTTAAACCGGTATGATTTTTGTCTTCTCCAGAACAGAAAGCAAGATATTTTGAAGAACGTTGATAACCAAAAAACATTGAACCCCATTGACTTCCATTGTATGAACACTAAACCACAAGACATTTGTCAAAATAACTTCTTTTGTGTTCCACTAACGAAAGAGTCTCTTTTTTTAAGCTAAACCTGCTACATCACATTTCTAAAGACACTATGCAGCGTGACATCATATGGCCCCTAAATCATTTTCCTTATTTTCATCATACAGTCAAAGCAGAGGCATAATTATTTTATAAAGAATTGTCAAAAATGAATGCCCTCCGGATGTGATGTGCAGTATAACCTAGCATCTGTACCTCTCTGGTTAATTGAAGTTCTGTTAACACCATTTTTACCAAATTAAAAAGCCATACATGATTCTATATTACTTTATATCCTTTCTGTCTATGACTGATATATGCTTACTTACAGGACTGATGGTTGAGTGAGATAGTTGAGGTCAATGCGGTTTCTCTTTGGAGATCGGAAGAATCGGTGACTTCAGGAGGATCAATGGGTGCGTGAAATGTAGAAGAGAGGACGAAAAGAAGCCAAAAAGTGGGAGGGGATGAAATCCGTACGATATATACACTTCCTGGGGATGGGTCAGGATGCCAGCCAACCGGTGAGTCAATTAGTGAAGTTCACTTTTTAAATGTAGTCCTTAATGTATTTATTGGTAGTGCTTTAATGGATGAAGTTACAAACACAGTTTCTTAGAGAGTTTTAACAGTCAACCATTGCTCTGAGATGCTTCATATAAACTGTAGATATACTGGAAGTATAGATATAAATCTAAATGTATAAATTCATCCATCCATCAAAATGCTTTAACATAGTTTAAACACTTCTCTTATTTTTCTGATTATCACTTTCATCTCTGAGATGAACAAAGATGCTTTTTGGGTATTTAATTATCTATTTAAGGTTTTCAGTGGCTTACGTAACATACATAGAGTAAATTTAGCTAAGAAGCACACAATATGCGGGACATTGGAAAAAACGCTCATATTAAGTTTGGTTTTCTTGTCGTGCCGTGTGCTTTGAGCAGCATACAAACTTGTTTGAATATCTTTGCATCTCCAAGTTAGTTGACGTAGAATCGTCCACGTTGAGCAAACCAAAATGTGTTGTAGAGATTATCGGTTGTGTAATGACTGTGTCTCAGTTTTTTGTTTTAAATCTGATCACAAATAACTTGAGAAACATTTTATTTCTTGATGTTGTAACCTGCTTTAAGATTGATGTAAGGAAAATTCATCTTATCCTTAAGAATGTATTAAATAACATCACATAATAAGTTAAAAACAGATACTTTCTGTTGTTTACTTGATGAATATATTTATTAATTGGATTTTGCCCAAAACAATCCCCCAAAAAATTCAGATGTCCTTCACCTTTTTATTAAGTGTGATGTGTTTTTCTCTTTTAGGAGACTTGCTCTAGCATTCTGATTTTTAGTATGTTGTAGTATGAAATCCAGGATCCATCACAACAATGCTTTAGTCCCGTTGAAATAGTATCTTCTATTGAGTGTAATATTTTGAGTAGCCAATGTAGAAATATGCCTTGAGTTATAGGCCACACAGGGGTCAAATGTTCAAGAAAATTATTTTATGATTCTACTTATTTGTATATTAATACTACAATAAAATTAAAGCAGCTTAAAAGTTTAAAAAAAGCTTGTGAAAATATTTAAACACTTAGTATTATAAGTTATTCCACTTTCGTCCACTAGATGACGCTGTCCCCACTTGTTGTGGGCAGCTCATTTTTCACACTTGTGTTGATCACAGGATCATTATAATACATTTAAAAATCACTAAAGAATACTTTATGCTTTAAGTCTGATTCATGTCTCCAACATTTTACGTTTCGTTTAAGCAATAAGAACATGACATTAAACCAATATTTTGTGTTCTGGTCTTGGTAAGGTATATGTTTACATACAACACATTTTTCTGCTTACAGTTCTGTGTGCTCATCTACAACACAAATAGTTGTTGAGGTTTACCTTTATCTGTGTTTCCTAAAACCAATTTACCTTAAGGGGCTATAAAGTAATAATAATAAATTAATAGACGCATTTATTTGTGTTACATTTAATGTAAGAAATAAATAGTGGCCTGATGTCATTGAGTTTGTTATTGTTTTGCATTTGGCTATAATATACCTATCCTCTTTCTGTACTTTTTGTACTTTGTTAATGCGATGTAATGTCTGTTTTTCTCTTCATTATTTAATCTTTTCCATAGATAGGCTGCACTAGACAACTATAATTGAACTATTGCTTGAGGCATTAAGGTCAAGCCACCTGACCAAAGCGCTGCTTATTCAGGTTTTTCAGGTTTTTTTTACATTTTGCTTTAATGGCTTTGAGTTCAAAACAGGAATGATTTCTCAGAACCATTTTCATAACCGCAGCCATTTAACCCCGCTGATAATGTCCCTCGTGTAATAGAGTTGTTTTTGTCAGAGACATATTCTGTTCGTTTTAAGATGTCCTCAGATTTGCTTGTGTTGTGTACATGCTTTATTAAAACAAAGGGAGGACATTCCACTTAATTGAATAATGAAAAAAGTGTGCTTATTTACATTATACGTATATCTTCTGTTCTGAATGCAAAAAAAAACACAGATTTTGGTTAGTGTGAAGTTCTATATGAATCTGGCACCATAAGTTCGGACGCTGAACATGAACTGTTAAAGGGATAGTTCACCCAAAACTAAAAATCCTGTCATCATTTACTTGCCCTCAGATTGTTTGAACCCTGAATTTATTTCTTTGTTCTGCTAAACACAAAAGAAAATATTTGAAAGAATGTCAGTAACGAGCAGATCTCATCCCCCATTGACTCCCATTGTAAAGAAGATATTTGGAAGAATGTGAGTAACCGAGCAGATTATATTCCCTACTATGGCTCAGCTACTAACATTCTTCCAAATATCTTCTTTTGTGTTTAGCAACACAAAGAAATGTACACAGGTATGTAACAATCTGAGGGCGAGTAAATATGACAGAATTATTGTTTTTGGGTGAACTGTCCCCATAAAAGGCCATTTGAAAGGGACTAGGTCAAGGTTTCGTCCGCCATATATTTATTTCCATTTCAGACCAACACAATTTCCTAACAGCTCCCTGAGATTACCCACAATCCCATTTCTATTCCAATTAAATGAAGGGCAAATAAAAGTCTTATTTGTTTAATGGCACCTGAAATTGAATTTACTCATAAACCCTTACCAATAGAGTTTAACGCCTCGCTAAACCGGCCAATTTAAACAGAAAGTGCCTTTTCCATTCTCAGCGGGTTCAGGTGACAGAAAACAATCTCCTCTAGATGGGCGTTTCCTCCTCTACTCTCACAGGTGAACTTCACGAAGGACACATTTAATATACCTGGAGGTCACACAGACTTTGAAAGTTAATGATTTATTGTCGTGATACAGCTCACAAGTTTTAATAGGATTTCAGCGTTTCTGCTGTGTGTGTGGTTTCTTTGCTCAGTGTTAACTGTAGTTCAGTGTGTGTTTGTTTATCTTCTGTAATTGTTTTGTTGACCTCAGAGCAATGTTGCGGCGATGATGTCACTGCAGGGGGACACACATCAACACGTCATGCAGATTTTTTCATAGTGAATTTTAATATCCCTCATGCAAACAAAATGTATTTATAAGTTTATAAGAACGAACAACTAATACATTAATATAATAAATAACTGAATATGTTGAGAATAATAATACAGTAAGAGTAATAATTGTTAATATATTAGAATATTTTGTAGAAATTGGATGAGTTTAATATATTGAAAATTATTCACTGGGTTCCAATATATGGAAATGTATTATTTAAAAATATTAATAATGAATCATATATACAACTACAAGCAACTTACAGTGCATTCAGACTTTTATCTGTACTATGTTTGTTTTCTGGATATCGAACCAATACCAAAGCATATGTCGTTTTTTGGGCAGATAATGTAAAGACATGAAGTTGACCTCTTATATAGACCAACAAACATTTTTTCTACTCGCCCTTATTTCAAATACAGCAGTTCCATGCAAACAAACCAAACTTGAATATTAAGCACAGATCAATTTTATGTCCCAGTGCATCCTGGGTAACGTCCTCTGGTTTGACATTGACAGTTTATAAGGTTTGGATGTAGAGATAAAAGACAGGTGTTACCTGCACGGCAGACACCTGCAGGCTCCTGCGCACTGAGTTTGTCAGTAAACAGTGTGAATATGGGGGTAGAGCGAAACAGAGGAGAGAGAGAGAGAGGTAACATGTGGATGAGGCAACTGTCAAGGCTGTGGATGGAAAACTGGTCTTTCTAACATTAACAAGTCAACTCAAGGTAGCTAGTCCTTCTGTAAACATGTGACTGAACTCAAAACACACTCATGTGACCTGTTGATGCTTAAACTATAATGTTTTATTGTGACTGCATCACGCTTACATTTGGGAGTTTTATATTTTCTAAATTTTCTTTAGAGAATATGTATAAAATAATATTTCAAAGGGAAAGTGTTTGAATATGTGTAGACGCACAGGAATGTGCTTACGGGCTGACATTTATAGTGTGCAAAGTGCAACAGTGATGGTTAAAGTGAGTTGTTGAAGCCTGTTGCTGGGCGGTTGTTTATGGGTAGATGACTCTGAATCCCATGAGTGTAGCGTTTCGGAAAGCTCATGAAAGGTCTTGTCTGGCTTTTTGTGAGCAGCGTACAATGAATCATTCTGCTGATTGGCTGAAGCAGAGCAACGGTAGAACATTTAATCTCACGAAAGACTCGAATTTCTTTAGTTGTCACCGAAAGCACATTTCCGAACGAATGTTAAGGAGAGCCCGTTTTGAACCAATTAGGAATTTCACACCCCAGATGGAGCGTGTTGTGATGCATCATGGGATACTGCAATTCTACCTTAACGCCCATGCTCGCCCATGCACGCCAAGAACAACAACTATAAAGATAAAGATTTAAAAATCATTCTGAATTCAAGAGAATAGCACCACAGTACACACCACAACTATTACAATACAGAGGGTCACTTTCAGGGTTCTTTGTTTAGGTCTAGTTGATGAAAATTTGACAGCCAAATGAGCCAATCAAAATATATACTGAAATAAAGACATTTAAAACCATCACTTGCAGAAAAGACACGTGAATTTCACATTTTTTGCGGGGAATCTCATGTTAAAAACATGTGGTGACATATGAAGAACATGTGATCACATGTGGAGAAATATCACAACACATGTGATTCCCATGTGTTTTTAGGCTCTCCTGTTTTCGCCAAGTGCTTGATATCCTTAGAACAACATCATGCTGACCCTGGGACAACATGTAAATCAACCAATCAGATTTCAGAAATAAGTTTACAGTTTTTTTTAAGTTAAATCTTCCAACCAGGATTAGGTGCTTCTAGACCATTGTTTTTCACTTATCATATCATTTAGGGGTAAGTTATGGTTAGTGTTGTGGTATGCTTTGGGTTTTATTTATAAAAATGATGTCCTTAGGTCAACAAAAGGTCAACAAAAGGACAACTGAGGACATCGACCGCTTGGCAAAATCAGGTCGAGCGGGTTTTTAAATGGGACCCAATAGGTTCACATGGGATTCAAATCAAAATGTTCGAAAAACACACATTTCACATGTGATCACGTGTTTTTGCACATGTGTATTTCATGTGTCTTTTCTGTAAGGGATAAAAGGCTGTGATATTTTTGAGTCAAATATGGACATATTCTAAGTTCATTAAAGCCGACAGTTGGATTTGTTAATTTTAGAATAAACATAAGGAAACAATGTCAGTCGGTGTGGATACTAATATATCTGTTTCTCATGTGAATGGGCGTTTAGATTTTGGCAAAAATGTCTTCTTGGAAGTAGAGAGCCGGTTTTCTCTGTAGATTCCAGTATTTTTATATGAAATGTTAATGTTAAACTCAGTGCTAAAGTCCACTTTCTGAACACTGACAGATTCTGGTCTTGTCTAGACTGCTGGCGTGTAATGTGTGTTGTCGTCTTTGTAACGTCCTTGTTTTGAGTTTTTAGTTGCACCTGCCCCTCGGGTACAGTTGAGAATTAGTTGAAATGGCTAAACTGTAAATCAGTCTGTACTTTAACGGTTAATGTTATGTGAAAAAAAACTTTTTGGCCTAATGCATCTGTCATCTGTTAAGGTCATTCAGAAATTATAACATTAAACAAAACGCTTAGATAGTTACTCTCTAATATATACATATTTACTAAAACACATGAAAAACATGTCACGTTAGAAAACAGTCAAGGTAAAAAACAAGTCATGATATGTTAATGTCTCATCAAAGAAGGATGGACTAATGAAATGTGTTTGAATCC
Organism: Triplophysa tibetana; assembly: GCA_008369825.1. Classification (NCBI taxonomy): domain Eukaryota; kingdom Metazoa; phylum Chordata; class Actinopteri; order Cypriniformes; family Nemacheilidae; genus Triplophysa; species Triplophysa tibetana. The sequence goes on from CM017913.1 coordinate 22,622,646, forward strand.
CCATAGAACTGTGATCATTATGTAAAGAAACCCATTGACACCCTTTCACTAGATCTATATTCAAAACACCTAACTTTACAACATCATAAACAATACACAGCTCAACATAGAAAGCAAATCATCTGACTGTTGACATGTGACTCTTACCCGAATTGTTTCTATGATAAATACGCATGAAGATACACATGTTTGGATTTGAAACTGAACGCAACCATCCATCCATCCAGACGTCTAGATCGTGATCAATGTGTGAAGTCATTGAAATGAAAGATTATTTGCCATCTCCCGCAGAACTGGATCCGATGTGACATGTAAATTAAAAGTGATATGCATTTTCTCATATCTCCTCAGATTTATCCACAGGGAATTCTGGAAATCCACCAAGAGACGTTGAGAGTCTAACAGGGATGTAAAACCACCACCAATTGTCAAAGATCCAACTAAATGTCTTATGTAACAGATACCGACCTCTCTGGGTCCAGAGGTTGAGAATAGACTTCTTTCTTCGCTGGACTCCATATATGCCATGTGTTGTTGTGGAGGAATGTCCAGATGCACGCTCGTACCAAACAAGACCGTTTCTAACATCCATCCCTCAGATTTCCCACACACATGACGCAACTCTTAAATGGACTGGCTGAGCGCCTGTGGTTCGGGTTGGTGGTTATCCGTTTCGTCATAGCGCCCGGCCTCCAAACCAATTGTCTAAAATAAAAATTGTGTAGGATTTCAGAAAACAACCACAATTTGAAGTATTTTTACTTTAAGCAACTATCTACAAAATCTTCAAAGACTTTTCTTACATTTAATGTATGTCGGAATTTGTCTACGTGTAAACAAATGTGTTTCTTGAATAGAAATGCTGTTTATCATTCAACTGCCCCCATAAACACTAACAAATGGTTTGTGTTGGATCAGCGTGTTCATGACAGTGACTTGAGTTTTAACTCACATTCTTCAAACAACCAGCCAATTAAGTGTTTGTCATGTAAGGTAATGCTAACTAAATCCATTAAGAGAGAGAGTTGCGACACCGGAAGTTCAAATTTTCATATGTGATGTGATTCATTGAGCCTTTAGATAGTTCCAGGAAGTTATACGTTTTCTCTTTAAATGCTTTATTTCTTAAATTTTTTGTTCACATTTACATTTAGTCATGAAGCAGACGCTATTATCCAAAGCGACTGACAAATGGGGTTAACAATGGAAGCAATTGGAACAATATAAAGACAACAAAAAGAAGCATAAGTGCAATAAACTGGGCTAACAGAGCCAACCACAGTATGCTGCGCAATTTTTTAAAACATGTTTTTTATTTTATAGAAAGGGTAGAAAAGAGATCGACGTTAGAGCTGTCAGGTGTTGACGGAAGAGATGTGTTTTCTGAGAGGGTGTGTGAGAGCAATTATTTTTATATTTTAGGGACGGCACCACAAGACGTTGTTTGTTTGCAGAGCATATGGATCTGGAGGGTACATTAAATGACTTATGTCTTTAAATGGGTTAAAAGTTTGTCACAATCGGTCTGTTTAGCCGCAGCTCTATATGTTTCTAGTAACTTCCGGGAACTATTGCAAGCCTCCAAGAACTGCTTTTGCTGCAAAAAACTGTCCCATTGGAGTCAACGGAGTTGACGCAACTCTCTCTCTCTCTCTCTCTCTCTCTCTCAATGGCTGTGTTGTTAACCAGCCTTTAGAGACACTGCATGAGAAAAGTTATTTCTGTGTTTATGTTATTCTGAATCTTGCTGGTGGTTTATAATCTGATGTTTACGGTGTGATGGCTTTATTGATTCAGATTTATTGATGTTCTTCTATAATGTTTGCTCTGATAAGCCTGACATTTATGACCGAAATCAATAATAGCTCTTTCCTCTTGAATTGATAGTACTAATGAAATGTCTAATAGAAACAAAACATCAGTGAGTGAACATTTGTTGTTCATTGAGTGGAAATCTTCTTAAGCACTCTGTTGATGTTTATGAAGATTATCCTGGAAATCCTATTATACCTCACCGAGAGTCAATACAGATGTTCAACAGCGTTGCCTTAAGTGTGCGTAATGTATATTATACAGTATGTAAGGGATGATCCACAACTAGCCGTGTATTATAGGATTTTGTTTCACGACGTGGAGGCCAAGAACCTCTCTGCAAAGTGCATTCAAATCTTTAATGCACGGCTAGCCATGGATTATCCCGCGTAAACCATGGTCCTTTGCCAATTTAAAAACCGACTTGGCCTACCATGCATTAAACGTTTTTAATGCACACCTTCCAGCCAATCAGAATCAAGTATTCAAACAGACCATGGTATATTCTATTCATGTTGGTTTTATGGTGGTGTTTTCTGTAAATTATAATATATGTATGTGTATATGTTTATAGTTTATGTCCTGAACACTTTTCGGATGTACATTAAAGGCTGTCCTATAGACTTACCCAGGACCCCCCACCTCATTTGAGACAGGCAATACACATGTTTGACAGTATTTTATGTACAGTGTATTATATGTTTTAATGTGTATTTTATAATAGTATATTATGAATGGTATAGAATTTTGTTATTTTTATAACTGGTTGATATCTAATCCTTGTCTTTATAATACATACATACATATACAGTATATATATACATATAGCGTCACTGTCAGACTGAAACCTCATATCTCCCTCGTTCATGATTTTTTCCATAAATCATTACTAATGTGAACCCTCGTGTTTGTCTATGAGTTTTGTTAACCATTATGAGCTATTGAGAAGAGCTTTCACAAGACATTGTTTTTTTTTTTCTTTTCCTGTAAAGTGGCAGTTTTCAAGTTACAAGCTTTCAGTCCGACAGCGACGATGCATCATTTTCACCCTTTGACTTGAGAGGTGTTGTACGTTCTGTGATTTATCGTTGATGACCTTACTTGATAGCTCTGCGCTTGCTCATTGTATTCAGAGCTCCTTTGAGAGGAGAACCGGTCACCCTGACGGCTCCTGTTCAGTTGCGAGTGACCCAGGCGACCATCGCCCCTCCCGCTGACCCTGCTGATGCAGAGCACCTTCTGGAAGCTCTGTTTGAAGTTTTCAGACAGGAACCCGTAGAGAAACGGATTGGCACAGCTGTTGACGTAAGTCAAGATGACGGAGAGGAAGTAGACGCCAGTGACGAGGTTGTTCTCCGGCAGAGTCTGGATCAGGTTGATGATGTTGAGGATGAAAAATGGCAACCAGCACAGGACGAACACCACTACTATGATCACCACCATCCTCGTGACCTTCCTCTCTGATCTGCGACGTTTGGAGAGCCCGGCCCGCGCCCCGGCCGACTTCACCTTCACCACGATGAGCAGGTAACAAAGCGAGATGACCAGCAAAGGGCAGAAGAAGCCCAAGACGGCGGTGTAGAGGATGAAGGCGGTGGACCACACGTCACGCGGTTCGGGCCAGCTCATGTTGCAGGTGTTCAGATCTGGCTGAACGTCAGAGTAAATAATGACCGGCAGCGTCAGAACACAAGATAGCCCCCACACCATGCTATTTATCACCTTGGCAACGCTGGGTCGCCTCCACCTGGCGCTGCGGACGGGATGCACCACGGCCATGTAGCGATCAATGCTCATTACTGTCAGACAGAATGTGCTGGTGAATTGACTGATGGAGTCTGCCCACATCACGATACGGCACAGAAAGTTGCCGAACGGCCAGTAGGAGAGCACGTTGTGGGTTGTGAGAAACGGAAGTCCGAGGATGTACAGCTCATCGGCTACCGCTAAGTTTAAAATGTACATGTTTGTGACCGTCTTCATTTTAGTGTTACGCAGAACCACGAATATAGCTAAAGAGTTTCCCGTTAAACCCAGGACAAACACGACGAGGTATATCACGGCAATGACTTTGGTGCTTTCGTCCTCGGAGAGAAAGCTTTCACTGGAGTTTTGGGTGCCGTTGGTGATTTCAGACCGATTTAAGATGTCGAAGGTTGACATGTTCCACATGGGACCCTGGGTTGCCATCTTGGTACGCGTGTTCAGCTTTGGCGAAGAACTTCTGATTTTGGAGTCATCAAGAGGCTGAAAACAAGAGAATGAAAACAAAAAAACATGTTTGTTTAAAACACTAGTGGCGTGTTTAAATTAGCTTTATCAAATACATTTAATAAACTAAAAACCAAACAATAATATTGTTCCCTATCAATTTAAATTGTCCATAGGTCACCCAGAAATAGAAATCCTGTCATTTATTCCCCCTCGTGTGGTTAAAGATCTGTATATACAGTGAAACAAAAAAGAAGATATTTTGAGAAAAGTCTGAAATGTGGTTTTGTGTTCAAACGATGGAAGTCAATGGGGTTCATTGTTCTTTGGTTCCCAACGTTCTTCAAAATATCTGTGTTGTACCGACTTGTGAATGAATGAGAAAAGAATATAATTTTTGTCCGATCAGTTCTGTGGTAAGACATGATTTGAGTTGTTTACTCTTCAGGTAAGTCACTGTAGTTATATTTTTGTATGACCTTGACTTTAAGTGGCACTCTCGTTTTACATGAGGCATGCAAAGAGAACAGAGAGACCCAATGTGTTGCACAAATAGATGAGTGCCTCAGATATCCGCTGAACCATAAATCGAAACAAGGGGAACGATGTCGGTGTTATGAGTACAAACAGTCCTGTAGACGCTAATTCATATGAACCGTCTGCATTTCAGCGTACCGGTGAATATTTAACTTTGCTTCTGTGCAATAAGCACCCACTAAGTGAGAAAAATGTCAGTGACACATCACATCTTCTATTTCAGTGGCACATATATGACAGTCAGCCATAATATACACGGACAGTTTATTTAATAACCATGAGTGCTCGCTCAGACAACGACAAAGGACATCCCTGCTGGACAAAACAATGGAAAATGTCCCGGAAGTTCTCATGCATTTAATGGTTGTAATGGGAATTGTATTGGTTTGGAATGGAAACTAAAAAGATCTCCGTGGGTGTCTGCTGGTAATGTGTTGGGTTATTATTGGAGGGATGTTATGTGGTGGATGTAGACCCAAAACACATTACACTATCATCATTCGTAATGATTATCTGTAATGGAAACCATTAGAGTTTGTATTGTTTTTTTCAGCAGGGATCTCATCCAGTGTGAAGACTGACAATATACTAAAAGGAAAATCTCAGGGGGTCTGACGCCCCTCATGGTGGCGTGAATCCTCACCCAGGGTTAATAAAGTCATTTCATTTTCATAACGCTGCACAGTGCGTAATTTAATAGCGTTAAAATCCGTTTGCGGATGGAAGTTTCATAGAGAGTAACCATGGCAACAGGACAATCGCCAAGCAATTTACATCAAAAGTGCAAATTACAATAAGCTCTTTCTACCGACTTAAGCAGTCTATAATGTTTTAATGCATCAGATAAAACGCTACCAAGTGTCGATCCTTTTGGTTTAAAGCGTTATTGCAATGAAAGTTCTTGAAAGTGTCTAGCTGTCAATCACTTGTATCATTTTAAATACTTATCAAAAACTAAAAACACTCTGTAGAGAACCAACACGTTTAATTTAGTTTCTTAGTTTTAATAAGTCCAGCCCTACCTTGGATGCGATGCATCGGTGCGCCTCCGCCAGATAACAGAACTCCTGTTTCAAACCAGACCGGTAAGAACTTCGGCGTCTCGTTGTCTGAGATCCAGCATCAACAACCAATAAGACATCACTTTCATTCCCAATCCCCGTGTAAACTTGCGCACAAGTAAATTACCCGTGGTGCGCGCACAATGCGCAATTCTCTTTCGCAGAGACGCTCAAATTTTGTTTGGCTAAACTTCCACAATTGACCAAAACTGTAAGCATATATTTGTTTACATTGCCTAAGAAATATATCATAAGGATTTCAGTGTTTTCCTCTATACAAAGGTGACCTGACCCGGCTGGATCCTGTTAGAGAGGTGCTGCTCTCTCCACGCGCACACGCGTTTGATTCAGCGGCGCGCAACAGGAGCAGAGCACCTCTTGCGTCACAAGCACATACGAGTTTCTCTTTTACTTCATTGACAGGCCCTTCAGTGTGCGTAAGAATAAATCATTTTGCGTTCGGATCTCGTCCAATTTGACATGTCATAAAACATACCAGGGCATTTATATTGTTGGATGTAGAATTATTCGGCTGTCTGTAGCCTACATGCTGTATATGTGCATCTTTTTGTCAAATAAATAATGTTAAAATAATAATGTTCAAAAAGCTTAAAAATCTCCATTGTGCAAAGTTCTCTGAGGACAAATGTTATAGGTCTAATGATGAACGACAAGGGCGTGTTTGCCTTTGTGTTTCACTGCTTTCCAGTTTGATGTTATGGACATAAAGTTCTCTAGTAAATCTATAAAGGTCTGTAAAGTTTATTCTCTTGTGAAACATAAATGCTTGTTCTGAGATCGCTGTGGTTGATTTTTTCTCTTGTTGGTTCAGAGAGGATTCACTGACCTCTGATTTCTGTGCGCATCTTGGTCAAAACACTGATTCATTTCTTTATGGGAATTTTTCAATGTATAATCATAAATAACTGTTCAGTTACAGAAATTGAGTACAGCACCAGTAACACCTGTTTTTATTCCATTTGTTTCCATTATTTATTTGCATTGTTTGGCCTGGAAATTGAATTGTGAAGCATTACACGGACCCTTGATGAATCATTTAGCAGTTTTATGATTTTTGCTCCTGTTCTGTCCTTTGGGCACTCATAGTTATAAAACTATGAATTTGAAGTAATGAGAGATGTCAGACATGATCGGCAGGATTTATAAGAACATGGTCTTCAGAAACATTCAGTTATACTTGCATCATCTGAAGGTAAATGCAAGCTGAGTTATACCTGTGGTCCTTTTCTTATCAAAGTGGCTTACATGAAAGTGCACAAATTGCAGGGCAGGTAGCCGCGAGTAATAAAAGTAATAAAAGCTCAGGAGTCAATTTTACAGCCAATTCAGCAATGTGAACATGTTTGAAGCTGTTTTTAGACACAGCAACTATCCAACGCCAGCCTGTCTGTCTTTGTGCCTCTTTTACCTATCCGTTTCACTCTTTCTTTGCATTAGTGGGACTTTGGGAAATGTGGCTCCTTCAGGCCTAAAATATAAGCAGATATCTAGAGAGACTGTGGCAGGAAAAGGAAGTTTCACATCACTCATATGTTGTGCGGTTTCTAATCATTTCACATGCTGTATTTAGCTATGGGAACAGCTGCTTTATCAGTTGCTTTTGTAGGTTGTGTTCTTGAATGGGAAATCCGCAGATATTTAAAGATTTACAGACACTTTATCCATGGAGTCACCACAGATCATTGGAGACCCATGAAGTAAAGTCAGGGGCAGTAAAATCGGGGCAGAGGAAGAGACACATACAGGGAGGGAAGAGGCTGTAAATGGAATTCATATAAATCTTCATGGCTCTATTACATTTCATTATCAAATACATCTACTTGCATTTCAGTATTCCCATTATTTTCAGTTCAATTCAAGTTTATTTTATACAACTTCCAAAACAATTAGTTGACATTTATTATTCTTTTTAAAGTCTTTGTTTTGGCAGATGTTTTTGTCCTGAAAAGGGTGTTGGATTATTTTAGAATAAACCCACTTTCTGTTATCTGGCCGTGCTTGTGACATTTCCAACATTCGGCCCCTTTCTTAAATGATGCCCCCTTCCTAAAATCAGCTAATTGTTTTGTGAACCATAAATGGTTCTTCTGTGGCATCGCTGTGAAGAACCTTTTAAGGACCTTTATTGTTAAGAGATCATGCAGAAAACATTGAAGTCAATGCCATTCCATATATTTAAATACGGTCTAGCCCTAAACTTTATAAGAAGTGACAGCTGGCTGACAACCATTTGGCTGAAGAACAATTACAGTAAACATTACACATTAACAACTTCTCAACCAACATCAATTCGTAAGTGTTATTTTGTTTGTAATTGTTGTAAATGGTGTTAATGTTAAACAAGAAATCCAATTATCTTTATTGCTTTGAAGATATTTAACAATAGTTACTTTATTTGACCTTCATATAATGGTAAAGGTCTTCCACTGCAAACGGTCTGTAATACAACACGAAAAGCTTAGGGCAGGTCATTGTGTCATGATCCTGCCTCCTTGGTCATGGTTTTCTAGTCTTGTGGCAGGATCATGACAAACCCCTCGTGTTTCGTGTAGAGAGAGACATGACATTGTTTGTTTTGACCTGCCATGCTCTCTCTCTCTGGGTGTATTCCAGAAAGCAGGTTAATTTACCGTCAGCTAAACCCTGAACTCTCGGTTGATTAACCCAAACCTTGCTCACTCTGGGTATGTCACTTCCAAAACTCCTGAAAAGAGTTAGTTTAATCAACCTCCCGAAAGATACCCAGAGTTAGCGCGCGCTCACAGAAACAACATGAAGACATTGTCAATGGATCACAGATTTCACGAGTCACCATGGAAACGGTCGGGAGGCTTAAAGTTTCTGACTGTAAAACAACGTTATAAATCAGAGTTTTTTCACAGAAGACTTAAATCTGCATCTGTGTATAAAACGCTTCATAAAATACTTCACTACTAACATCCGTTTACTGTGGAAATTGTAAGATGTCTATATTCATCCAGTGATATTTAGAGATGTTTTAATAAACCTAATTCAAAGAATGTACAATATTTAATATAAATACATAAAGTTTAACAATAACAGCTTACATTATTTTGTTTAAAGATTATTTAATTTTAAAAGGTTAAATAATACAGTTGATAAAAAAAATTTGTGAATGGTAAATTGCGATGGCTGGGATTGAAAATGTAATTGTAATATTGCTTTAAAATTATTATATATTAAACGTAATCTGTGCTTCCACGATCACTTGACACTCATCAAAAACACATGCGCAGACAACCCCTAAAGTTTAGTAAACATTTCCTTAAAATGAACTAACCCTGGAACAGTTTGTTTGTGTTGTTACAGAGTCGTGTGCTGTTTCGCTTGTTTACTGCTGGCCCTGTGGATAAACCATATCTTGCCTGTTTGTAAGACGTTGTGATGGTCTGTTTTTAGTTTAGTCTTTGTTTCTTGTTGTTGTTATATATTATTATTTTAGTCTTGTCTTTGTTACCCCATCGTGGGCTTTTGTTTTGTTCCTGTTTTGTCGAAATAAACCTTTGTTAACCCCCTCACCGCCGCTGCCTGCACTTGGGTTCTTCACCCCTGTTCCTGACACATGGTTTGGTAGATGATAGAGGTTATGGTGTTTCCCGGTAAAGCGAACTTGTATAAGTTGTACCATCAAAAGTGAACCGCAGAATAGTCATGAAATTACATCATAAATCAGACCATAATTAGCATGTTAAAAAATCTTTGTGCTTTATTTTATTGTGTGTGTAGTCAGACGTTTTCCATCACAAGTAGAGGACACCTTGATAACCAGAACATTGTACTGAGATGTGACAAGAGACAGACCATGTTGACAGAAGCATAAAAACATCATCAGATGTTGAGCCTATCCGTTTTTATGACCCTGTTTTGTGTTCCTATTGGTAACTTGACATCTTGTGTCCTCTGTTAGGTCATTTCAATCTATGGACTCTGATCTAGTGCTGGGCTGCTGCTAAACGTAGTGAAATGGACATTTGGTTGTATCTGAAATATTCTGGTTTTAAAGCAGTCAGGTGAGAAGTATCAGTGCTACTGATAAGACTTTGGTTCTCAGTTCTAGTGTAACTACGGGGCAACTTGTTTCTTTGTGGAAAGGATTACAAAAAGGACATTAAACCGTAGAGTTTTCCAATCATTTTAATCATACTTTTTTATTCAGTCTATAGAAGATCATTTCTATCTGAAAACTTTTGAAATCTGTTTGTTACGCACTCACAAGAATCATTAAATGCTCCAATTGTTTCTACTTTTTCTATCCATCAATGAAGAAGTGTATTATTTTACTCAGATCTGGTGTCTGGTGGTCTGAGTGTTGTCCCGTGATTTCGACTTAGGCTTCTGCATAAAGAAACTGTAACACTTCTCTTCACTGCATGGCAAAATAAGACCTTTAAATCTAGAAGGGGTATCTGCAGGTGGAGGAAATGGGCGTTTTGAATGGTGGGGGCGTGCCAAAAGGTTTCCCAACTTAGTTGACCAATCAGCGTTGACCACACACATACGTCATTTCTTTTAAACAGGAAGAAGATCGCAAAAAGGTGTGTAATGCAAAGGTTTCCCATGATGAATTTGTGATCATAAGGCCTTATAAACGAAATAAAAATGTTATCAGAAAAATCTGTGTTTTTGCTAAATTGCTTAATAATAAATTACAGAAAGTAGGCCCAAGTAAATAGCTCTTACTCATCTAGAAGCAGCCGTGGTTATGTTTAATGAGTATTTCAGTCTTTTTCTGCATGTTTTTGTTTACATACTAAATCATAGTTGTACTTAAACGGTAGAAATGCATTTACAGTTTGACATGTTGTTATTCTATCATGAGACCAAGGAAGGTGAATTATTATGAACTTTTAAAACGCTAGTGCAGTTGTAAGTGTTATTATTTTAGAGACCTTGTACCCTTTAGATACTAATTGTAATTCAAATTAGATTGTGACACTTATCAGCTGTTCCTTAAATATCAGTAATGTCTAAGTAGTTCAAATCAAATATGTGCATCCCCTGTACCTTCATTTTACATTTACTTTCAAACGCAAAATGACATTAACACCTGCTTCTTTTCGTTTTCATTTTAAATATGGTTAAGGTAATGTGATTATTTTCATTTTATTGTTAAGTGTACTTTTCACAATATGGAAAAACGATTTAGTCAAAAGTACACAGGCAGTGCTCCAAGACAATAAAATATACACGCAGCCAGGCTGTGTATAATTATGAAGCTCTCGAAACATTCATCAGACCAACTATTCTCCATTATGAAATGTAACCAAAACTAGGCTAATAATCCTATTACAGTGATAATTAAAGGCAGCGGCCAATTTGAGGTGTAGTGCTGCCATCAGCTGTTCTTGGCGGCGCTAACAGTCCGCAGATCACGGAGAACTCGCACATTAGATTCGCGTCGAGGCCAATTTTAAATATGGTATCTTTATAAATCATCTGCAGATTATCGTTTCATATTTCAATTCTTCGATACAACAACACCACAGTGAAACAGTAGCATTAGATGTAGGCCAATAGCGTTTAAGATGATGTTAAACAGGCAGCTTTCGTGTCCAATTGAAAAGACCTTTGGGGACGCCCCCACCTTTCGATACGCCCAGTTCTGCGGGTACCCCTGTCTCTTTAAATTAAAAGGATGAAGACGTGATCGGCATGTCAACAACACATTGAAAGTTACAGTAACGGTGACGCAGACGGTTGTAAAAGTGGTTTATTTATTTATGCTTGGCACTACGACAGGTGCTTGGTCAAAATAATGGCCAATAGTAAGAAAAACGTTTGAAGATGAAGTTTCTAAACTGTATTTTGATGCTCATCTTCGAGATATTCTATGATATGTATTATTATTTTATGTTTCACGCGTGTAGTTTTCTTTTCGTCTCCAAAATGATTAACTTATTAAAGGCATAACTATATGACTCAAAGATGATGGTATTCGCGTGTATTAAATCCTCTTTTAAAGAGTGTTTGAAGTGTTCGTTTATTGAGGAAGTAATATGACAGTAAACATGTGCAGCCACAATACATGAAACGGTGTACAAATACAACATATAGACATAATCATTCCTACAATGAAAGTCCAACAGCATGCAATGTAACTTAGGTTACATTACATGCCAGCTGGTAATAAAGAACCTTGAGTTAACAATGTCCAGGACTATTGTGATTTAATAAAGACACACAACAATAATAGCAAATTAAATAAAAAAAAAATCTATGTGAAATAATATTTATTATAAGACACTTTAATATTACACTATAATGTTATAATGTATTTACATTTTTTTTATGATCAATATTTAGTTATGTATTGATTGATAATTGAACTTCTTGCATAGCTGTGTCCACAAATTAACAACTTTGACCATGAATCAAATGTTCAATTGAAATCTGTAATATCCAGGATCGCTTAAATGTATGAATCTCTGTTATTAAAGCAGTTCGCAAATTCATCTACAGTTGTATAATTGGTCAACATGTGTTTTTGATTTTTCATCTAAGACCCTCAACCTTTTCCTTTAGGGGAGGAGGGGTGGATGTGGCTTGCCAATCTCTGTTATGACTTTCAGTCTCTTTAAACCCACCAGTCATTCACAGCCTAATCTAAATTATACATAAACTATTGGTCCTAACTGACCCAACATTGTATTATTTAATCAATTACTAGGCTATGTAATTATATATTTTTTAAACACGCAGATACTCTGGAGTTCAGTGTTCGAGGTTCAGGTCCTCTGGTTGTTCCTCTGGGAGATTCAGTTCTTCTGCCCTGTTCTGTTGATTCAGTCTTATCGGTGGAAAAGTTGCGAGTGGAATGGAGAAAAAACGATTCAGAGACTGTTGTTCATCTGTATCATGATGGAGGTATTAGACCAGAGGCCCAGCATGAAGATTATCGTGATCGAGCACATTTCCTCACTGACAACTTTACACTTGGAAATTTCTCTCTCATGTTGAAGAATGTGACAAAAGAAGATAAAGGGGTTTATAGATGTAAAGTTTAGAGTGTACTGGGTGCTGAGAAAACTTTGGTCGAAATAAAAGATGTTGGTAAGTGTGGGTCATTTTAGATCTACTTTGAAATAGAATTTAATTTAAAATAAAAGCTGAATTGATATTGCATGTTGTCAAACTGTTTCTTTTTATTTAGAATATTTGATAGTATTAGGATCAAATCATTCAGTGTATGTTGGTGAAGACGTGACTCTGAACTGCTCTGTGGACTCTCACATCCCACCTGAAGACATTAAAGAGGTTTCATGGAAGAAAACAGATAAAGAGGAACACATACTGGTTCTGCTCTATCAAAACAATAAAACTCTATTAGAAGCATCAAATGAGCAATACACAGACAGAGTTGAGTTCTTCAGTGATGAAATCCACAGAGGAAACTTCTCTCTCAGACTGAAGAGAGTCAGAACTGAAGATAAAGGAGAGTACATGTGTCAAGTGTTTGCTGGACGTCTCTCAGACAACACGACTGTAATACTAAAACAACTGGGTGAGTTGTTGAAGATTGAACAAACCTAACAAACATGCAAATATTTTCAACATAGTTTGTAAGGGGTTTAATCACATGGTTCAAATTATTGAATAAAGTTACATTTAGAATGTCAAAAGAGACTGAAAATGATCATTTCTAGGCCAGTCTCTAGAAATTCCCTCAAGAACTCACCAAGAGACACCACAATGTAATTGTTATTTAAAAAACTGTTGTTGTCTCACCACTAAATGGGTGCAATATTATTTCATATTTATATTATATGCTCTATTTTGCATTAATGTTTATTTAATTGTACATACCTCAGAAAACTGTCTAATTCAGTAGTAGTTTCATTTGGTTGTTAACAGGTTTACACTGATGTGTATGTTTGTGTTTCAGGTTTCTCTTCTTTACACATAATGGTGTTGATTCTGTGTATTTCTGCATGTGGATCTGCTCTTCTCTTCTGTTCTCTCATCTACTGCAGATCAAACAACACAGGTATGTTTTTATTTAGCTGGAATAAACAAGCGTTCAACAATTTATTGTTTTCCAAATATTTTTTTTTCACTCTAGGCACAAGGCTGCTGCTTCAAGTTTGTCTTTACTGTTGTCCGAATATTCTCATATTTTTGGATTTTGTCCTCTGGGGTACTACTGAAGGTATTTCAGTTGAGCTCATCTAAATCATTACAGTTCAGTAAACTTATAGGCCTTTTAACTTAATTCATTTTTTTCAAAATGTTTCCCTTAAATGTCTTGAAATGATTTGTTTCAGCATCTTTGTATGAGACGATCCCTTGCTGTGTGGTTTGTGTTCTGAAGCCACTGAGGTTGCTTTGGCTCACACCATACATCAACGATTTCCCAGGTTATTTTTATGTTTAGTAAAATTTATGTTAGTTTATAATTATGATAAAATTCTATAAAATGTTTAAATGTGTAATTAGTATGATTTTATCATCTCTTACTGCAGGTGTTGTTATAAGGCACATTGAGTCTTCACATTATGATCTATATTTTCCGGCTGTTTTGGTAACCATGTATTCAGGTTGGTGAAACCACAATTATTTGTATTGCAACAATGATATTAATGTATTAGAAAAGTCTATTGGTTTCACATTTATTCTACACTATTCAAATTCAGTCCAAAATAACTGAATAAAAATGTTTTATGTCTCCTTGAGTTAAAAAAAGTGTAGGCTATCTCATTGTTTAATATTAATTTGATGTGTAATAAGACGTGCTTTGTTTATTTAGTTTTGGTCATTTCTAATGTATATTAACTAATTTAATTAGGTAATTTATTTATGTGTTTAATATTTGTTCCAGTATTGTTAGCAGAACATATCAGAGACATCAACACAGTCATTATGACCATTATCTTGGTATTGCTGGTCCTGGTGTGTCTGCTCTTCATCATACGTGAGTGATGTCTGCTGTTTTTGTCGACAAATTAAGAAAACATCTTTTATGATTTTGCTTTACACAACCACCTCCAACGACAAAACAGTCAGTTTTTTATGTTTGGGAATTTTCCATTCATATTCCATGTTTGTCTCACCTCTTGAAAAACGAACATTTGCTTCTGATGAGGATTCTTTTCTGATCTTTGTGTTTTTTTTGTAACAGAATTGGCTATACACCTTCCAAAGCTGCAGTCAAGCTTTGGAAAATTACGTAAGAAAATGTATTGGGGCTTTTTTGTGCTGCCTTCAATACAACTCGGCCTCCTGGTGTACCCTTTCGTTGTCTACTGGACAGGTGATGACGCTTCTCCAGCGACTTATGGTGAATAAACTAATAAACATGCTCAGACCAGAAGACACAACTCATTTATTTATTAAGACCAGTGTAATTCCTTCCACTATACATTTCTCTCTCTTGTTAAGGCGTTTTTGCTACCGCGCTGTTGGTGCTTGCTTGTCTGCCTTGCTGGTGTCCTCGAAGTCTCTACTGTAAGTATGAGAAATTACAATCTCTTCCATATTAAGACTGTATACTTTAATGTCTTTGTGTCATGATTTGACTGCATCACTATCTCTCATATTTTTCAGTCTCTCTTTATCTGTATAGAGCAGTATGGACACTGATGATTGCATCGAGTGTGATATTAGTGTGTGTTTACATTGCAGTCTTGAGAAATGGGAATAAAGGTAGGTTATTATTTTATTATATATAGTTCTCATGATTTAATTGTACGGTGACTATAAACACTCTTCACTTTTGTTTATGATGATAAACAACTTCTTTGTTTTGGTTGACAGTGTATGTTGGACTGGTTTGTATGGGTGGATTTCTTCAAGTGCTGTGGATGCTCATATATTCTGAAATCCTAGTCAATAATTTGAGTAAAGAATTGATCGTTTTCTATCTTCTCCATGACATAACTATTAATTAAACTAATAAAAACAATAAAAGAAATTAAGATAGTCAATCTTCCTTCTGATCTACAGAGCGTTGGATCAGAAGCAGTATGATCTTGTTTGGAACACTTGGTCTTATTTTAGTGTACTCTGTGGCACTGATGATAAAGGTCATATTTATAGCAGGTGAGTTGGTGTGACTTTATGTTCCTGTACACAATATTGGCTATAAAAAAATATTATGCATTATACTGTCTGAGTTTAAAATGTGCCTCTGTCCTCAGTTAATGGTGAAGGTCTGATGGTCGATCTGAGATTTGTTGTCTTCCCCTCTGAAATCCTGTTTACCATTCCCCTGTTAATCTTACCCATTTTTACACAATGTGAGTATAAATTGTATTGTATACTGTATGTAACTAATGACATATATTTGATCTTTTCTAGAATTTCACTTCCATTCTAGCTTTGTATTCTGCATCACATCAATAATGAATAATGTTCACTCCAAAGAATTTGGCCATTTATCTGACCCATCTCTTCAGGACAGGCTTGCAATGGCGACCTACATCTTTGATTCCTCTATTCCACTTTATTTTCTCCATTAAGTTCTATGAAGTACATTTTCAAAAAGAAAATAGTCACCATACGTTAAAAAAATATATAGATATAATTTTATAATATAATGATGTAATATCATTTTTAGAAATAGGCCACTTCGGATGACGTAAACAATGGTTTAACTGCATACAACCAACAGAACATTTGTGTGGAAATTTTAAACAAATATTTTTAAGATTTAATTATATATGAGAAATTTGAATGAATAATAAAATAAATAACTCTAGCCGGAAGTGCTTCTGGACTGGTGTTTACATCTTTCAAAGTGGTCTATTGCTTTTAATGTCTATGGCATTTAGCACTTTTGGTTTTAACTATGACTAACTCATCTGATCTCACATGTCAGGGACACCTGTCGATACAACATCTAAGCAGGGTTTTCAGGTTAGTACTGTTAGTACTAAAATATAATACGTTGTATTTTATGTAAATATAGTATAATAATAAACTATACAGTAAGGTTTATAAGAAGGTTAAATATTGACATTTACAAAGAAAGAATGGTCCTAAAGAAGAATGATTTGTTTCAAATGTCTTCTCCTTAACACAGAACTCAGTGGAATCTGATGAGACTCGTGCTACACAGTGGGCCGGTTTGGACCAGAACCAGACAGGAGAATCCCATGAAATTGAAACTCTGAGAAATGACACTGGGAACAGTGTGGAGCAAGATGAGATCACCTGACCTGGCAGCCTGTTCAGTATGTTAACTGTTTTTCTATTTTTTTTGCTACAGAGTTTTAAAGTTTTGTAGCACTGGCCAAACAATTGTATTACAAGTATACATCTGTTATCATCTTTAATAAAACCACAAGGGCAGGTCATGACATAAATACATCTAACTGAAAAAGGACATTAACGTTATGCAAATGGATAAATTAGGGCCATATATTTTTCGTTTTTTACCAAATTCATCTTTTCATTCACTCATTGTAACGCAGAACAAGTAAAGGACATATTTAAATAGTAGAATAACGCTTTCGCTAATTCTTCCATTGTTTCCACATCGCACAGATAATGGGGCTCTAGATCAATGTACAAGTTTAAATTGCAAAAACCAAACAAAAACCAAAATAAATAATGGTGCGCCATTGGTTAACCTCACACACGAACAAGCACAATGAAAACACACTTCACACAAACAAGCGGCTCTGTCTAATGCACCATACAAACTGTATCGCACAAGTGCAACACTATTATATTTATTCGTAGCACAGACCGTTTTTTTCATTGCATGTGCGACATAAATATAAAAACTGTACAGCCCTGTAATCAGTATGTTTAACATAAGAAGATTTTAAGGCTTAAAAACATTCTCTTTGTTTGTCTGCACAGTCTTTAGCAGAGATTCCACTCTACAAACTGTACGGTATACTTTATAAACGGACGCAGTTGGAGTTATAAGCCAGCTTCTACCATGGAAATGGGAATTGAGCTTCGCAGTGACCGGACATTCCAAAGAATCATTTCAAATCAAATGCATAATCTCTTAATCTTGTTATGTGTAATGTAAACAGGTGGTGAATGTAAATTAACTGACTGTATTAACTTTGTAAATTAGGCCTATTTACAGGACCACTTTAATATATAGGATTCATGTATTTTATAAGCCTATATGTCTTGTTAATACCGTGTACTTTGACCACTTTTTGTTTTTATTACCGTCAGTGTTCATAGTTTTAGATTTTGCTGTGTAAGCACTTTCTTGAGAATCATGAGCATGTGCATTTTATGCTAAACCTAAAAATAACTGTGATTTAAAGATAACCGTGGTTTAAGAAAGGGATAATCCACAGCTAGCCGTGTGTTAAAGGGTTTTAATGCAAGATGTGGATTAAGCAGAGTTAATCCTTTAACGCACGGCTTGCTGTGGATAATACCATGGTAATTTGCAAAGTTAAAGTTTTTATTGATGTTTACGGTGTAATTTTCGATCAAACAAGTGTAAATGGCAGCTATTTTGTAAGGTAATTTCAAATGTAATCAAACTGGCTGGACCTATCCGTGCGTTAAAGTGCATTTTATAACAGCGGAGGGCGTTGCGGCAGAATCAAGTTGAGTTAAATTGAGTAGAATAGTCAAAGGATTTTCTACAACAGCCTCAAAGTTCTCGGGTATGAGAAAACAAATGTTTTAAGCTATTTAATTGATGCCTTTTGTTTGAATTGTATTATTTCTCTAAATTTTGAAGGTATTAGGAGTTAGAGATGTTGGTTCAAATATAGTTTTGTTAATATTGTGAGGATGTTAACTTTTATTTTCTTCAAATAAATATAGCCAATAAGATTTATCTTTAGAGCTAACAGAGATGTTGCAATCTTTTACATAATGTATTATCTTTATTCCTTAATGTATTTTATATACGTCTCTATATGTCTTAAAGTCTTTTGCCATTTTTTGTTCCGCTAAGAATCTTTTAGAAAAAGAATCTTAAAGTCTTATAGTCTTAGAAACATTTGCACTTAAAAAAACTTTTATTTATATTTTAGATTATATTTTAATAAATGTTTTTTGACGTTACTTTTGTGCTTGTTTAATTTTAAACTTTCAACAGAAAATGACAACAGTTAATAATAAAACATTAACTGCAAGCCCTACTCACAAACCAAAAACAAAGAATGCAAGAAAAGCGGTGTTTTTTTGCAATATACAGATGTGTCATTAGAAAAGACAAATGAAAAATATTACAATTGCTGCAGTAAATTGGGTTGTAAATTATTTGAGACACAACAAATCTTTTATATTTTTTATTAATCTGTTTCAAATACACATTTTCCTTTTCTCTGTAGTTCTTTTGTTGACTGAAAAGAAACACTGATACTCTTTCCTTCATTCATAGATTGGTTTTCCACACTTTTCTCAATATGTCTATCAATATACTATCTAAACCTACGACACATTCAGTACTTGCTTTGATTAAGTCCTATAATTTTGTTGAATTGCAAGTTAAAATTCACAAACATGAACAGGGAAAACAGTTGAGAGTTGAGAAATGCTCAACTTTGGGCAGAACGCTGCTCCTGCAGCGGGCGTTTTCAGCCGAGCTCCTGCCGTTTTCAGCTGCGTTTTCAGGGTCTGTGTCCCGCACAGCAATCTGCCCAAAGTTGAGCATTTTTCAACCCGGCTTAAATGATCCTTGGTGGACAAAGCCCCTAATGCTGCCGTTGCCTCGCAACCAACTTTCTTCATAACCCAATCAGATCTCTTCTCCTGCTTCCATTAGACAATGATAGAGGATGACTGGTGGCATCTGATTGGTCGCTTCAGAAAAATCCCCCCTCCATCTCTAACCACATTGGTCCAGTTTGACCAACCAACCAATCGTAAATCCGATGCTAGACAAGATCCTATATGACATATTACAGATCCTACACAGAATTGATCAGCTAGATACATAAATTACATTTATATGGGTACCAGCTCACGTAGTAGTGGAAGGGAATGAGTCGGTGGATAAAATGGTAGGGAGGGATTGAAAAAGAATGAAGTTGATATTAAGATATCGTTAAGCAAAGCTGAAGCGAAGTGTATAATAAAGAAAGCTGTTTTAAGAATATGGCAAGAGAAATGGAATAAGGAGTTAAAGGGAAGACACGTTTAAGTATCCAAGACAAGGTAGGGAGAGATAGGAGTAAATATGGAACCAGAAGAGATGACACTATTATATCTAGGCTACGTATTGGGCACAACAGAATAAACCAACATTTGCACATGATGGGGAAAAGTGAGACAAGCGGGTGTGAGCACTGTGGGGTGACAGAAACAGTGGAGCACGTGTTAATACATTGTGAGGTATATATCAGTGTGAGAGCTCAATTTATTGAAGAAATCAAAGACGTTTGATACACAGAATGTAAGGCTGTAAACCTTTTTTTTTTTTTTTTTTTAAGATTATTAAGTCTGGTGGTATTTTCCACCTCCTCCTCCTTGCTCTTCACACTCCATCCCAGTAGGTGGCGTACATGCACCAAAAGCTGGTTTGACAACTGCCATTAAACAAAGTAAAGAAAGAACCAACCAATCAGGTAGCCGCACATTTAGCACGTCACGTAGCGAGGTAGTTCCTCGCATGTGCAGTGTTGTTTAACCGAGTGAGATATGTGAATAAAAACTGATTGTATACTTCCCTTGATTTTAAAGTAAGTTTTTCTCCTGACACACAATATTTAACATAAAAATGTCGCCATTAGGTGCGTTAGTATTGTTTACTGCGGTTTAACATCTCCATTTTGCGTTATGGTTCCCTGTTCTCTGAATGTAAAAAAGCGTCTCGCTGTCTACTTCAGTTTATTTACTTTAGATTTCATTCACATCACAACGCGTTGAGACTTTAATGTAAAATTACCGCGAAATTGTCAGTTTGGTCTGCTGTGGTGAAATTAGGTTTCATCGATCGTATCGAGCTATTTATTGAATGGTTCTCTGTTTAGAAATGCAGTGCGTTGTCTTTACCAAGTTAGTTACACTAAGTTAGTTACATTAGTAAAGTACTTCTTTCTAATCCATCAGCGTCTGTGTTTCACTGTTTGTTTATTTGGTTGATGATCTTATTATTACACAGATACAGTTGCTAGTAATCTGTTTTAAAACTCCCAGAATATGTAGTGTTTTTAAAGCTTAACATAATAAATGTTTAACCACACTATAGTAGTCATTTAAATTACAGTTTTCAATCCACTATGGTTAAAACTACTACACTGTTGCATACTGTGATATCTTTACAAAGTGTAGTAATTGCTATATAATATACTACAAATGAAAAGTAGTTTACTATAGTAAATTCCAAAGTATACTGCGATATTTTTCATATGACATCGTTTTTTTAAAGACTAGATTGACTGTAGCTCTGTGTAATAAAGTCTTTAAATGTTCATTTTCAAAGTAAATTACATTTTTCATCGAGACTTCACCTTTTGTTATTCTCTTTCACATGTCATATTCATCATCACAGAGAACTGTCATGGCTTGTGTAGAGTTGAGCTGAAGAGAAGTTATTCCTCACCGTCTGTTCATCTGAAACACAATGGAGAACTCCTCCAAAGACGACTACAAGATCCAGTCATTTGATATAGAGACGCAGACGCTCCTGAAAACAGCCTTGAATGGTCAGTTGTGTTTGCTATAGGACAGTTGGTTTTACATGATCATTTTCAATGTCAGGCTGCTGATGTTTAATTTCTTGTCAGATCCGGGGTCAGTTGATCTGGAGAAAGTCTGCAGTGTTATAGTGGAGCAGTCTCTGAAGGACCAGATCTTCAGCCGGGAGGCCGGACGAATCTGTTATTCTATAGTCCAGGTAAACAAACACGTTACACACATTTACAACATCGAAATTTAATCTAAGAAGTGTTTTTAGAGATTATAATGGGGAGAATCACTTGTATTCGTAAACTAAATTGCTCTCTGCAGAATAGTCTTCCAGTTTTATCATAATTTTAAGCTTGAATGTTTTTAGCTGTGTAAAAGGACGTTTCTCAACAGGTGAAAGTACTACTCACTAGAATCTCTCCAATAACGAAGTTTTGGATAAATGATAAAAATGTGAGTTGACAACCCTTAAACTGAATTCCTCAGACAGAAGCCAAACAGAACAATGGGAGCTCATTTCGTCGTCATCTGTTGACCCGCCTGCAACAGGAGTTTATTGCCAGAGAGGAGACGCGGAGGAGATCCACTCAAGACTGGGTTTGTCTTGTGTCCTTCATCTGCAACATCTTTGACTATCTCAAGGTGAACTGTCAACTCATGAAATGTGTTCAGAATTACATTAGAATTAAAGTATCTGAAACGTACAAAAAAACGTATAGGCGTGTCTAATTATAATTCAATTCATGTATACATCATTGTGAAGTGAAGTGTTTTCTGATGTTTAACTCGATTCTGTTGGCTACAGGTGAACAACATGCCCATGGTGGCTCTGGTTCAGCCTGTGTATGACTGTTTGCTCAGACTGGCACAGCCGGACGCCCTGAAGAATGAGGTGGAGGTGAAATGTCATTTCAGTAACATTAGTGCTCAACTAGGTGTTTCATCATGAGTCATGACCAACACTGATACTAGAGAGCTGATATAATGCACACACGCACATACACTACCGACGTCAAAAGTTTGGAATCACTTGACAAAAATCTTTTTTAATCTTGTTTCAATGTTTGAAATTGACAAAAATATTACTGTGCCAATTTATTAACTGATATATTGGCCAAAATACAGTAACTAAATTAATATAGAAATTCCCTGAAACAATAGGCAAAAAGTGGACAACTGCTTTTATTTGAAAACATTGACTACAGAAAACAAGGTAACCATTAGTTCTCTTTTCCCTGAAAATGTATGCTTTTCTTCATAAATTTTACACTTTCATAAAATACTGTGTATTAAATAAATACTTTACCTACATCAACAATGTTTTGCTAATAGCAGTAAGTAAATGACCACGACAGTACTGTATTAAAACTGTGAGCAGCATTTTGCATCTTAAGATGTTAAACCAGGGGATATAATTTATGATTTATAGACCATAATATATCTGTCTAAATTGTATTATCGTCCGATACCGATAACATTAAAAATGGCCATTTAGGGGCCGATACCGGTGAGCCTCGGAATAAATTAAGAGAGCATTTTTAAGCAGCATTTCAGTTTTTCTGAATGTACTATTTCCAGGTATGTGTTTCCTCTTTGTCTCAGGTGGACTGTCTGGTATTACAGTTACACCGCATCGGAGATCAGCTGGAGAAGATGAACATGCAGCGCATGGATGAGATGTTTTATCTTTTGAGGGATGGATTTCTCCTGCAGGAGGACCTGAGCTCCATGGGTCGACTGCTGCTGCTGGAGATCCTGGAGTTTCGTGCGGGAGGCTGGAATCTCAGCGACACCGCTCAGAAATATTATTACAGTGAAGTTACAGACTGATGCCTCCACCAATCACGAAAGAGAAACATCAAACAGGAAGACAAAGAAATCTTAGCAGATGGAAGGCTTTATTTTTACAGTTTGAAGAGTCACTTGGTGTGTGAATTGATGGTTCGAGTGTGTTCTATGGTTTTGATGGCTTTTTGAGTTCTTACAAAAGAAGCAAGATGATACACCTCTGCAAACATTCCTGTGGTCTGTAATGATGTTAGAGAGCTATCCCAGCATTCCATAGGACAAACTGTTGGGGTGTACAGTGTTGCTGTTCATTTAGGATTAATGGTTGAATGAAGTTGAACCACTTTCAATCTGTTCTCTGGGAAAAATGATAATTTGTAGCCAAAGTTAGGCAGCTTTGTTCAGCAAATAATGTGCCTTTGGTTTATATCTCTATTTTGTTAGATCTTAAAATAAATTGAAAGTGAAGACATTAGTTTCTTGTTATAGAAGCTGAATCAGTACATCTTCAGTAGGTTTGATTCACTGATGTGTACAGGGATGATACAAAATATGTTTTATAAATAAGCGTTTAATTCAGTTCTTATGTTTGTGAACAGAGAGGTCTTTAATAATAAAATTATACTTAATTTCAGCTCATGGATCTCTGCTGCAGATATTTCAATGCCAAGAACATAGAGTTTTTAATATGTGGACATTTTATTCCATTGTAACAGCATATACCGTCATACCGCACAGCCCTACGTTTAAAAAAAAAAACATACTGGATAAGACATAATAAATGTAAGAAGACTGCATTATGTCACTATATTGGATAATTTTGTAAGGTTTCATGCCAGTAGGTTTTCATCAGATGGTTGATAATCCACTGGAAATAGACACTTTCTTAACAAACATTTTCTTACAGGTGTAAGTATACATTAAGAAGTCTTCTATCACCATTTATTCTTCACGTCATTCCAAACTCGCATGACTTTCTTCTGTGAAACAGAGATGATGTTTTCAAACAGTGAAGTGAATGGAAAACTAGAGCTGTTACAGTAATGTGTCATCTGTGTTATGGCTTTTTGAAGTGAACAAACTGGAGTTTGTTAATGGTCATTACAGGTCTTCCATTAGAAATATAGAAACATCCACTTTCATTGCAGTCTGGACATTTTGCTATAAACAACCCCCTTTGTTTATGACAATAAAAAGTCATGGATTTTAAATACACGAGGGTGAGTGAATAGCATATTTCTTATTGTTCTGGTGTGCAAAAGAATGTGAATTTGAAAGTATTGAAGTTTTCCGTTTTCAAATAAAATATTGCCTTTTGATTTGTTGTTTTATTATATTATACAGTGGACCACATTGTCACAGCTTAAGAAGTATTCTTGCTTAAGATTGAGACTTTAGTTCTTTAAACTTTGCTTTTTATTCAAAGACAAACTGCATTTATAAGATAAACACTAATTTCTCTTTTATTTTTTCTGGATAAATGTCCACCAGAATTCTTGATGCAGCTAGTGAAAAGTGAGAAAGTCCATTGTCTATGTGTCTAGATCGCCCCCTCTCTCTCTCTCTACCACCAGCGGTAGTGAGCGTATGCCCTGTTGGCTTCAGCCATCTTGTGAAGGTCGTGTTTGCGCTTCACTACGTTTCCTTCATTAGAGAAAGCAGCCAGAATCTCCTGTGAGAGTTTTTCATACATGTGTGTGCGACGGTGTTTGTTGTCTCTGCATTCTGTGATCATCCACTTCATGGCCAGAAAACGCCTCCGGTTATCTGTGAGCGGGACGGGCACCTGCGGCATAAACAAATGACTGTAAGTCTCTGGATTTTATTGTGTGGTGGGTAACTGTTATGTTACTGTTTTCTTCATTGTATGACTATAAATTCTGATTTGTTTTAGGAAAAAGCAACAACTTTCAAAATGTCCTTTTTGTTCTACAAAAGAAAGTCATGAAGGTTTATTATGATATGAGATGTACATAATGTCACATTTAGATTTTTTGAACAAACTATTACCTGAAAAGTATTTGTTCAGTCCATTGAGTGAATCAAATTTTCAGTCAGGTGTTAAATCATGAATATTCTAACCTGGTAGAATTTTCCTCCTTTCTGAATACTGGCCAGACCAATAATGGGTTTGCAGTTTTCGAAGGCCTGATGAAAGATGGCGTACGGATTACACTCAATGTCTTCTCTCTTGTTTGGAGGAGATTTGTGATATTTCTCCACCTGTCTCCTCTTCATGGTCTCCAGCGTCTAAACAGGATTGAAACAGAACAGAATCATATCAAGCATTAAATCACATCAGACATTGTATTACAGTCCATTACATCCAAACCTGTGTCACGATTCCTCTAGCAAGGATTTTATTCCCATCCTGCATCATCATGTTAATAAACTTGCTGTTGAGGAGTAGAACAGATAATCCAAGTGTTAAATCATTTATCAAGAGAGAATATAAAGCTGTGATCACATTTACTGCTATTACTGTTATTTACCTGATCACAGGATCATCGAAAGGAGAACTGGTGGTGCTTGATAATGCAGCTTTTATTGGTCTCACTGTTTTGAGTTCTCTCAACTCTTTCTGTTCAGGACTGAGATCTGATTCTGGAACACTGTGAGTATCTTTACTGGGATCAGGATCCAGATAGTATGGATTATACCGACTCCATCTCACAAAACACAGACTAAGAGAAATGTATAAGAAAACAGCAGAGACATATTTTACCAAAACATATCAGTTGTAACCATATAATTAAAATTCGGAATGAATGCAACAAATAATACTTACCTCGATGTCCAAGGTTTCAATAAACGCCCGACGGAGGCTGCCATCTTTAAAATGATATAAAAGACTAGTCTTAGGTCAGTTTGAGAGTCCCAAAGTCTAATCTTAACCGTAGTAGGAGGATCGGTATAACTGATCTCAGACCAGACGTTAAACCTCACTCTGCCGTGTCGTCACAGGACCCCTGTCGCCTGCTGAAGAAGGCTGTCTGGATTACTGCCTGAACAATGTCATCAATGTTTATATTTGTGAAGTTTGAAATTAGAAAAACAATTATTATAAGGTAGTTATGAGTTTCTGAGTGGCCACGGTTGAATTCAAATAAAACTCTTTACACTTCGTTCTCGTAATTTTTTCAATAATTACAAAAGCAGGCGAAATTGACATCCGTGCTACTTCAAGTAGAACACTAGCGGAAAGCATATTGTAAATGCTAATATGTTTGCCTTTGAGAATTGTAAATTGTTAATATTGTTTATTCACTGCCTTTTTTTGTAAGCTTGTTTATATGTTATTAACAACTAAAATAAAAAATAAAAACCAACACTAGCGGAAGTGTAGCGGAACAGTGCATTGTGGTTATTGTAGTTTGTGGATGCTTTTTGATAACTTGTTAAATTAAGTGTAAAATGTATTTCCTCTCGATTTTATGTTAGATCAGAGGTTTACTGGTGCTGTGTGTACTACACAGGTCACCCAGCAGCCATGTAGACAAAAGAGTGCAACATTCCTCCTTAAGACCCATCCCCCCAACGATAAAATCCAAAGCGAAAGTAAAATGGTCCGTTAATATGTGGACTATGCGTCTGCTCATAAACGTTTTATGATAATCAATTGTTGACATGATTGCTTGGTCTTTTAGATATTTCAAGATGCATCTACTTTGCTATATTTTCATATCAGTATTTCTGGGGTTTGGTGACGGTAAGTAACATCTATTTTACCAGAAATATTCTGTGTGTACAGTCTCGTGGAATGTAAATTCGTGCACAGAGAGAATACTTATTGCACAATATTTTTAGCTACACTATCAATATAATGTATTTGGGTGTATGGCGTGGTGCTTTAAATCATGTTGTATGTACATTCTTGAATCTGAATAGTTATTTTATGTGTTGATAAAAACAATATAATAGTAAGTTTATTCCGAAAATATAAACTTCAGCACCTTGGCTTCTTTTTCAGTTGCATTCAGTTTTTCCTATTTGACAGTATCAGCATTTTCTGTCATTTTTAGCCTGGGCTTAGGCCAAATGTGGAGGACGTGTGTTATAAATTTCGCCCTTTTAGATATACACTAAACTGAGAATGGAAATGTAGTTTCCTTCTCCCGTCTTAAAGGGAGTTCACCCAAAAATAAAAAATCTGTCGTCATTTCCCACACTCAGGTTGTTCAAACTTGTATACATTTTTCTTTGTTTTGATAGACACAAAGAAGATATTTGGAAGAATGTTAGTAACCAAACAGATCTCATCCCCCATTTACTGCCATTAAATGGGAGTCGACGGGGTATGAGTCGATATTTGTTTGGCTGTTTAGCAGAATGACACAAGGGTGAATAAATAATAAAAAAAAATTCACTTTTGAGTTAACCTATCCCAGTTTATCCAGTTTAAAGTCTCTTTAACTAATGTCTTTAATTAAAGTGAAACAGAAATCACTAGTTATTTGAAGAAAAACAATCTATTAAAGGGACTGTTCACCCAAAAAGTGATTTAATCATTTACTTACCCTCCAGTTGTTCTAAACCTGTTAACATTTCTTAGTTCTGCTAAACACAAAGGAAGATATTTGGAAGAATGTCAGTAACCAAACAGAATTTTCAGTTTATGGTGATCTCTTTAATATTATATAAGTATTGTTTTATCTATTAATATATTAATAATGTTTTACTTTTAGGTTTCACAGTGAAGGGTCCATCAGGTCCTCTGGTTGTTCCTCTGGGAGGTTCAGTTCTTCTGCCCTGTTCTGTTGATTCACTCTTATCACTGGAGGATCTGGAGGTGCAATGGAAAAGATCAGACTCACAGACTCTCATTCATCTGTATCAAGATGGAGATATTAGACCAGAAGTCCAGAGTGAGGATTATCATGGTAGAGCTCTTTTCTTTACTGACAACATTAAAGATGGAAATTTCTCTCTCATGTTGGTGAATGTGACAGCTGAGATGAAGGACAATACACATGTACAGTTCACAGCAGACACGAGTCTAATAAAACTGTGGTGGAAATTCAAGATGTTGGTGAGTTTGATCACATGAGTTGCTCACATCGTTTTAAAAATGTAGTCTACCATTGAATTTATATTTTGATATATATATTTATTATATTCTTTCAGAGCGTTTGATAGTGTCTGGATCAGATCAGTCTTTATCAGTGTATGTTGGTGAAGACGTGACTTTGAACTGCTCTGTGGACTCTCACATCCCACCTGAAGACATTGAAGAGGTTTCATGGAGGAAAAGAGTTAATGATGAACACATCACAGTTCTGCTCTATGAAAACAATAAAACTCTATTAGACGCATCAGATGAGCGATACAGAGACAGAGTTGAGTTCTTCAGTGATGAAATCCACAGAGGAAACTTCTCTCTTAGACTGAAGAGAGTCAGAACTGAAGATAAAGGACTTTACATGTGTCAAGTGTTTGCTGGACCATTTTCACAGAACACGACTGTTATACTGGAACAACTGGGTGAGCCAACAACAACAAACACAACAGTAACAAAAATATGGTGTTGGATTCCCAAACCATTGAGTTAATAAATTAATTGCTATGCATTGTCTTATAAAGAAACAGTGATAAAATATGACCTCATCCCAATTAAGGCTTATAAAAACTGATCTGTATGTTACAGGTTTCTCATCTTTACACATAATTGTGTTGATTTTGTGTATTTCTGCATGTGGATCTGCTCTTCTGATCTGCTCTAGCATCTACTGCAGATCAAAAAACACAGGTATGCCTTGTTGGGGTTTAAAAACACAACAGAAATGAAGCAAAATCTGACAGTATTATACTCTTTTCCCACCAATGAGTTATCTTGTCAATTAAGAGACAACCCTTCCCTGCCAAAATGAGATTTTATGACAATCCGTGTTTCTGCTATTATGCAGTAGATGGCGCTGTTATCAATTTTATAAAATAGTACGGATATAAAATCATATACGGAAAGCAGTACATACTCTGTGTATGTGTATTTGTATCACTGTTCTGAATCAGTGCATAGTCTTTTACAGATGTGTTTTGTTCAAAATGTGGTATTTTTAAAGAAACCTGGGGATCGATTCTGATGTTCAGATTTGATTCCGATTCACAAGCTCTCGTTTCGAGTCAATGATTACAGAGTAAATACAAATCCTATAAATATTTTTAAAAAATATCACTAAACATTAGATTACAATGGTTAAGTAAAAAATGAAATGAAGAGCCACAAACCTGTATATTAAACTTTAAATACACTTGGATATATTGAAACAGAACATTGGCATACCTTGATAAAACAGTACAGGTTATTTTACATTTAAGATACAATAAAACAACAAAATGTCACAAAATTTGCTTTAAAGAGAGGCTGCAATCATGTGAACCGCTGCCTGTTATGTGATGGTTATGTTAAATTTGACGACACACCCACATTCACCATAATAATTATGCAATAGATGTATGAAATACCCCCTGTTGTAACATCCACCCGTTGTTAGAAGAAAGGTGACGACTAATGGAAAATAGTAGCAATAACATTCACATTAATCAATGTTCATTGCTTGCGTAAATATGAAAATCAATATCATATCGAATGCATTTAAAAAAACGAATAATGGATTTTTCAGAGTTTTTTGCCCAGCCCAATTTGAGAGGTGGTAAAAATGAATAAATGAAGATTGGATGCTTTCCTGTAGCTCCAGACTTCCTGCAACGCCAAAGGTCATGGGTTCGATCCCAGGGATTGCACATACTGAAAAAACAAAATGTGAAGTGTAATACAATGCAAGTCGCTTTGCATAAATGTAAATGAACAAGTTAGAGTTCTTTTCGTTTGAAAGAAGCGGCTCTGTTCTTTTATTTGATATATTGTATATATATATATATATATAATATATACACACATTACCTCACCTTCCTGTTGTTCCAAATCTGTATAAATTTCTTTGTTCTGATGAACTCAGAGAAGAATATTTGGAAGAATGCTCATAACCAGACAGATTTGGGCCCCAATTGACTCCCATAGTAGGAAAAAATACAATACTAGGCAAAAGTGCCCCAGACCTTTTATTGTCCTACATTCTTTATCATTTAAAGAATATTTCTTCCTACTATGACACAATTTTCATTTTTGGGTTCAGTATCCCTTTAAGATTGTTTTTTGTCATTCAACAACTGTAAATAAATTACTATTCAGTATGTGGTTGCTTTAATGAATGTTTACACATAATAACATTTAGTTTTGTTCCCCATACAGACAACAGTGGGAGACTCTGGAAGCTTCAGGTTTCTCTTGTTGTTTGTCCAAACCTCTGTGTTTTCTTTGCCTTCCTCTTGTGGGGTGTTATTGAGGGTAAGTACACTTAAGTGTTTTATTTACATTTGTAAATATATCACTTGCTGTATTAAGCGTGTGGGAATTTTTCTGTTCGTTCTAATGTTGTAATAATTCAAGTGATGGTGTTAAACCATACAGGTTTTGTCATGTATTATGTAATGCACCATCAAAATGTCTGTTTTAGGATTTGTGAATGAGACGGTCACTTGCTGTGCTCTTTATATTCTGAGACCTGTTATGCTGTTCTGGGCGGTACGCTTTTTAAAGTATCTTCAAGGTATGTTTCAGTTTCAAAATTGTCCTTTCTCAAGCAAATAGGTCAATGCATTTTAAGCATAACAAAATTTTGTCACAAAGTAAACGGTTATAGTAATTTAGATAGAATGCAGAAGATACAAATTTAAAGAAAGTTTTTATTTATTAATAGTAATATTACTTTACAATTTGTGTTTCGAGTGAACTGCAGGAATCATGAATCTTATAGAATTTTGTTTCTTTTTAACTTTCGTTTAATGTATTTTTTAAAAGTAATTTTGGAATAAAAAAAATCTGTGTATTTATCAAATTTAGTTCACTAAAAAGTATCATATAGGCTATGCTTAATAATGTAGGGAAGGAAAAACACAGATAAAGTACATACGCTTGATCTTTGAGAGTAAAAATACTCAATTACTCAATTACACACCTCGGCATTGATAAGCATTTGTCCCTTCTCAAAACAATTAACATCTCTTATGACTCAGAGCAACACACAATCCTTACCATTTCAGAAATAACTTGAAACCAGTTGCCTTCTGCATCAAAGTTGGGCCTTTATTAAAATATCACAGATCTTTAATTCTGCACATTTATCCTGCATCTAACATGTATTTTCTTCCCCTGTGTACAGTTTTAATTGTTTGGCTCATCATAAATATGAATAATATGCTTGCAGTGCTTTACGAAATGTTAATATGATGTATAAAACCCTTTTTGTTTACAGGCACTCATAAAACATGGATCAGGTTTTTCAATGTTCCAAGAGAACTTGGTGTTTTCACAATCATTGTTTATTCAGGTAAATCTGCACAACAGAAACTACTTCATTGTTGTAACAAAGGTGGTGTCCTAGCAAGCAGACAGTTTTATACGCAGATTCACTGAAAATGTATTTTCAAAGTCTATTAACTGGGAGAAGTCTCGAAACATCCAAAAAAAACTAGTTAAGCCCATAGACAACAGTGACAAGAGCCAGGGGAAGACTCCCAGGTAGCAGGCAAAGCGCAAAGGCACCAGACAGGAGAGAAGAAATGGCAGAATATCCGCTCGGCAGACAGGCAGGCAAGGGAGGGGCTGGAAAAAGGACTCAAACAGGATGTAACTGGATCAGAGCGAGAATGAAGGCAGGCATGCAGCTCTTGACTGGAGACATCTGGAGCACAGGTCTTTACTAGGCACTAGAAACAGGTCAAATAAGACAGTGACCAACTGGAAATGGTAGATTAAAGAAGAAGCACTCGCCTCTTTTATGATGATCACAAGGGAATAAAATATAGAGGAAATAGATGAAAAGAGTAATGAGAAGCAGGTGTGGGGTTTACAATGGAAGTAAAACCCAATGTAGATAACAAAAGGGGTTAGGACAGACATCAAGTTTTTGTTAACAGATGAAAAAATGTTGAGTTTGTTCATTATTGCATCATATATTGCTTTATCTACTACAAATATCAGGTTTATAGTGTTACATTTTTGGGTGCATATTTGGTTAGCAAACATGGTAAAGTTTCAAACCAGTATAAGTTCAGTGAAATTGTGTCATTTATCTTATCCTTATCGGTATTTTTTCAATTCATTTCCTTCACAGTTTTCTTTGCCCATGGCTGGAAAATCAGTGCACATGACACAAGCATGAACGTCGAGGGTTTCAAGGATTTTTTATGGATCTGTGGTACTATTGTCTCTCTTCATCATGATAGGTAAGACTTTTGTCAAGGTATAATCCTTTAATTTGTGGTGATCATGAATCTATTTGAGGTTGATAAATATGGGGTTGGGATCACAGGTGTAATCTATGAACTTTT
This sequence comes from Triplophysa tibetana, assembly GCA_008369825.1. Taxonomy (NCBI): domain Eukaryota; kingdom Metazoa; phylum Chordata; class Actinopteri; order Cypriniformes; family Nemacheilidae; genus Triplophysa; species Triplophysa tibetana. The sequence goes on from CM017913.1 coordinate 22,655,042, forward strand.
ATTTGTTTCATTCCTAACGTAAATAAATGTTTCATATAAATGGACTGTAATGACCTTTTATTAAGCTTTTTACACCTTAACATTTTCAAGTGTGGCAGAATTAGAGACCTTACAGTGTAAACACTAAGTATTTTACATTAACATTTGGTCATCAGCATCATGCAAATCATGTTGAAACATTTTAGCGTTCAATATTCTACACTGGACTGTCCTCTGGAGAATGTCACCAATTCTTCAGGTTTTGTTTCAATATTTATTTTATAGTCCATAATAACCTTTTTGAGAAGTTGGTATTATTGTTATGATATTTCTTTGATGCTTGTTAGATCAAATTTTTTCTTTTGCTGTTTCTCTATTTATCTCGGATGACTAAAAATCCATTACTAGTAAATTCCTTGATGTCTCCTGAGTGAGGTGACTTGTTTTGAAGGGGAGCAGCATCCCCATTTGAAGGGACTAAACAGCTGATATTCTTTTCGTTGCAACAGTTTTGTTTAAATTATTTGTACACCTGTTCAGATTCAACTGCAACAGTATCATCCGCCGATTTGCTTGGGAAAAAGGTTTAGCGCTTCGAAATGTTGAGCAATATTGTTGATGTGTATGTCATTTGTCAAAATTTTTTGCAAATGTTGACACAATCTAATCTAAAAACAGATTTTTTTAACGGATAAAACCGTTAGAATTTTTCAAATGAAGCAAACTTAGTTTGGAAACACGTTTGGTCACACATGACAAATTAACTGGTGGATGCAGCGTCCTTGATCGCAGTGTTGCTTCTGTTAAAACACTGATTCTCTGTACATCAAAGGGGCCTTTGCTGGATGAAGAAAATTGTATCTTGAAAATGTGCAGTTCGATAAAAATTTGTGGGGTTTCTGTCAAATATCAGATCCGAGATACAGCTGATGACGATCGCTTTTGCATCTGTTCATCGTACAAATCTGTCTTTTGGCTTTGG
>CM017913.1:22656102-22788642 GCA_008369825.1 Triplophysa tibetana
TTTCACCCACATTAAAATTCTCCAGTGTTCTTCAGTATTCACTATAGGAAACTGTAGTATAAATATATAGCCAACTATTCCTAGTATGATACTACTAGCAATTTAAGTATTACTATAGTATATTGATATACTTTAGTAGCATTCTTTAATAATTACTTAAGTTGGGTTCAAAAACAAAACAATATGGAATTTATTATAGTAATAACCAAAGTATACTACAGTATTTTAATATGTCTATATTTTACAGTAATAAAAGTAAATGTAGTGATTTCACATGATACTAGACTAAAGTTTCAAGCAACAAAATACATTTTGATTCATATTTCATACTAATAGTATGGGTTGATGGATTATTTATATATCACAAGAAGTATATTGTATCACACAAATGTGCTCGATTTTGTATGGCATATATCACATCATGCAATTTCAAACGTTAGAGCAGATAGTTTACGTAGCAAAGTTAATTTTGCTTATTTATTTAGACCTCCATCAAATGTCTATTTCCCAACCTTCACATGGTTCCTCTTGTGCATGTTTAGGATTTCCTAGGGCTTCTCCTGGTTCCCTTATCAATGTCTAAACCGCATGAATATGGTGAGTGAAATTAAGGCTTTCATTTTGTTAACACAATGTGTTGCGTCTCCGTGACGTTCTCGACGTGCTTTGCACTTCAAACGCTTTCCCATCTGCGTTCTCTCATTAATGCTTTTCTTTCAACCGCATCAATACCCCCAGAAAGGGTCGGACAGCTTTTATTTCCCTTTATTAAACCAGAAGACCATTAAATCTCATTCTGGAAACCTTCAGAAGTGTTTTATTAAAGCATTCATCTCCTCACATGGCTCTGTGCAGTTAGTTAGCGAGATATTAATGATCGTTTAATGTATTCGCTCTCTCTCTCTCCTGTGGCCTTGATCTGTGCGAGCTACGACTGGATAAACACCGTGTTTTAACGCCCGCTACTAAACAACTTAATACGAGCATGCGTCTGCAAAACAGAAACAACAAAGTCAAGTTGACATTTCATGAACCTGAGCGGAGGACATAGAGAAACCTTCACATAGAATCTGACTGCCCATTGAGAACACAAGCGCGTTTAAGTCAATGCAAATGCTGTATATGTGGGCCTAAAAAACTTGAAACTATGAATGTTGTAAAGCATCAATCTTTGCTCAAGCCAATCTGAAATATGACTTGTCTATATACAGTCTCGATTTATTTGTCCCGAGTTTACCCTTCCACCAATCTCTGCACAGTTCTTCAAAATAGATCCGCATCGTCCCATAGATAATAATGACAAGCTTTATTTTCATTCAGCTCGGCTCAATCTGATCTCATCCTCTGTTGTTGTTGTCTCGAGCGTTTTACAGTGATGCATTACAAAAGGCCATAGCTGTAAGGTTATAGAAACAGCTTTGTTATCAGTCAGAAGTCACGTCTTATCGCAGATTTTCAAACTCTTATGCTGTTGTCCGTAGGTTTGATTGGTTGCAGATGGAATTGGATTGTTTCATCCTATGACGACCTTAATGTTTCTTTTGATTGTGAAGTTTATCTCACAGCAATGTGTTGAAAACTCAGAACTGAAGCAAAACCTCACAAATAGTTTTTTATTGCTTCCATGTTTTGTATTTTGAAATATATATCACTCTTAGGTGATACTTGGGGTCAGCAAACTTGAACGCAACGAAGTTTAGCAAGAGCTTGTGTTTGTATGCATGCATATGTCTAATGTGTGTATCACAATATGTAAGATGCGAATAATCGTATTTTAATCGTGATAACGATTTACTTGTATGCTTCCCACAATTACAGTAATTGAGCATAATCGTTGCGATATTAATGTTTTCAAAGCAAGCAAAACTCGCGGTAAAGCAGGATAATCTAGCGATAAGGTTGGAAAATCATCGCAAAGCTTGTATCTTTTAAACTGCTACTTTACAGGAAGCACACATGGTTTTCACTGCATTTCTACTATTTTGTTTTTTTTGCAAAACCCACAAGGGTGACCAATGATTTATAAACAAAAGAACAAGAAATATAAAATGGAGTAGCAAGGTTTCATCCTGAAGGTCACAAAATGTACATTTGTCTGGTGGTGTGTTTATATGATTGATTGCGTGTGTTGAAGAAGTTCAATGGCAGCAGATTATAACACATTCATTGGCTGTAAAGTATAGTACATAATAAACATGCTAGAGTGAAATTAAAAGAAAAAGTTCTGAACCGACAAAATAATCGTGTTTATTAATCGTGATATTTTTTATAGCAAAATAATCATTATTTTACAATCGGAATTATCATTTTACAGATGATCGTGAAGCCCTAACAGTGCAGTAGTTTGCAGAGACAAAATAACCATACAGATATCAAAAGTTATAATCAAAGTTTTGGGTTGACGCAGACAGCGGATTGACTTTGTCTGATGTGTGGAAGATGATCAATGATCAGACGATTCGGGTTATATCATTTTTCAGTTTTTAATGTTCTTTAATGTAGTTTAAATTGATTTGACCATGCATTATCGTATCGCATATAGTATAGCATTATTGGTTATTTATCATGTGATTTTAAATCTGAAACTCACTTGGAAACCCTTTTATCATTATTTTATATAAACATGCTTTTTTTGTAGTTTTTAGTGGCTACTATATATATTACCTATTACATTAAAAAGGTTCAATTTTTTATTTTTATTTTTTTCATAAATTTGTGAGTTTGATGTCATCACAGATTGTTAATTCAGTCACGTGTAACATTATCTCACTAGCTGTACTGTAAATGTAAAAGTATGGCCGGATGAGTCGTATGTGTTTGTGTTCTTTACAGTTCCAGTAGACCTCAGTGTCGCCCACGAGCTTCCTCTGTGAAAGCAGCGTGCTGAAGGTCACGGCCTCCCACATGCGAGGATGTTGTGTGGTTCTGTCTTTCATGTTCTCTGGGGGTCTTCTTTGAGACTTCGGCCCCTCTGGCCACACGCGAGGCCCCGGCAACACGACCCTTTGAGGGCTGAATGATAAGCCTTGATTATTGAGTGATTATATCTGACGCAGGCCAGGCATGAAAGGTGTTTGTTTTAAAACACCCTTGTTTCCGAGGTCCGGTTTAACATCAAAGGTAGAAGAGGCGGTGGAGGGAGGGACGGGACGTGTGACATTTATTAAAAGTGAAGAGAGAGGTGGCAGATCCCTTTCATTTTCTTATCGTACATGTCGGTTTCTGCTTCACCTGTCGGATGGAGAAACAAATACTGCCGGAAACTAGATTTGTAGGACATGGCTTGGACAAGATCTAAAGGCGTTCGTTCTTTTAATGAGTTGGAATATAAATTAAAGTGGTAACGGGTGTTGAATCGAAATGACTGGAAGAAAATTTCAATGCAACACAGTCACACAACAGAGGAACTTCATTAGTCCAACATCAATTATTTATGTCAAAAATCAATAATTTCCTAAATAAATCTTTATTTTTAATTATGCATTCCCCTGATATCTATAATCCACAATATTTGCACTATAACATGTAACATTTAAATATCGTTCCATTAAATCATAAAAAATTTGTTATATTTAATAGGAGCATAAAATATAATTCTTCCTCAGGTTTTGTTTTTTAAAGCTGCAATTTGTAACCAAAACATAAACAATCGGTTATTAAGCAAGTACATAAAAATCAATGTTGAAAAAGACTTCTTTACATTTCCCCGATTTACAAGCTTATCAAAATGATTTATACAATAACTGGCGGGTATGATTTTTTTGATTATGACAGATTGCAGCTTTAAATATAATTTAGACGTAGAAAATACAAACTTCACTCGCAAGTCAAGTCCAGAAAATCAATTGATCTTCGCAATTTCCCTCTGCATGCTGCCGTCTGATTCTACAAGTAGTTTCAGTTAATTAATGTGTGTTTACATTGTTTTGTCTGAGACTTTATTGTCCACCTGAGGAAAATAAAGTCTGACTATATAGAAGTCTGAGTTTGTTTCATATCGAATATAGAGGACTATTAGTGAATAAATGAACGGGTGGAGTGTTTCTCTCTCCGATATGAGATTCTGGACCCCAGTGCCGCCTCTGGTTTTACTTTGATTCATTTTCTGAATCAGGACACAAACTGGTTTCCATTGACAGGTAATCAGTCTTTCACTGCCTTTTCTCTGCTGTGAGGGACGCCTCTACAGTCGCACGTACGTCTGACGCATGGATTCATTCATGCCCGCCGGACAGGTCATTGTGTTGATCTGTCATAGGTCAATTAAGTGTCTGGTATGTGTCTTAAATGGATACTCCCCAAAAATGAAAATTCTGTCATCAGTAACTCACCCTCGAGTTGTTACAAATCTGTATACATTTCTTGGCTCTGATGAACACAGAGAAAGATAGTTGGAAGAATGCTTGTAACCAGACAGATGTAGCACCCCATTGACTCCCATTGTAGGGTAAAAAAATGAAGTGCAATAGTGCCCCTGAACTGTTTGCTGTCAGCTGTCAGTTTTTTCTACAACGGGAGTCAATGGGGGGCGAGATCTGTTTGGTGAAAGCATTCATCCAAATATCTTTCTCTGTGTTCATCAGAACAAAGAAATTTATACAGAACCTCAAAGGTGATTAAATGATGACATCATTTTCATTTTTGGGTGAAGTATCCCTTTAAGAACCAAGAAATTAGTTTTAAGACCGTTCTCTTAGACACAGAACAGGTAATTGTTGGTTAAATGTGATTAAAAATGTTTGAGTTCTTATGAAAATGTGGATTGTGAAAAACGGAGCACTTTTGGGGGCATTAACGTACCCTCTTCTGCAAACTCTTACATATTTATTAATGACATACTTGTCTGATTTGAGCGTCTCTTAAGTTTACACTCTTTGACCTTCTTTCGCTAACCGAACCTCAGAGCTGTAGGGCCGTCCGGTCTCCGTCTCCCTCTTTGCCGTGAGTTCGGTTCATTGGGTTCATGTAGTTTAGCAGTCTGTGGCCGCTGGCACACTAATCTCGTTCACCTCATTGTTCTGCCTTTCTGCACCTTTCAGTCTGACACACATTGATGAATTAGTATGGCGGGCAGCGGAGCGCCATCACCACTCACACACGAGCTCCACCTGCCTTTTCTTTATACTTTTTAGATCATAAAGATTTTATGGGCACCAAAACGGGTAATAAAAATTTCTCACACACTATGCCGAATATAATGAAAACGAGCGGGTTGAATAATAAAGACTGTACTTTATTCTCATCGTTTATGCGTAGAGCCTTTGGGAAATCTCTCGGGATTGGCTAACACTTTTACCTGTATGTGTAGTTCTACACAAGCGCCATTGAAATTGTAATTGCTCCTTTTTTATGTCTGGCCAAGAAGGCCAAGGCTGTAATTTTCCACTCTTATTGGTTTTTGTTCGGATTTGTTTGCAAGAAATCATTTTAGATAATGACTTTTTTCTGTTCACCGTGGTAGTTTTATACCAGCTAAGCAAAGTCAAGTGAAGATCATTTTTGTATAGTGTTCTTCACTTATAAAGTCACGCTATTATGTCTATAATGTCTTAGTACTTTACATTGAGCTGGAAGGAAAGATTTTTTTTGTTTGGCATTGACGTCGACTGTTTTAGGGGCAAACTATATCAAAGTACTTTTACTTTTTAACTATAAGTAGAAGTATGTAGAAGTATGTCAGTGAGTTTAAGTTCAAAGTGCAGGTAAATATACAGTATATATATATAAACATCACACATACTGGTGAATATGATTCAATATGTGTTAATCTTTACAAATAACATATCAGCCTTTACTACAGTTGACAGTGAAATTAACTTTGTGAGTTTAAAAGTATCTGTCAGAAAGATCCTGTCATGTGAAATTCTCTATAATGGGACTGTGGCTCAGTGCGCCATCTGGTGGAACAGAGACATATTGCATGCAAACACTTGCAGCACTTTTTAAAATTATACTAGGCCCAAAAATTAAAATCCCCTCTTTCTTCATTCACATGTCACTTTAAACTGTATGTCTTTCTTCTGCAGAACGCAAAAGAAAATATTTTGAAGAACACCTGTCACCAAAAACCACTGGCCCCATTGACGTCTGTTGTTCGGACACAGATCCACTGAAGCATTTCTTAAAAAGACATGAGAGTGAATAAATGATGACAGATTTGTTTATTTTGGTGAAACTATCCCAGGAATACAGCAATGTTAGGATATATTTAGATTCACTACAATTTTACATTTTATCATAACTATTTTATATACACAAAGTGCAAATGTAAGAGCTTCGTTCCAATTTCTGGAGATTTACTTAGTCTCTACTACTATCTTGTTGTTCAGCAGACTTTTATTTCAAGGTTATTATACAATGTCCTCAGGTCTCACTTGGGCAAGAAACTGCTAAAAGACAAGAAACTAAACGTAATGAATTCATTTTTAACCACGAAATTACAGGTGAGAAAATAAATCTATAGCATTTGTCTCTACCTAGAATAGTCTCACTTGACAATATATCTTGTTCTTCTTCCATACATAATAATATGATACATTTTAAAGATAATCACAACTGTAAACCCTGAGATAATAACGTAAGACAGGCTTATTATGAGATATTGATGCTAAGAGGCAAAATTGAAGTTAGACTAGCCCAGAAAAGCAACATAATGAAAGTTTTATGAGGATGCCCAAAAAGTCAAGTTAATTATCATGTTAACCTTCAAGTTATGAGACAATGAACATAACAATAATCCCATAAGGCACAATATATGAGACCGCTTTAAATAGAAGCTTTAAACGGTTGTTGTTCATCTTTTAAAGAAAACTCAGATGTTTCAATCTTAGAATTTACTGATATAGTTCATATATACAAAGTTGCCTATATTTAAAATTTCAAAGCTAGACTCGTCGCATTATTGTTGACGCATTGTTAAAATGTTATATGCTCTCTTTTATTTGTAATTTGCTTAGATAAAAGCATCTGCTAAATGAATAAATGCCATGTAATGCATTTAAAACTAGGACTGTCGTTTTAAACAGCACAATGCATCAATCATTTTAATAATAAATATCATGGATGTAAACTCGCTGCTTGTTTTACAATTGTTGAATTCATTAAGTTAATAATATAAATATGATTTATTTTATAAATTACAGCAAATGTGAAATTCATTTGAAATATCTATGTCTATGCCCATTAGATCCTATTGAAATCATAGGTCTCGAACTGGCACGCAGGCCGTGTTGTGGTGCACATCACAGGCGCTTGTAGAACGACAGGACCTTGTTGCAGTTAGGGCACCGATGCTCCACATCTTTACAAGAATCCATCCAGAACGGGGCGATACAGCACGGCCAACACCTGCAGAAGACACATAAGAATCAGACATCTCCTCTCGTCTTAACAATCCTTCGTTTAGAAATATATAAATATTTCTGCGGCGTATTACAGATAGTGTCCTATTGAAAACGATATAAGATTTTCATTTTGTCTGATAGTATTGGAAGGACTCAGGAGGTTCAGTTTTACCCGACGAGGGCGAGACAGCCGCATGCCAGCCAAGCCATGAGTCCAGAGTAGTAGTCTGTGATGGTGATCACTTGATGTTTACAGTGAGGGCACATGGTATGACCGGGATGATCACGCAGGCTTGGAAGTACCCTCGAGTTTGTCATAGCTGTAATGAAGGAAAACACACACACATCACTGTTTGAACACAACTAGAACCATATATACAAATGCAATATTTACAATCTTTTGTATAGTTTATGCACTCAAAAAAAATTCTGTAAAAATATGGCACAATATAATTCTTGTATATTTTCTGTACTTTTTTTCCATTGTTTTACCTGTTTTTTACATTTTGCACTGCATTAAATTACATTTTAGCATTAACGGAAATGTCCGTAAAATAGAGAAAAATGTAATTTTCTCCTTATTTTTTTAATGTTTATTTTTGGCATTTTCGCTTTATTTGTACAATTTAAGTGAGACAGGGGACAGGGGTCGCCCGATGCACAACAGCGCCACATGTCGGAACACTGCCCAACGAGGCTTTATGCTCCGACTCTTTATCTGTTTTTTACAGATTTTTTACAGTTTATGTCAATAATTTAAATATATATATATATTATTTAAATAAGGATTAAATAATAAAATGTATTCACATGATTTAAAATTATTCTGTAAAATAATGTTAATTTTTAATGAAAATAATTTATGTTTAATAACACTTGGAACATGAACCCTATCAATTATTTTCGTAGCTTGCCTACACTCTTAAAAATAAAGGTGCTTAAAAGGTTCTTCACGGCGATGCCATAGAATATCCATTTTTAGTTCCTTAAAGAGCCATTCAGTCAATGGTTATGTAAAGAACCTCCTCTATTACTTTTTATAATCTGAAGAACCTTTTTTGCCACAAAGGACCCTTTGTGAAGCAGAAAGTTCCTCCAAATGTTAAAGGTTCTTGATGGAACCTTGATGGAACGCTTCTTCTAGGGCGTCGAATAACCTTTTGAAGCATCTTTGTTTTAAGAGTGAACTGAGCCAAGAGTTTGATAGTTGAAACTTGTAACTTACTCATAGGTTGAGGGTACATCCCTGGGTTTTGACCTTTAGAAAAATATTTCAAAACATAATTTAAAACATAATGCAGTATCACTGCACATATTGAAGTATTATACTTGACTGAATGTTTGAGAGTGGTAGCTGAAGACTTTAACTTACCCATGGCAGGAGGGTACATCCCAGGGTTTGGACCTTTGACAAAAGGAAATTTTCAGTTTTTTACACTTTGAATAGACAGTATGATGAATTCATTGATGAATGAAATTAAAAAATTGCGATTGATAATTGGAGATCATAACTTACCGGCAACCTGAGGGTACATTCCAGGGTTTGGACCTTTAGAAACAGATTTGGACATCCATCAATAAGCATTACTTCTGCTTAACTCTCATTATTGAATATAGGTTTTTGGAGCTTGGACACTAAATTAAATGTTTGAGATTGAAATATGATGATTATAACTTACCGGCAGCCTGAGGGTACATCCCAGGGTTTGGACCTGTTGAAAACAGATTGAAACATCCATTAGAAAACACTGCTTTACTGCTGCTTGACTCACAATAGAAGTGCATGTTTTTGAAGCTTGGATATATGAAGACCATAACTTACCGGCAGCCTGAGGGTACATCCCAGGGTTTGGAGCTTTAGAAACCGAAATAAAAATAGTTAAAAAAACTTTCAAAACTCCCGCATTGAACACAAATCTGTGACTTTCTTTCTTCTGCAGAATACAAAAGAAAATATTTTGAAAAATGTGGTGACAGAACAGCACAGCCCCCTATTCACTTCTATTGTAACCAGTGCAAGTGAACGGGGGGCTGTTGACAACATTCTTCAAAATATCTTCTTTTGTGTTCTGCGAAAGAAAGAAAGTCATACAGGTGTGAAATGACAGAAGAGTGAATAAATGAGACAATTTTCATTTTGAAGGTGAACTACTCATTTAAAGTATACTGCCGTTTACCGATATACTATAGTTAACCGTCTTGGACCGAATAATAAATGTAAATTTTAAAAACATTAATTCATTTTAAAGAGGTTATCAGTTTCACTCGAGTGAACAATATGGATTTTATTTTGAACTAAAGAAATACTGTAGCTGTCCATTATGCGTGAAAGGGTTAATTCTATAGTATATTATAGTATTTATAATTGTTATATTGCACTATAGAACAATATACAACATATTCTGTTGAAGATGAGTATACAAATGAAGGTTCCAAAATGAGAAAACAATTTTTTTTTTTAATTTAAAAAATCATGTTTTTATTATGTTAAAATATTTTTATTGTGTAAGTTAGCTGTATTATTTTATTTATCATGGCTAAACAGTTTGATTGATATTAATTGTAATGCCCCAGTTATCTTATATTGGAACCAAACTCTTCAAATATTGTGTTTGTTTTCCATAACATCGTATCCTATTTACAAATTACAGAAAGCTTTGTAACGGAAGCTACATTGTCAGTAAAACTAATATTTGAATGTTTTATCAAACGTGTTAAATTTTGACTTATCTAAATCCTCTCCTCCTGCTATACCGCTAGAGTCCACCAGAGGGCCACATCCCATATTTTGGGAAGCATTGCTCTAAAATCATGACTACCCCAATAAACACCAACTGTATGATTTTTACTCCGATTAAACACCAATCCTGTATTTAAAAGTCTGGAAACATGACTGCTGTTTATCTTTACCACAACAAACACAAACACTGCATTACAAGCAACTAGAAACACGTCTGCTGTTATACTCAACTACAACAAACACAGATTTGTTTTCCATTGTGGTCACATTTAAATAAGTTCATATCAGAATAACTTTAATGGATAAAGATGTCTGCACTGTAATGGCTCCGACTAAAGGCATCGGTTCCTCCTCCCAGAAGTTAGGGAAACTTTATGTAAATCCCATGCATTTATCATGTATTTCTGCATAATTGTCTTTCCTGAACAAACCTCACGAACATGGCCGTGCGGGATAAATAAGTATGTGAACATTCGCATTTAATAAATCCACGCTTCCAGCACAATGTCCAAAAGTCATTCTTCATTCTCCATCATAAAGTGTCTATCATTGTGTTATATTACATAGTTCTTCTGGGTGTGTTTGTTTAATCGTCGTGATTTTATTTATATACGTAAGTGATCAGAATGCTTTCATTCCGCTACATAATAGAAATCCAGCTGCGATTAAGAAGTGGCTCCGATTATATGGAAGAATCTTACCTGCTTGAAAGTACGGATTGTGAACTCCAGTTTTGAGTCCCGGCTCTGGGGATGCTGCATATGCCATGTTCACAGAATACGGAGGTGCCTGGATTTCCAGTTGATTCTGGCTTTCGTCTATTCCTCCATAATCTACCGGATGACCTGGGTACGGTGGGGCACTCTCCGGGACTTCAGCGTCCTCCATGTCCTCCAAATATTCCACCTCTTCCAAATCATCCAGATCATCATCCATGCCTTTATCCATAGTCTTGGGTAAGGAAACAGTACAATTATTACAAAATCACAATAAATGTATTCCTATATCATCTAATCTGATTTATGGCACGTTACAGGTGACATCCGCTGTTTCTCATCTCAACTAAAAAGTGTCCAGCACACATTTCTAGACTGCGTGCTTGTGTCCCAATGCAAATGTCAAAAAAATGTTGTCAAGACGTATTCAAATCTCCATAGTGCAGCCAAATTTCATTCCGCCATGGAAACTTTCTGTTTGTAAAGGACTTTTGCTCATGGAAACCACAGCCTCATCAGGACCAGGAACTGAAGAGATGATGTCGCCTGTAACAACCAAGTCTGAAGACTTCCCATCTCCATTTGAAAGTCAAATCCAGGTATTTCCGAACACACTGAGAATGTTTGAATTCCACTTTTCACCTTATTTACAATTACAATGAGCGAAGGTCATCGCGTGCCTGAAACTATGGAGATGTTTGCTCCTTTGTCAAATGTAAGAATAGCTTCATTTATTTTGTGTGGTTTCTGTCAGAAATTACATATTTTATTCTGTCAGTTTGACTCTACCTGCTGTAACCTTTAACATCAACTGGAAATGTAAATGTAAAAAAGATATATTTTTAAGTTGTATACTATGTTAAAGAGCAGGACAGGTGTATGGTTAATGTTGTACTGCCCGAGTGACAAGTCCGGAGAAGCAGATATGAGGCCTTCTAGATTTACTAAAAGGATAGTTCACCAAAGTATTTTTTAAACCGGTATGATTTTTGTCTTCTCCAGAACATAAAGCAAGATATTTAGAAGAACGTTGATAACCAAAAAACATTGAACCCCATTGACTTCCATTGTATGAACACTAAACCACAAGACATTTCTCAAAATATCTTCTTTTGTGTTCCACTAACGAAAGAGTCTCTTTTTTTAAGCTAAACCTGCTACATCACATTTCTAAAGACACTATGCAGCGTGACATCACATGGCCCCTAAATCATTTTCCTTATTTTCATCATACAGTCAAAGCAGAGGCATAATTATTTTATAAAGAATTGTCAAAAAATAAATGCCCTCCGGATGTGATGTGCAGTATAACCTAGCATCTGTACCTCTCTGGTTAATTGAAGTTCTGTTAACACCATTTTTACCAAATTAAAAACCCATACATGATTCTATATTACTTTATATCCTTTCTGTCTTTGACTGATAAATGCATACTTACAGGACTGATGGTTGAGTGAGATAGTTGAGGTCAATGCGGTTTCTCTTTGGAGATCAGAAGAATCGGTGACTTCAGGAGGATCAATGGGTGTGTGTGAAATGTAGAAGAGAGGACGAAAAGAAGCCAAAAAATGGGAGGGGATGGAATCCGTACCATATATACACTTCCTGGGGATGGGTCAGGATGCCAGCCAACCGGTGAGTCAATTAGTGAAGTTCACTTTTTAAATGTAGTCCTTAATGTATTTATTGGTAGTGCTTTAATGGATGAAGTTACAAACACAGTTTCTTAGAGAGTTTTAACAGTCAACCATTGCTCTGAGATGCTTCATATAAACTGTAGATATACTGGAAGTATAGATATAAATCTAAATGTATAAATACATCCATCCATCAAAATGCTTTAACATAGTTTTAACACTTCTCTTATTTTCCTGATTATCACTTTCATCTCTGAGATGAACAAAGATGCTTTTTGGGTATTTAATTATCTATTTAAGGTTTTCAGTGGCTTACGTAACATACATAGAGTAAATTTAGCTAAGAAGCACACAATTTGCGGGACATTGGAAAAAACGCTCATATTAAGTTTGGTTTTCTTGTCGTGCCGTGTGCTTTGAGCAGCATACAAACTTGTTTGAATATCTTTGCATCTCCAAGTTAGTTGACGTAGAATCGTCCACGTTGAGCAAACCAAAATGTGTTGTAGAGATTGTCGGTTGTGTAATGACTGTGTCTCAGTTTTTTGTTTTAAATCTGATCACAAAGAACTTGAGAAACATTTTATTTCTTGATGTTGTAACCTGCTTTAAGATTGATGTAAGGAAAATTCATCTTATCCTTAAGAATGTATTAAATAACATCACATAATAAGTTAAAAACAGATACTTTCTGTTGTTTACTTGATGAATATATTTATTAATTGGATTTTGCCCAAAACAATCCCCCAAAAAATTCAGATGTCCTTCACCTTTTTATTAAGTGTGATGTGTTTTTCTCTTTTAGGAGACTTGCTCTAGCATTCTGATTTTTAGTATGTTGTAGTATGAAATCCAGGATCCATCACAACAATGCTTTAGTCCCGTTGAAATAGTATCTTCTATTGAGTGTAATATTTTGAGTAGCCAATGTAGAAATATGCCTTGAGTTATAGGCCACACAGGGGTCAAATGTTCAAGAAAATTATTTTATGATTCTACTTATTTGTATATTAATACTACAATAAAATTAAAGCAGCTTAAAAGTTTAAAAAAAGCTTGTGAAAATATTTAAACACTTAGTATTATAAGTTATTCCACTTTCGTCCACTAGATGACGCTGTCCCCACTTGTTGTGGGCAGCTCATTTTTCACACTTGTGTTGATCACAGGATCATTATAATACATTTAAAAATCACTAAAGAATACTTTATGCTTTAAGTCTGATTCATGTCTCCAACATTTTACGTTTCGTTTAAGCAATAAGAACATGACATTAAACCAATATTTTGTGTTCTGGTCTTGGTAAGGTATATGTTTACATACAACACATTTTTCTGCTTACAGTTCTGTGTGCTCATCTACAACACAAATAGTTGTTGAGGTTTACCTTTATCTGTGTTTCCTAAAACCAATTTACCTTAAGGGGCTATAAAGTAATAATAATAAATTAATAGACGCATTTATTTGTGTTACATTTAATGTAAGAAATAAATAGTGGCCTGATGTCATTGAGTTTGTTATTGTTTTGCATTTGGCTATAATATACCTATCCTCTTTCTGTACTTTTTGTACTTTGTTAATGCGATGTAATGTCTGTTTTTCTCTTCATTATTTAATCTTTTCCATAGATAGGCTGCACTAGACAACTATAATTGAACTATTGCTTGAGGCATTAAGGTCAAGCCACCTGACCAAAGCGCTGCTTATTCAGGTTTTTCAGGTTTTTTTTACATTTTGCTTTAATGGCTTTGAGTTCAAAACAGGAATGATTTCTCAGAACCATTTTCATAACCGCAGCCATTTAACCCCGCTGATAATGTCCCTCGTGTAATAGAGTTGTTTTTGTCAGAGACATATTCTGTTCGTTTTAAGATGTCCTCAGATTTGCTTGTGTTGTGTACATGCTTTATTAAAACAAAGGGAGGACATTCCACTTAATTGAATAATGAAAAAAGTGTGCTTATTTACATTATACGTATATCTTCTGTTCTGAATGCAAAAAAAAACACAGATTTTGGTTAGTGTGAAGTTCTATATGAATCTGGCACCATAAGTTCGGACGCTGAACATGAACTGTTAAAGGGATAGTTCACCCAAAACTAAAAATCCTGTCATCATTTACTTGCCCTCAGATTGTTTGAACCCTGAATTTATTTCTTTGTTCTGCTAAACACAAAAGAAAATATTTGAAAGAATGTCAGTAACGAGCAGATCTCATCCCCCATTGACTCCCATTGTAAAGAAGATATTTGGAAGAATGTGAGTAACCGAGCAGATTATATTCCCTACTATGGCTCAGCTACTAACATTCTTCCAAATATCTTCTTTTGTGTTTAGCAACACAAAGAAATGTACACAGGTATGTAACAATCTGAGGGCGAGTAAATATGACAGAATTATTGTTTTTGGGTGAACTGTCCCCATAAAAGGCCATTTGAAAGGGACTAGGTCAAGGTTTCGTCCGCCATATATTTATTTCCATTTCAGACCAACACAATTTCCTAACAGCTCCCTGAGATTACCCACAATCCCATTTCTATTCCAATTAAATGAAGGGCAAATAAAAGTCTTATTTGTTTAATGGCACCTGAAATTGAATTTACTCATAAACCCTTACCAATAGAGTTTAACGCCTCGCTAAACCGGCCAATTTAAACAGAAAGTGCCTTTTCCATTCTCAGCGGGTTCAGGTGACAGAAAACAATCTCCTCTAGATGGGCGTTTCCTCCTCTACTCTCACAGGTGAACTTCACGAAGGACACATTTAATATACCTGGAGGTCACACAGACTTTGAAAGTTAATGATTTATTGTCGTGATACAGCTCACAAGTTTTAATAGGATTTCAGCGTTTCTGCTGTGTGTGTGGTTTCTTTGCTCAGTGTTAACTGTAGTTCAGTGTGTGTTTGTTTATCTTCTGTAATTGTTTTGTTGACCTCAGAGCAATGTTGCGGCGATGATGTCACTGCAGGGGGACACACATCAACACGTCATGCAGATTTTTTCATAGTGAATTTTAATATCCCTCATGCAAACAAAATGTATTTATAAGTTTATAAGAACGAACAACTAATACATTAATATAATAAATAACTGAATATGTTGAGAATAATAATACAGTAAGAGTAATAATTGTTAATATATTAGAATATTTTGTAGAAATTGGATGAGTTTAATATATTGAAAATTATTCACTGGGTTCCAATATATGGAAATGTATTATTTAAAAATATTAATAATGAATCATATATACAACTACAAGCAACTTACAGTGCATTCAGACTTTTATCTGTACTATGTTTGTTTTCTGGATATCGAACCAATACCAAAGCATATGTCGTTTTTTGGGCAGATAATGTAAAGACATGAAGTTGACCTCTTATATAGACCAACAAACATTTTTTCTACTCGCCCTTATTTCAAATACAGCAGTTCCATGCAAACAAACCAAACTTGAATATTAAGCACAGATCAATTTTATGTCCCAGTGCATCCTGGGTAACGTCCTCTGGTTTGACATTGACAGTTTATAAGGTTTGGATGTAGAGATAAAAGACAGGTGTTACCTGCACGGCAGACACCTGCAGGCTCCTGCGCACTGAGTTTGTCAGTAAACAGTGTGAATATGGGGGTAGAGCGAAACAGAGGAGAGAGAGAGAGAGGTAACATGTGGATGAGGCAACTGTCAAGGCTGTGGATGGAAAACTGGTCTTTCTAACATTAACAAGTCAACTCAAGGTAGCTAGTCCTTCTGTAAACATGTGACTGAACTCAAAACACACTCATGTGACCTGTTGATGCTTAAACTATAATGTTTTATTGTGACTGCATCACGCTTACATTTGGGAGTTTTATATTTTCTAAATTTTCTTTAGAGAATATGTATAAAATAATATTTCAAAGGGAAAGTGTTTGAATATGTGTAGACGCACAGGAATGTGCTTACGGGCTGACATTTATAGTGTGCAAAGTGCAACAGTGATGGTTAAAGTGAGTTGTTGAAGCCTGTTGCTGGGCGGTTGTTTATGGGTAGATGACTCTGAATCCCATGAGTGTAGCGTTTCGGAAAGCTCATGAAAGGTCTTGTCTGGCTTTTTGTGAGCAGCGTACAATGAATCATTCTGCTGATTGGCTGAAGCAGAGCAACGGTAGAACATTTAATCTCACGAAAGACTCGAATTTCTTTAGTTGTCACCGAAAGCACATTTCCGAACGAATGTTAAGGAGAGCCCGTTTTGAACCAATTAGGAATTTCACACCCCAGATGGAGCGTGTTGTGATGCATCATGGGATACTGCAATTCTACCTTAACGCCCATGCTCGCCCATGCACGCCAAGAACAACAACTATAAAGATAAAGATTTAAAAATCATTCTGAATTCAAGAGAATAGCACCACAGTACACACCACAACTATTACAATACAGAGGGTCACTTTCAGGGTTCTTTGTTTAGGTCTAGTTGATGAAAATTTGACAGCCAAATGAGCCAATCAAAATATATACTGAAATAAAGACATTTAAAACCATCACTTGCAGAAAAGACACGTGAATTTCACATTTTTTGCGGGGAATCTCATGTTAAAAACATGTGGTGACATATGAAGAACATGTGATCACATGTGGAGAAATATCACAACACATGTGATTCCCATGTGTTTTTAGGCTCTCCTGTTTTCGCCAAGTGCTTGATATCCTTAGAACAACATCATGCTGACCCTGGGACAACATGTAAATCAACCAATCAGATTTCAGAAATAAGTTTACAGTTTTTTTTAAGTTAAATCTTCCAACCAGGATTAGGTGCTTCTAGACCATTGTTTTTCACTTATCATATCATTTAGGGGTAAGTTATGGTTAGTGTTGTGGTATGCTTTGGGTTTTATTTATAAAAATGATGTCCTTAGGTCAACAAAAGGTCAACAAAAGGACAACTGAGGACATCGACCGCTTGGCAAAATCAGGTCGAGCGGGTTTTTAAATGGGACCCAATAGGTTCACATGGGATTCAAATCAAAATGTTCGAAAAACACACATTTCACATGTGATCACGTGTTTTTGCACATGTGTATTTCATGTGTCTTTTCTGTAAGGGATAAAAGGCTGTGATATTTTTGAGTCAAATATGGACATATTCTAAGTTCATTAAAGCCGACAGTTGGATTTGTTAATTTTAGAATAAACATAAGGAAACAATGTCAGTCGGTGTGGATACTAATATATCTGTTTCTCATGTGAATGGGCGTTTAGATTTTGGCAAAAATGTCTTCTTGGAAGTAGAGAGCCGGTTTTCTCTGTAGATTCCAGTATTTTTATATGAAATGTTAATGTTAAACTCAGTGCTAAAGTCCACTTTCTGAACACTGACAGATTCTGGTCTTGTCTAGACTGCTGGCGTGTAATGTGTGTTGTCGTCTTTGTAACGTCCTTGTTTTGAGTTTTTAGTTGCACCTGCCCCTCGGGTACAGTTGAGAATTAGTTGAAATGGCTAAACTGTAAATCAGTCTGTACTTTAACGGTTAATGTTATGTGAAAAAAAACTTTTTGGCCTAATGCATCTGTCATCTGTTAAGGTCATTCAGAAATTATAACATTAAACAAAACGCTTAGATAGTTACTCTCTAATATATACATATTTACTAAAACACATGAAAAACATGTCACGTTAGAAAACAGTCAAGGTAAAAAACAAGTCATGATATGTTAATGTCTCATCAAAGAAGGATGGACTAATGAAATGTGTTTGAATCCCCATAGAACTGTGATCATTATGTAAAGAAACCCATTGACACCCTTTCACTAGATCTATATTCAAAACACCTAACTTTACAACATCATAAACAATACACAGCTCAACATAGAAAGCAAATCATCTGACTGTTGACATGTGACTCTTACCCGAATTGTTTCTATGATAAATACGCATGAAGATACACATGTTTGGATTTGAAACTGAACGCAACCATCCATCCATCCAGACGTCTAGATCGTGATCAATGTGTGAAGTCATTGAAATGAAAGATTATTTGCCATCTCCCGCAGAACTGGATCCGATGTGACATGTAAATTAAAAGTGATATGCATTTTCTCATATCTCCTCAGATTTATCCACAGGGAATTCTGGAAATCCACCAAGAGACGTTGAGAGTCTAACAGGGATGTAAAACCACCACCAATTGTCAAAGATCCAACTAAATGTCTTATGTAACAGATACCGACCTCTCTGGGTCCAGAGGTTGAGAATAGACTTCTTTCTTCGCTGGACTCCATATATGCCATGTGTTGTTGTGGAGGAATGTCCAGATGCACGCTCGTACCAAACAAGACCGTTTCTAACATCCATCCCTCAGATTTCCCACACACATGACGCAACTCTTAAATGGACTGGCTGAGCGCCTGTGGTTCGGGTTGGTGGTTATCCGTTTCGTCATAGCGCCCGGCCTCCAAACCAATTGTCTAAAATAAAAATTGTGTAGGATTTCAGAAAACAACCACAATTTGAAGTATTTTTACTTTAAGCAACTATCTACAAAATCTTCAAAGACTTTTCTTACATTTAATGTATGTCGGAATTTGTCTACGTGTAAACAAATGTGTTTCTTGAATAGAAATGCTGTTTATCATTCAACTGCCCCCATAAACACTAACAAATGGTTTGTGTTGGATCAGCGTGTTCATGACAGTGACTTGAGTTTTAACTCACATTCTTCAAACAACCAGCCAATTAAGTGTTTGTCATGTAAGGTAATGCTAACTAAATCCATTAAGAGAGAGAGTTGCGACACCGGAAGTTCAAATTTTCATATGTGATGTGATTCATTGAGCCTTTAGATAGTTCCAGGAAGTTATACGTTTTCTCTTTAAATGCTTTATTTCTTAAATTTTTTGTTCACATTTACATTTAGTCATGAAGCAGACGCTATTATCCAAAGCGACTGACAAATGGGGTTAACAATGGAAGCAATTGGAACAATATAAAGACAACAAAAAGAAGCATAAGTGCAATAAACTGGGCTAACAGAGCCAACCACAGTATGCTGCGCAATTTTTTAAAACATGTTTTTTATTTTATAGAAAGGGTAGAAAAGAGATCGACGTTAGAGCTGTCAGGTGTTGACGGAAGAGATGTGTTTTCTGAGAGGGTGTGTGAGAGCAATTATTTTTATATTTTAGGGACGGCACCACAAGACGTTGTTTGTTTGCAGAGCATATGGATCTGGAGGGTACATTAAATGACTTATGTCTTTAAATGGGTTAAAAGTTTGTCACAATCGGTCTGTTTAGCCGCAGCTCTATATGTTTCTAGTAACTTCCGGGAACTATTGCAAGCCTCCAAGAACTGCTTTTGCTGCAAAAAACTGTCCCATTGGAGTCAACGGAGTTGACGCAACTCTCTCTCTCTCTCTCTCTCTCTCTCTCAATGGCTGTGTTGTTAACCAGCCTTTAGAGACACTGCATGAGAAAAGTTATTTCTGTGTTTATGTTATTCTGAATCTTGCTGGTGGTTTATAATCTGATGTTTACGGTGTGATGGCTTTATTGATTCAGATTTATTGATGTTCTTCTATAATGTTTGCTCTGATAAGCCTGACATTTATGACCGAAATCAATAATAGCTCTTTCCTCTTGAATTGATAGTACTAATGAAATGTCTAATAGAAACAAAACATCAGTGAGTGAACATTTGTTGTTCATTGAGTGGAAATCTTCTTAAGCACTCTGTTGATGTTTATGAAGATTATCCTGGAAATCCTATTATACCTCACCGAGAGTCAATACAGATGTTCAACAGCGTTGCCTTAAGTGTGCGTAATGTATATTATACAGTATGTAAGGGATGATCCACAACTAGCCGTGTATTATAGGATTTTGTTTCACGACGTGGAGGCCAAGAACCTCTCTGCAAAGTGCATTCAAATCTTTAATGCACGGCTAGCCATGGATTATCCCGCGTAAACCATGGTCCTTTGCCAATTTAAAAACCGACTTGGCCTACCATGCATTAAACGTTTTTAATGCACACCTTCCAGCCAATCAGAATCAAGTATTCAAACAGACCATGGTATATTCTATTCATGTTGGTTTTATGGTGGTGTTTTCTGTAAATTATAATATATGTATGTGTATATGTTTATAGTTTATGTCCTGAACACTTTTCGGATGTACATTAAAGGCTGTCCTATAGACTTACCCAGGACCCCCCACCTCATTTGAGACAGGCAATACACATGTTTGACAGTATTTTATGTACAGTGTATTATATGTTTTAATGTGTATTTTATAATAGTATATTATGAATGGTATAGAATTTTGTTATTTTTATAACTGGTTGATATCTAATCCTTGTCTTTATAATACATACATACATATACAGTATATATATACATATAGCGTCACTGTCAGACTGAAACCTCATATCTCCCTCGTTCATGATTTTTTCCATAAATCATTACTAATGTGAACCCTCGTGTTTGTCTATGAGTTTTGTTAACCATTATGAGCTATTGAGAAGAGCTTTCACAAGACATTGTTTTTTTTTTTTCTTTTCCTGTAAAGTGGCAGTTTTCAAGTTACAAGCTTTCAGTCCGACAGCGACGATGCATCATTTTCACCCTTTGACTTGAGAGGTGTTGTACGTTCTGTGATTTATCGTTGATGACCTTACTTGATAGCTCTGCGCTTGCTCATTGTATTCAGAGCTCCTTTGAGAGGAGAACCGGTCACCCTGACGGCTCCTGTTCAGTTGCGAGTGACCCAGGCGACCATCGCCCCTCCCGCTGACCCTGCTGATGCAGAGCACCTTCTGGAAGCTCTGTTTGAAGTTTTCAGACAGGAACCCGTAGAGAAACGGATTGGCACAGCTGTTGACGTAAGTCAAGATGACGGAGAGGAAGTAGACGCCAGTGACGAGGTTGTTCTCCGGCAGAGTCTGGATCAGGTTGATGATGTTGAGGATGAAAAATGGCAACCAGCACAGGACGAACACCACTACTATGATCACCACCATCCTCGTGACCTTCCTCTCTGATCTGCGACGTTTGGAGAGCCCGGCCCGCGCCCCGGCCGACTTCACCTTCACCACGATGAGCAGGTAACAAAGCGAGATGACCAGCAAAGGGCAGAAGAAGCCCAAGACAGCGGTGTAGAGGATGAAGGCGGTGGACCACACGTCACGCGGTTCGGGCCAGCTCATGTTGCAGGTGTTCAGATCTGGCTGAACGTCAGAGTAAATAATGACCGGCAGCGTCAGAACACAAGATAGCCCCCACACCATGCTATTTATCACCTTGGCAACGCTGGGTCGCCTCCACCTGGCGCTGCGGACGGGATGCACCACGGCCATGTAGCGATCAATGCTCATTACTGTCAGACAGAATGTGCTGGTGAATTGACTGATGGAGTCTGCCCACATCACGATACGGCACAGAAAGTTGCCGAACGGCCAGTAGGAGAGCACGTTGTGGGTTGTGAGAAACGGAAGTCCGAGGATGTACAGCTCATCGGCTACCGCTAAGTTTAAAATGTACATGTTTGTGACCGTCTTCATTTTAGTGTTACGCAGAACCACGAATATAGCTAAAGAGTTTCCCGTTAAACCCAGGACAAACACGACGAGGTATATCACGGCAATGACTTTGGTGCTTTCGTCCTCGGAGAGAAAGCTTTCACTGGAGTTTTGGGTGCCGTTGGTGATTTCAGACCGATTTAAGATGTCGAAGGTTGACATGTTCCACATGGGACCCTGGGTTGCCATCTTGGTACGCGTGTTCAGCTTTGGCGAAGAACTTCTGATTTTGGAGTCATCAAGAGGCTGAAAACAAGAGAATGAAAACAAAAAAACATGTTTGTTTAAAACACTAGTGGCGTTTTTAAATTAGCTTTATCAAATACATTTAATAAACTAAAAACCAAACAATAATATTGTTCCCTATCAATTTAAATTGTCCATAGGTCACCCAGAAATAGAAATCCTGTCATTTATTCCCCCTCGTGTGGTTAAAGATCTGTATATACAGTGAAACAAAAAAGAAGATATTTTGAGAAAAGTCTGAAATGTGGTTTTGTGTTCAAACGATGGAAGTCAATGGGGTTCATTGTTCTTTGGTTCCCAACGTTCTTCAAAATATCTGTGTTGTACCGACTTGTGAATGAATGAGAAAAGAATATAATTTTTGTCCGATCAGTTCTGTGGTAAGACATGATTTGAGTTGTTTACTCTTCAGGTAAGTCACTGTAGTTATATTTTTGTATGACCTTGACTTTAAGTGGCACTCTCGTTTTACATGAGGCATGCAAAGAGAACAGAGAGACCCAATGTTTCGCACAAATAGATGAGTGCCTCAGATATCCACTGAACCATAAATCGAAACAAGGGGAACGATGTCGGTGTTATGAGTACAAACAGTGCTGTAGACGCTAATTCATATGAACCGTCTGCATTTCAGCGTACCGGTGAATATTAACTTTGCTTCTGTGCAATAAGCACCCACTAAGTGAGAAAAATGTCAGTGACACATCACATCTTCTATTTCAGTGGCACATATATGACAGTCAGCCATAATATACACGGACAGTTTATTTAATAACCATGAGTGCTCGCTCAGACAACGACAAAGGACATCCCTGCTGGACAAAACAATGGAAAATGTCACGGAAGTTCTCATGCATTTAATGGTTGTAATGGGAATTGTATTGGTTTGGAATGGAAACTAAAAAGATCTCCGTGGGTGTCTGCTGGTAATGTGTTGGGTTATTATTGGAGGGATGTTATGTGGTGGATGTAGACCCAAAACACATTACACTATCATCATTCGTAATGATTATCTGTAATGGAAACCATTAGAGTTTGTATTGTTTTTTTCAGCAGGGATCTCATCCAGTGTGAAGAATGACAATATACTAAAAGGAAAATCTCAGGGGGTCTGACGCCCCTCATGGTGGCGTGAATCCTCACCCAGGGTTAATAAAGTCATTTCATTTTCATAACGCTGCACAGTGCGTCATTTAATAGCGTTAAAATCCGTTTGCGGATGGAAGTTTCATAGAGAGTAACCATGGCAACAGGACAATCGCCAAGCAATTTACATCAAAAGTGCAAATAATAATAAGCTCTTTCTACCGACTTAAGCAGTCTATATTGTTGCAATACATCAGATAAAACGCTACCAACTGTCGATCCTTTTATAAGTTTAAAGCGTTATTGCAATGAAAGTTCTTAAAAGTGTCTAGCTGTCAATCACTTGTATCATTTTAAATACTTATCAAAAACTCAAAACTCTCTGTAGAGAACCAACACGTTTAATTTAGTTTATTAGTTTTAATAAATCCAGCCCTACCTGGGATGCGATGCATCGGTGCGCCTCTGCCAGATAACAGAACTCCTATTTCAAACCAGACCGGTAAGAACTTCGGCGTCTCGTTGTCTGAGATCCAGCATCAACAACCAATAAGACATCACTTTCATTCCCAATCCCCGTGTAAACTTGCGCACAAGTAAATTACCCGTGGTGCGCGCACAATGCGCAATTCTCTTTCGCAGAGACGCTCAAATTTTGTTTGGCTAAACTTCCACAATTGACCAAAACTGTAAGCATATATTTGTTTACATTGCCTAAGAAATATATCATAAGGATTTCAGTGTTTTCCTCTATACAAAGGTGACCTGACCCGGCTGGATCCTGTTAGAGAGGTGCTGCTCTCTCCACGCGCACACGCGTTTGATTCAGCCGCGCGCAAAAGGAGCAGAGCACCTCTTGCGTCACAAGCACATACGAGTTTCTCTTTTACTTCATTGACAGGCCCTTCAGTGTACGTAAGAATAAATCATTTTGCGTTCGGATCTCGTCCAATTTGACGTGTCATAAAACATACCAGGGCATTTATATTGTTTGATGTAGAATTATTCGGCTGTCTGTAGCCTACATGCTGTATATGTGCATCTTTTTGTTAAATAAATAATGTTCAAATAATAATGTTCAAAAAGCTTAAAAATCTCCATTGTGCAAAGTTCTCTGAGGCAAATGTTATAGGTCTAATGATGAACGACAAGGGCGTGTTTGTCTTTGTGTTTCACTGCTTTCCAGTTTGATGTTATGGACATAAAGTTCTCTAGTAAATCTAAAGTCTGTAAAGTTTATTCTCTTGTGAAACATAAATGCTTGTTCTGAGATCTCTGTGGTTGATTTTGTTCACATGTTGGTTCAGAGTGGATTCACTGACCTCTGGTTTCAGTGCGCATCTTATTCATGCAAAACACTGATTCACTTCTTTATGGGAATTGTTTAATGTATAATCGTAAATAACTGATAGTCATAGAAATTGAGTACAGCACCAGTAACACCTTTTATTATTCCATTTGTTTCCATTATTTATTTGCATTGTTTGACCTGAAAATTGAATTGTGAAGCATTACACGGACCCTTAATAATTTTGAGATTAATCGTTTTGCAGTTTTATGATTTTTGCTCCTGTTCTGTCTTTGGAGCACTTGAAGTTTGAAGTAATAAGAGATTTCAGACATGATCGGCAGGATTCATAAGAACATTCAGTTGTACTTGCATCATCTGAAGGTAAATGCAAGCTGAGTTATACCTGTGGTCCTTTTCTTATCAAAGTGGCTTACATGAAAGTGCACAAATTGCAGGGCAGGTAGCCGCGAGTAATAAAAGTAATAAAAGCTCAGGAGTCAATTTTACAGCCAATTCAGCAATGTGAACATGTTTGAAGCTGTTTTTAGACACAGCAACTATCAAACGCCAGCCTGTCTGTCTTTGTGCCTCTTTTACCTATCCGTTTCACTCTTTCTTTGCATTATTGGGACTTTGGGAAATGTGGCTCCTTCAGGCCTAAAATATAAGCAGATATCTAGAGAGACTGTGGCAGGAAAAGGAAGTTTCACATCACTCATATGTTGTGCGGTTTCTAATCATTTCACATGCTGTATTTAGCTATGGGAACAGCTGCTTTATCAGTTGCTTTTGTATGTTGTGTTCGTGAATGGGAAATCCACAGATATTTAAAGATTTACAGACACTTTATCCGTGGAGTCACCACAGATCATTGGAGACCCATGAAGGAAAGTCAGGGGCAGTAAAATCCAGGGAGAGGAAGAGATACATACAGTAAGGGAAGAGGCTGTAAATAGAATTCATATTAATTTTAATGGCACTGTTTCCATATCAAATACATCTTCTACTTGCATTTTTGAATGCCCGTTATATTTTCAGTTCAAATCGAATTTATTTTATACAACTTCTAAAACAAGTAGGAGACATTTATTATTCTTTTTAAAGTCTTTGTTTTGGCAGATGTTTTTGTCCTGAAAAGGCTGTTGGATTATTTTAGAATAAACCCACTTTCTGTTATCCGGCCGTGCTCTTGACAATACCAACATTCGGCCCCTTTCTTAAATGATGCCCCCTTCCTAAAACCAGCTAATTTTGTGAACCAAAAATGGTTCTTCTGTGGCATCGCTGTCAAGAACCTTTTAAGCACCTTTATTGTTAAGAGATCATACAGAAAACATTGAAGTTAATGCCATTCCATATATTTAAATACGGTCTAGCCCTAAACTGTATAGGAAGCGACAGTATTAACCATTTAGCTGAAGAACAATTACAGTAAACATTACACAATGACAACTAATCAAACAACATCAGCTCGTAAGTGTTATTTTGTTAGTAATTGTTGTTAATGGTATTAATGTTAAACAAGAAATCCAATTTGTTTTGGCTTAGAAGATATTTAACAATAGTAACCCTATTTGACCTTCATATAATGCTAAAGGTCTTTCACTGAAAACAGCCTGTAACACAGCATGAAAAGCTCAGGGCAGGTCATGGTTTGGCAGATGATAGAGGTTGTGGTGTTTTCCGGTACAGCAAACCTGTATAAGTTGTTCCATCAAAAGTGAACAGCAGAATAATCATGATGGCAGAAAACATCCTAAATCAGACCATAATTAGCATGTTCAGAAATCTTTTAGCAGTGTTTTATTGTGTGTGTAATAAGACGTTTTCCATCTCAATAGTAAAGGACACCTTGAGGACCAGCACATTGTAGAGTACTGAAAGACCATGTTGACAGAAGCATAAAAACATCATCAGATGTTGAGCCTATCCGTTTTTATGACCCTATTTCATGTTCCAATTGGTTACTGGACCGCTTTTGTCTTCGGTGAGGACAATCTATGGACTCTGATCTAGTGCTGGGCTGCTGCTAAACAGAGTAGAATGGACATTAGTTTGTCTCTGGAAATATTCTGGTTTTAACATCATTCAGATGCGACGCATCAGTGTTATACTGATCAGAGTATGGTTCTCATAGGTGCACCATGTTTCTTTGTGGAAAGGAAAGGATTACAAAAAGCACATCAAACTGTAGAGTTTTCCAATCATTTCAATCACAGACATTATCATTCAGTCTTCAGAAGGTCATTTCTATCTAAAAACTCTTGAATTCCTTTTGAAATCTGTTGTCATGCTCTCACAAGAATCGTTTAATGCTCCAGCTTGAATTGTTTTTAATTATACAAAACTTACTATTCATAAATGAGAAGTGTATTATTATCCTCAGATCTGGTGTCTGGTCTGAGAGTTATCCCATGATTTCGATTTAAGATTCTGCATGAAGAAACTCTTGCATTTCTCTACACTAGATGGCAAGATAAGACAACTTTTAAATCGGGGCGTGAGCGTGTCGTGGGACATAAACATTTCACAACAACTAAAGAAACGAAAGTAAAAGTAGGCTTTGTGTTTTCGACGCTGTAAACATTGGGCCTATGTAGGACAAAAACATTTGAAGTGACATCACTTCAAGTAATTTCTACCTACGCACATATTAATATAATATTTAGTAATATTAATATATTTTTAATTGTCAATATTTTATTATGTATCGATTGATTATTGTACTTCTTGCATTGCTGTGTCCACAAATTAATAACTTTGAACATAAATTCAATGACAACTGTAATACCCAGGATTACTTAATTGTAATCTAACCACATATTAATTTGCGATCTGCTTTAATAACAGAGATTTACACGTTTGTCTAATTGGTTGACATGGGTTTCTTTGCCTCTAAGACACTCAACCTGTCATGGTTCCACCTCTCCTTGTCACGTATTTCTTGGTCTAGAGGTGGAATCATACAGAATCCTCTGTTTCTTGTGGGGAGAGATGGTTTTGACACTTATGGCCTTCCATACTCTCCCCGAGTCACGTCATTGTTCCCTAACCTCCTGTTTCCTAGTTTGTGTTGATTAGCTTTCCTTGATTGTTAACCCTTATCACCTGGCCCCTATTAATTATCCTTTGTCTGTTTCCCCTATAAAACACCCTCTTGTTTCATTGTCCAGTGCTGGTTCATTGTTTGATGTACTGCTGTTTGATGTAGTGTTGCTCACGTATGTTTCACACCCTCGTCTTGCCTTGTTCCTGTCTCCCGTGTCTAGTAAGTGTAGTTAAGTGTTTGTACTAGTGTTTGTTTTATTAGTCTAGTTGTAGTCAGTGTCCTTGTTTGTTGTCAAAGTTATATATACCTGTTCTGTTTTACCCCATCGTGGGCCTTTGTTTTGCCGTTTGTTTAGTCATGTCATTTGTTATAATAAACCTCTGTTAACCCCTACCTGCCGTCTCGTGCTTGCCTGCACTTGGGTTCTCTCCCGTGACGATCCGTGACGCAACCTTTTCCTTTAGGGAAAGAGGGGTGAATGTGGAAGGCCCGTCTCTTTAAACTACAGTTTGAAAAACCGTCGCTAGAGGGCGCACAAAAAAAAAACTAGGACCACTCGCATTTAGACACTACCGCATTTGTTCACTACACACGCTGTCTCGTTTCGTGAGGCTGAGTCCTTATGTCCTCTTGAGGTCTCATCCTCTAAGGATTTGGCATACGGAGGATAATCAATTCAGAAATAAACGCGACGTCCTTCGTAGGCAGGGGTGGTAAAAGTACTCAAAAGTTATACTCGAGTAAAAGTATATATCCCTAAATAAAAAACGACTCCAGTAAAAGTAGAAAGTCCTCCATTCAAACATCACTTGAGTAAAAGTACAAAAGTATGCGATTTAAAATGTACTTAAGTACCGAAAGTAAGAAGTAAATATTACAATTAACTGTATTGCAATAATTAAGCAGATCAATTGTTTTGAGAGTGATATGCAATGTTTTTATTGAACAAATGATAAGATTAGATACTGCAATTAAGAATTTGTTAGATTTGCAATCATAAAGACAATAAAGCACCTAACGCAGTATAGGGGTTGCGTATCTACACCCAATTGTATTTCTCGTGCCATTTATTTATTTATTTTGCGTGCATATGATACGCACTTTATGGAGTGTAATTGGCACGCACTCCGCACTACTTTACAGTGCGTGTCATACGCACTTTCATGAGATCGTGTTAAAATCCATATTCGTGTTTTTTAAAATAATTTTAATGACTGAAATTGAAGGCTTACCATTTCTTTAAATCACGTTTTCATGTCATTATTTCTAATAAAAAAATGCATACATAGAATAGCAACATTCAAAGTGCATCCAAAAGTAGCAAATATAAAGTATGGTTATCTGCTGTTATTTGTGCAGTGAGATGTTTTCATAGTAGTGTGCCGCGAAAGAAAAAAGTTTGGGAAACACTGAGCTAACGTTAGTGTGGCTAGCCTGACTAGTCAGATTCAAGTCTACTCCCGACTGGATCAATCATGACCGATCGGCAGCATGCAGGGAGAACCCGTTGAGCTTACTAGCTTGTTTCTCTCCTGCATTCACTTTAATCCCACACAACCCCAAGTCTGCCACCGTTAGCTATCAATATGCGTTACCGTTAGCTAACTTGACTAACGTTAGCTAGCCGTTTACAACGCACGTTTCAATGTGAAATCACTTGGCTAAAAATAGTAACAACATTAAAGTCAACTCACTTCAATGTGTTTTCTCAGATTTGAAGGTGAAGTTTTGAATGCTGAAATTTGATTCACCCGTGGCAGGCAAAGAAGACATTTCAGCCGATAGGAATCTCCCTTGAGTTCAATGAATTCAAACATATCCTTAAGATATGGCCATGGGTGATCCCTGTCGGCACTTTCGGAATCATTGCTGGCAGCGCGCACTTCACCGGTTTCTTCTGCGGTCATCATCTTCCAATTCGCAATGGCGAACTGACTGCTTAGCGTATGGTGGAAATATCAAAAAGCTTCCGCGCATTTTTTTTTTTTTCAAAAGATAACCCAGTTTTTCATTGGTTTGGAAAGCCGGTTTAATAAATACTTGGAGAGGGCATGGCGAAATGTATCGGAGTAAAAAGTAAACTTTGTCTTTAATATTGTAGTGGAGTAAGAGTGAAAGTAGATGCAAATAAAAAATACTCAAGTAAAGTACAGATCCCCGAAAAAAATACTTAAGTAAAGTAACGAAGTATTTTTACTTCGTTACTTACCACCACTGTTCGTAGGACATACTGGCAGAAAAGGACACAGGAAGTACCACGTTGCTATGACAACACATTGTACTTACACTACTGTTAAATTAGTTGCAATTATTTCTACATGATTTTAAGAGGTAAAAGGTTGGTTACTTTCTACCTTAACCATGCCAAAACCAAAAGAGTTAAACAAATGTAGCATTTTTTGCCTTACTGTTTTAAAATGTTTAAAAACCATTTCACACTTGTAAACCTATTTACTACGTATGTCTGCTTAAAGATTAAAAAAACGTGACCTAAATTTGTGAACTGTTTACATTTCAACATCACATATTTGATTGAATGTGCAGCTGCTGCCATTTATTCAAATTACAGACATTGGCCGACGCAAAGAATTGTGGGTTATCTCTAGCAATGAGAGTAGGTCGCATTAGAAGGGTGCATACGGTGTGACGTGCTTTTATAAAACGAGACGGCCTCAATGACCTAGCAGGCTTCAAATGAGACCTCCTGAGTACGCAGCCTTCCGAAACGAGACACAGCTACAGTTGGCATGCGGTTTCTATGCCAGTAAAGGCGGTAAAGGGTAACGCGGATATGATGCACAAGCGACTGCACAGCCCTGGGTCACTGTTTAGAATGCCGATTTTCTCACGATTTACAAGTAGTTGGAAACAATTGAGATATTGTAAGTACTCAACTGAACAAATATTTGACACTGGCCTAGCGGTTTTTGGATATTTTATTGCAAAATTGTTACACACTGTTCCTTTAAATACACCAGTCATTCACTGCCGAATAATCTAAATTATGCATATTAGTCCTAATTGATCCAAAATGGCATTTTTTTATAATTTATCATATAATTATGTTTAATATTTTCAACTACGCAGATACACTGGAATTCAGTATTCGAGGTTCAGGTCCTCTGGTTGTTCCTCTGGGAGGTTCAGTTCTTCTGCCCTGTTCTGTTGATTCACTATTATCACTGGAAATGGTGAAAGTGGAATGGAGAAAAACAGAGTCAGAGATTATTGTTCATCTGTATCAAGATGGAGATATTAGACCAGAAGTTCAGAATGAGGATTATCACGATAGAGCTCATTTCTTCACTGACGACATTAAACATGGAAATTTCTCTCATGTTGACGAATGTCAGACAAGAAGATAAAGGGGTTTATAGATGTAAAGTTTACAGTGAATCGGTAGCTGAGAAAACTTTGGTCGAAATAAAAGATGTTGGTAAGTGTGGGTCATTTTTGATCTACTTTGTAATATATATATTTTTTAAAATGCTTCTGCTATTGAATTGACATTGCATGTTGTCCAACTGCTTATTTTTTTAGAATATTTGATAGTATTAGGATCAGATCATTCAGCGTATGTGGGTGAAGACGTGACTCTGAACTGCTCTGTGGACTCTCACATCCCACCTGAAGACATTGAAGAGGTTTCATGGAAGAAAAGAGATAAAGATGAACACATCACAGTTCTGCTCTATCAAAACAAAGAAACTCAACCAGAAGCATCAGATGAGCGATACAGAGACAGAGTTGAGTTCTTCAGTGATGAAATCCACAGAGGAAACTTCTCTCTTAGACTTAAGAGAGTCAGAACTAAGGATAGAGGAGTTTACATGTGTCAAGTGTTTGCTGGACCATTTTCTGCCAACACGACTGTAATACTAAAACAACTGGGTGAGTTGTTGAAGAAAAAACAAACCTGACAAACAAACATTCAGTTATTTACAACATAATTTCAAAGAGGTTTTATCACATGGTTCAAATGAATGAATAAAGTGCACTGTAATTTCGCCGCAGTTTTGCCAGTAACTTACTGCAGATTTCACAATTAAGTTTTAAGCATAAACTTAACTAGTTTATATATTTTACTTTCGTAAAACAAGACTAAATATCTCGGACCACTTTTCTTGTTATGTAAATGTATCGTAATTTAAGAAGTTTTAAATGTTTTTACAGAAGACAAGAGAAAGATGCTTAGGAAGAATGTCATTTTTTGAAGTGTTGCTGTGCTAATGCCAGTCTCTTCTTGCTCATTTTGAATCCTAAAAGTCAAGGTGTTTTAATTTTGATTCAAGTAATTGAAAACAGTAGAAATTGGAAAGTGTGGTAAGTATTAATTAAATCTACAGCAAGTTACTGGCAAACCTGCTGCAAAAACTACAGCAAAGTTTTACAATGTACATTTAGAAAGTCTTTGTCAAAAGAGACTGAAAAGGATCATTTCTATGCCAGTCTCAAGAAATTCTCTCAAAAACTGACCAAGCAACACTAAATGTAATGTAGTTGTTTCTTATTTATCATAACTTTAATAACATTATTTAATTACATTCCCATACATTGAACCAATTTAAAGATCTGAAATACCTGACAGTGTCAGTTAAGGCTAGTTGAAAGCAGAAACAAGTCCTGCTGTCACATGTTTTATGTCACAAAGAAATAACCCCAACACAGAAAACCGGTTAGTCTGCATTTTACTTGTTTTCCACAGTTCTGCATAAAGACCAGCCTGTGTGTCTGTGGCATTATCAATGCATTTGAATTTAGGAACTGAAAAGATGACTTTAAGGACATTTTGTAAATATTTGAAAAATGTACTTTTTTTTCTGTTGTCTCAACATTTACTAAATGAGTGCAATATTATTTCTTATTTATATGCTCTATTTTGCATTAATGTTTATTTATTCAAACATATATCAGAAAATCCTCTAATTCAGTTATAGTTTCATTTAGTTGTTTACAGGTGTAAGTTAACTGATGTTTGTGTGTGTTTCAGGTTTGTCTGGTTTACACATAACGGTGTTGATTCTGTGTATTTCTGCATGTGGATCTGCTCTTCTCTTCTCTCTCATCTACTGCAGATCAAATAACACAGGTATGTTTTTATTTAGGGGGAATCAAACGTTCAACAATTTATTGTTTTCTAAAGAATTTATTTTTCACTCTAGGCAAAAGACCGCTGCTTCAAGCTTGTCTTTACTGTTGTCCGAATATTCTCATATTATTGGCTTTTCTCCTCTGGGGTACTACTGAAGGTAATTCAGTTGAGTTCATCTAAATCATTACAGTACAGTAAACTTACAGGCCTTTTAACTTAATTCATTTTTTCCTAAATGTTTCCCTTAAATGTCTTGAAATGACTGCGCGGGTGACAATCAGACTTTAATCGCAAAATTTTTCTGATATTTTCATCCTTGAAACGTTTGTTTCAGCATCTTTGTATGAGACGATCTCTTGCTGTGTGGTTTGTGTTCTGAGGCCAATGAGGTTGCTTTGGTTTACACCATACATCGACGGTTTTCCAGGTTACTTTATGTTTAGTCAAGTTTCTGTAAAAAAATGTATAATGATAAAATTCTATAAAATGTTTTGATTGTTTAATGAGTATGATTTTATCATGTCTTATTGCAGGTGTTATTCTAAGGACCATTACATCTTCACATGCTGATCTGTATTTTCCTGCTGTTTTGGTAACCATGTATTCAGGTTGGTAAATCCACAATTATTTGTATTAAGAGTGACAATATTGTATTAGAAAAAATCAGTTGGTTTCACAATTATTCTACACTATCCAAAGTCCAAAGTAACTGTATACAAATATTTTATTTCTCTTTGAGTGTAGGCTACATGTCATTGTTTAATAACAATTTAAAATGTACTGGAATTAGAATTTTAAAGTTTTACATAATTAATATTGCATATAGGAATTTATAGTCTGTTTATTATTTTACCTGTCTTTCTCTCTACTTTATCTTAAATTTGTGCTTTCACTGTGCTCGCATGTCTGTGTGTGTATGTGCGTGCGTGTCTATGTGTGTGTGTGCATGTCTGTGTGTCCGTGCGCGTCCGAATGTGTGTGTCTATGTCTAAATCTGTTTGTATGTGTGCATATTGTGTGTGTGCAGCGTTTGTGGGTATGTCTGTCTTCTATGTTTTCACCTTTTTCTTGTTTTTTACAGGTATATAACTTTAATTGATTTGCTCACAGTCAATCTGTCTCGTGTACATCTGCTTTGTTACAATGAAAATAGTAAAAAGCGCTATATAAATAAAGTTTAGTTGAGTTAATGAGACGTGCTTTGTTTATTTAGTTTTGGTTATTGCATTTATTGCCATATCATAATTTTAACAAATAAAACATGGTAATTTATTTGTTTTTAATACTTGTTCCAGTATTGTTAGCAGAACATTTCAGAGACATCCACACAGTCAGTATGACGGTTATCTCTGTATTGCTGGTCCTGGTGTGTCTGCTCTTTATCATACGTGAGTGATGTCTGCTGTTTTTGTCGACATATTTTTAAAAACATCTATGATTTTGCTTTACACAACCACCTCCAACAACAAAACAGCCACAGTTTTTTTATGTTTGGGAATTTTACATATTACATCTATGTTTGTCTCACCTCATGAAAACAGAATATTTGCTTCTAATAAAAAAATCTTTTTTTGTGACCTTTGTAATAGAATTGGCTAAACGAGTTGAGAAGTTGCTTCCAGTAGCTGCTTGCTTTTTTGTGCTGCCTTCTACACAACTCGGCCTTCTTCTGTACCATCTTGTTGGCTACTGGACAGGTAAGTGAGAATGCTCTCGCAGTGACTGTTGGTCTATAAACTGATAAACATGCTCAGAACAGAAGACACAGCTCATTTATTTATTAAGACCAGTTCAATACCTTCCAACTGTATCTTTCTCTCTCCTGTATAGTGTTTTTTGCTGCAGCGCTGCTGGTGCTTGCTTGTCTATCTTTGCTTTACCGTCGTTGTAAAAGTGCAGGTAGAGCACAACAATACTGTAAGTACAAGAAATTATATTCTTTTCCATATAAGGGCTGTATTAATTTACATATTAGATGTTTCATTATTATTAATTGCGATATACTTGTTGTTTATTGAATGTGTTACATATTACGGGTGTGATGGTTTATCATTATTTTAGACATGTAGTTTAGTGTCTTTGTGGCGTGTTTTGACAGTGTCATGGTCTCTCATATTTTTCAGTCTCTCTCTATCTGGATAAAGCAGTATGGACACTGATGATTGTATTGAGTGTGATATTAGTTTATGTTTACATTGCAGTCTTGAGAAATGAGAAAAAAGGTAGGTTATTATTCATTATATCTAGTTTTACATTATTTAATTGTACGGTGACTTTAAACAGTCTTCATTTTTGTTTCTAATAATAAATACAACTTTGTTGTTTTTGGTGACAGATTATATTGGACTGTTTTTTATGGGTGGATATCTTCAAGTGCTGTGGATGCTCATATTTTCTGAAATCCCAGTCAATTATTCGAGTAAAGACATGCTCGTTTTCTATATTCTCCATGACATAAATAGTAATTGAAATGAAACAATAAAAGGTATTAAAATAGCAATTCTTCCTTCTGCTCTACAGAGCATTGGATCAGAAGCATTATGTTCCTGTTTGGATCAGTAGGTCTTATTTTAGTGTACTCTATGGTACTGATGATAGAGGTCATACTTATAGCAGGTGAGTTGATGAGACTTGATGTTCCTGTACACAATATTGGCTACAACAAGATATTATGCATTATACTGTTTGAGTTTAAAATGTGCATCTGCCCTCAGTTAATGGTCAACGTCTGATGGGAGATCTGAGATTTGTTGTCTTCCCCTCTGAAATCCTGTATACCATTCCCCTGTTAATCTTACCCATTATTACACATTGTGAGTATAAATTGTATTGTATACTGTATGTATATAAATAACATAGAGTATATTTGACCTTTTCTAGATTACTGTATTTACTATTGATGCTCTAAGACTACCAATAATGCTCACTTCAAAGAATATGGCCATATATCTGACCCATCTCTTCAGGACAGGTTTGCAATGGCGACCGGCATCTTTGTTCCTCATTTCCACTTTGATTTTCTTCATTAAGTTCAATAAAGTAAATAATAAAAAAAATAGTCACCATAAGTAAAAATATATGTTTTATTGTCTATTTATAAAATAATTAAATAAATGATATAAATAGGATTTTGAAACAGGCCACTTCGGATGATGTAAATAATGATTTAACAAAATACAACCAACAGAACATATATGTGGAAATGTTAAACAAATATATTTAAGATTTAATGATGCATGTGAAATTTGAATGAATAATAAAATAAATAATCCAAACCGGAAGTGCTTCCGGACCGGTGTTTACATATTTTTAAGATGTCTTTGGTATTTAGTGCTTTTCTGTTTTAACTAAGACTAACTCAAATGATCTCACTTGTCAGGGACACCTGTCAATACAACATCTCAGCAGGGTTCTCAGGTTAGTACTGTACTTAAATATAATATTACTGGTAAATACAGTATAACAATAAACTATACAGTATGGTTTATAAGAAGTTTGCATTAACTGTTGATATTTACAGAGGAATAATTGTCTAAAAGACGAATGGTTTGTTTCAAATGTCCTTTCATTAACATAGAACTCAGTAGAATTTGATGGGACTCATACAACAAAGTTGCCTATCTTGGACCAGAACCAGACAGGAGAATCCCATGAAATTAAAACTCTTAGCAAAGACCCTGGGAACAGCGTGGAGCGAGATGAGATCACCTGACCTTATAGCAAAATCCTCACAGGGCTGTACATTAACTCTTTTGCACATACTACCGGTGCTACAGAGTATTAAAGTTCTGTAGCACAGGCCAAACAGTTGTAGCACAAGTATACATCTGTTAACATCTTTAATAAAAACACAAGTGCGGGTCATAACATAAATAGACAAAAATGACTCTATACAAATGGATAAATTGGTGCCATATAATTTTGTGGTTTCACCAAATTTATTTTTTCATACGCTTAAAGACACGCAGAACAAGCAAAGGACATATTTAAATATGAACACGCAAAACGACAAACACACTTCACACAAACATTTCACTGTCTAATGCACCAGACAAACTGTATTGCACACGTGCACACTTTAACATTTATTGGCACAGACTAATTTTTTTCGTAGCATATGATATATACGTCGCACTGTACAGCCCTGTAATCAATGTATTTAACCTGAGATGTTAAGGCTGATAAACTCTTTGTTTAGCTTCACTGGCTTTAGCAGAGAGTGAATTATGGTACTTTATATACTGACGCAGTGGGAGTTAAAAGCCGGTTTCTACCATGGAAATGTGAATTGAGCTTCGCAGTTACCGGACATTCCAATGGATCACTGCAAATCAAATACATCATCTCTTAAACTTGTTATGTGTTATGTTAAGAGGTGGCGAATGTAAATTAACTTACTGTATTTACTGTGTAAATTTTGCCTATTTACAGGACCACTTTGATATATATAGGATTGATTTCGGTTAATTTGTAGGTATTAAGAGTTAGAGATATTGGTTCAAATACAGTTTTGTTAATATTGTGAGAATGTAAACTTTGATGGTGAAGCCATGCCAGCTGATTGGTGGGCTGCAGTATCATCCAGGGTACCCATTAGCTACTTTAAATGTGTTGTATGTTCAAATAAATGTAGCTAATAAGATTTATCTTTAGACCTAATAGAGATGTAAGTATTTTACGTAATGTATTTTCTTAAACTGTATTATGCACTTAAAAAAAATTGTTTTTATATTATATATGTGTACATTATTACTTGTATATTATAATAAAGGTGAGAATTAACAGTTAATAATGAAACATTAATCAAACATTAACCCCTACTCACAAACCAAAAACAAAGAATGCAAAACAGAAACCTGTGTTTTTATTGTAATATACAGATGTTTCATTAGAAAAGACCGATTTAAAAATATTACAGTTGTTGCATTAATTGGTTAGTAAATTATTCAAAAAATTTGGGACACAACAAATCTTTTATATTTTTTATTAATCTGTTTCAAATACACATTTTCCTCTTTTCTGTAGTTCTGTAGTTGACTCAAAAAAGAAACACAGAAACTCTTTCTTTCTTTCAGTCAAAGATTAGTTTTCAACACTTGTCTCAATATATCTATCAATATAATATATATGACACTAGGACACATTCCTTCATTGCTTTGATTAAGTACATTGTTTTTTGTATCGCAAAATAAAGTTAAAGTACAAACATGAACAGGGGAAACAATGCTAGCTTTCTGATTATAAGTAGGCCTATGTGGCGTTTTCTCGCAACCAACTTTCTTTATAGTCTAATCAGATCTCGTCTCCTGCTGCCGTTAGCCAATGGTAGAGGACATTTGGATGAATCTGATTGGTCGCTGCAGAAAAATCCCCCCTCCATCTCTAACCACATTGGTCCAGTTTGACCAACCAAACCAATCAGGTTGCCGCAGAGGTAGAACGTCACGTAGCGAGGTAGTTCGTAGTCAGCGTTTTACACGCATGTGCAGTGTTTAACCGAGAGAGATATGTGAATAAAAACTGATTGTATACTTCCCTTGATTTTAAAGTAAGTTTTTCTCCTGACACACAATATTTAACATAAAAATGTCGCCATTAGGTGCGTTAGTATTGTTTACTGCTGTTTAACATCTCCATTTTGCGTTATGGTTCCCTGTTCTCTGAATGTAAACAGACGTCTCGCTGTCTTCAGTTTCTTTACATTAGATTTCATTCACATCACAAAGCGTTGAGACTTTAATGTAAAATTACCACGAAATTGTCAGTTTGGTCTGCTGTGGTGAAATTAAGTTTCATCGATCGTATCGAGCTATTTATTGAATGGTTCTCTGTTTAGAAATGCAGTGCGTTGTCTTTACCAAGTTAGTTACACTAAGTTAGTTACATTAGTAAAGTACTTCTTTCTAATCCATCAGCGTCTGTGTTTCACTGTTTGTTTATTTGGTTGATGATCTTATTATTACACAGATACAGTTGCTAGTAATCTGTTTTAAAACTCCCAGAATATGTAGTGTTTTTAAAGCTTAACATAATAAATGTTTAACTACACTATAGTAGTCATTTAAATTACAGTTTTCAATCCACTATGGTTAAAACTACTACACTGTTGCATACTGTGATATCTTTACAAAGTGTAGTAATTGCTATATAATATACTACAAATGAAAAGTAGTTTACTATAGTAAATTCCAAAGTATACTGCGATATTTTTCATATGACATCGTTTTTTTAAAGACTAGATTGACTGTAGCTCTGTGTAATAAAGTCTTTAAATGTTCATTTTCAAAGTAAATTACATTTTTCATCGAGACTTCACCTTTTGTTATTCTCTTTCACATGTCATATTCATCATCACAGAGAACTGTCATGGCTTGTGTAGAGTTGAGCTGAAGAGAAGTTATTCCTCACCGTCTGTTCATCTGAAACACAATGGAGAACTCATCCAAAGACGACTACAAGATCCAGTCATTTGATATAGAGACACAGACGCTCTTGAAAACAGCCTTGAATGGTCAGTTGTGTTTGTTTAGGACAGTTGGTTTTACATGATCAGTTTCAATGTCAGGCTGCTGATGTTTAATTTCTTGTCAGATCCGGGGTCAGTTGATCTGGAGAAAGTCTGCAGTGTTATAGTGGAGCAGTCTCTGAAGGACCAGATCTTCAGCCGGGAGGCCGGACGAATCTGTTATTCTATAGTCCAGGTAGACAAACACGTTACACACATTTACAACATCACCATTAAACCGAAGTAGTGTTTTTAGGGATTATAATGGGGAGAATCACTTGAATTCGTAAACTAAGATTTACTCATGTAATATCTGCAGAATTTGTTTTCCAGTTTTATCACAATTTTAAGCTTGAATGTTTTTCACTGTTTAAAAGGAGGTTTCTCAGCAGGTGAAAGTATTACTCACGAGAATCTCTCCAATAAGGTAGTTTTGGATAAATGATAATAATGTGAGTTGTAAACCCTTAAACTTAATTCCTCCGCAGACAGAAGCCAACCAGACCAATGGGAGCTCTTTTCGTCGTCATCTGTTGACCCGCCTGCAACAGGAGTTTATTGCCAGAGAGGAGACGCGGAGGAGGTCCACTCAAGAGTGGGTTTGCCTTGTGTCCTTCATCTGCAACATCTTTGACTACCTCAAGGTGAACTGTCAACTCATGAAATATGTTCAGAATTAGATTAGAATTAAAGTATCTGGACAAACAAAAAATGTATTGGCGTGTGTAATTATAATTCAATTCATGTATACATCATTGTGAAGTGAAGTGTTTGCTGATGTTTAACTCGATTCTGTTGGCTACAGGTGAACAACATGCCCATGGTGGCTCTGGTTCAGCCTGTGTATGACTGTTTGCTCAGACTGGCACAGCCGGACGCCCTGAAGAATGAGGTGGAGGTGAAATGTCATTTCAGTAACATTAGTGCTCAACTAGGTGTTTCATCATGAGTCATGACCAACACTGATACTAGAGAGCTGATATAATGCACACACGCACATACACTACCGACGTCAAAAGTTTGGAATCACTTGACAAAAATCTTTTTTAATCTTGTTTCAATGTTTGAAATTGACAAAAATATTACTGTGCCAATTTATTAACTGATATATTGGCCAAAATACAGTAACTAAATTAATATAGAAATTCCCTGAAACAATAGGCAAAAAGTGGACAACTGCTTTTATTTGAAAACATTGACTACAGAAAACAAGGTAACCATTAGTTCTCTTTTCCCTGAAAATGTATGCTTTTCTTCATAAATTTTACACTTTCATAAAATACTGTGTATTAAATAAATACTTTACCTACATCAACAATGTTTTGCTAATAGCAGTAAGTAAATGACCACGACAGTACTGTATTAAAACTGTGAGCAGCATTTTGCATCTTAAGATGTTAAACCAGGGGATATAATTTATGATTTATAGACCATAATATATCTGTCTAAATTGTATTATCGTCCGATACCGATAACATTAAAAATGGCCATTTAGGGGCCGATACCGGTGAGCCTCGGAATAAATTAAGAGAGCATTTTTAAGCAGCATTTCAGTTTTTCTGAATGTACTATTTCCAGGTATGTGTTTCCTCTTTGTCTCAGGTGGACTGTCTGGTATTACAGTTACACCGCATCGGAGATCAGCTGGAGAAGATGAACATGCAGCGCATGGATGAGATGTTTTATCTTTTGAGGGATGGATTTCTCCTGCAGGAGGACCTGAGCTCAATGGGTCGACTGCTGCTGCTGGAGATCCTGGAGTTTCGTGCGGGAGGCTGGAATCTCAGCGACACCGCTCAGAAATATTATTACAGTGAAGTTACAGACTGATGCCTCCACCAATCACGAAAGAGAAACATCAAACAGGAAGACAAAGAAATCTTAGCAGATGGAAGGCTTTATTTTTACAGTTTGAAGAGTCACTTGGTGTGTGAATTGATGGTTCGAGTGTGTTCTATGGTTTTGATGGCTTTTTGAGTTCTTACAAAAAGAAGCAAGATGATACACCTCTGCAAACATTCCTGTGGTCTGTAATAATGTTGGAGAGCTATCCCAGCATTCCATAGGACAAACTGTTGGGGTGTACAGTGTTGCTGTTCATTTAGGATTAATGGTTGAATGAAGTTGAACCACTTTCAATCTGTTCTCTGGGAAAAATGATAATTTGTAGCCAAAGTTAGGCAGCTTTGTTCAGCAAATAATGTGCCTTTGGTTTATATCTCTATTTTGTTAGATCTTAAAATAAATTGAAAGTGAAGACATTAGTTTCTTGTTATAGAAGCTGAATCAGTACATCTTCAGTAGGTTTGATTCACTGATGTGTACAGGGATGATACAAAATATGTTTTATAAATAAGCGTTTAATTCAGTTCTTATGTTTGTGAACACAGAGGTCTTTAATAATAAAATTATACTTAATTTCAGCTCATGGATCTCTGCTGCAGATATTTCAATGCCAAGAACATAGAGTTTTTAATATGTGGACATTTTATTCCACGGTAACAGCATATACCGTCATACCGCACAGCCCTACGTTTAAAAAAAAAAAACATACTGGATAAGACATAATAAATGTAAGAAGACTGCATTATGTCACTATATTGGATAATTTTGTAAGGTTTCATGCCAGTAGGTTTTCATCAGATGGTTGATAATCCACTGGAAATAGACACTTTCTTAACAAACATTTTCTTACAGGTGTAAGTATACATTAAGAAGTCTTCTATCACCATTTATTCTTCACGTCATTCCAAACTCGCATGACTTTCTTCTGTGAAACAGATGATGTTTTCAAACAGTGAAGTGAATGGAAAACTAGAGCTGTTACAGTAATGTGTCATCTGTGTTATGGCTTTTTGAAGTGAACATACTGGAGTTTGTTAATGGTCATTACAGGTCTTCCATTAGAAATATAGAAACATCCACTTTCATTGCAGTCTGGACATTTTGCTATAAACAACCCCCTTTGTTTATGACAATAAAAAGTCATGGATTTTAAATACACGAGGGTGAGTGAATAGCATATTTCTTATTGTTCTGGTGTGCAAAAGAATGTGAATTTGAAAGTATTGAAGTTTTCCGTTTTCAAATAAAATATTGCCTTTTGATTTGTTGTTTTATTATATTATACAGTGGACCACATTGTCACAGCTTAAGAAGTATTCTTGCTTAAGATTGAGACTTTAGTTCTTTAAACTTTGCTTTTTATTCAAAGACAAACTGCATTTATAAGATAAACACTAATTTCTCTTTTATTTTTTCTGGATAAATGTCCACCAGAATTCTTGATGCAGCTAGTGAAAAGTGAGAAAGTCCATTGTCTATGTGTCTAGATCGCCCCCTCTCTCTCTCTCTCTCTACCACCAGCGGTAGTGAGCGTATGCCCTGTTGGCTTCAGCCATCTTGTGAAGGTCGTGTTTGCGCTTCACTACGTTTCCTTCATTAGAGAAAGCAGCCAGAATCTCCTGTGAGAGTTTTTCATACATGTGTGTGCGACGGTGTTTGTTGTCTCTGCATTCTGTGATCATCCACTTCATGGCCAGAAAACGCCTCCGGTTATCTGTGAGCGGGACGGGCACCTGCGGCATAAACAAATGACTGTAAGTCTCTGGATTTTATTGTGTGGTGGGTAACTGTTATGTTACTGTTTTCTTCATTGTATGACTATAAATTCTGATTTGATTTAGGAAAAAGCAACAACTTTCAAAATGTCCTTTTTGTTCTACAAAAGAAAGTCATGAAGGTTTATTATGATATGAGATGTACATAATGTCACATTTAGATTTTTTGAACAAACTATTACCTGAAAAGTATTTGTTCAGTCCATTGAGTGAATCAAATTTTCAGTCAGGTGTTAAATCATGAATATTCTAACCTGGTAGAATTTTCCTCCTTTCTGAATACTGGCCAGACCAATAATGGGTTTGCAGTTTTCGAAGGCCTGATGAAAGATGGCGTACGGATTACACTCAATGTCTTCTCTCTTGTTTGGAGGAGATTTGTGATATTTCTCCACCTGTCTCCTCTTCATGGTCTCCAGCGTCTAAACAGGATTGAAACAGAACAGAATCATATCAAGCATTAAATCACATCAGACATTGTATTACAGTCCATTACATCCAAACCTGTGTCACGATTCCTCTAGCAAGGATTT
The DNA here is from genome assembly GCA_008369825.1 of Triplophysa tibetana. Lineage (NCBI taxonomy): Eukaryota > Metazoa > Chordata > Actinopteri > Cypriniformes > Nemacheilidae > Triplophysa > Triplophysa tibetana. The sequence goes on from CM017913.1 coordinate 22,699,523, forward strand.
TATTCCCATCCTGCATCATCATGTTAATAAACTTGCTGTTGAGGAGTAGAACAGATAATCCAAGTGTTAAATCATTTATCAAGAGAGAATATAAAGCTGTGATCACATTTACTGCTATTACTGTTATTTACCTGATCACAGGATCATCGAAAGGAGAACTGGTGGTGCTTGATAATGCAGCTTTTATTGGTCTCACTGTTTTGAGTTCTCTCAACTCTTTCTGTTCAGGACTGAGATCTGATTCTGGAACACTGTGAGCATCTTTACTGGGATCAGGATCCAGATAGTATGGATTATACCGACTCCATCTCACAAAACACAGACTAAGAGAAATGTATAAGAAAACAGCAGAGACATATTTTACCAAAACATATCAGTTGTAACCATATAATTAAAATTCGGAATGAATGCAACAAATAATACTTACCTCGATGTCCAAGGTTTCAATAAACGCCCGACGGAGGCTGCCATCTTTAAAATGATATAAAAGACTAGTCTTAGGTCAGTTTGAGAGTCCCAAAGTCTAATCTTAACCGTAGTAGGAGGATCGGTATAACTGATCTCAGACCAGACGTTAAACCTCACTCTGCCTTGTCGTCACAGGACCCCTGTCGCCTGCTGAAGAAGGCTGTCTGGATTACTGCCTGAACAATGTCATCAATGTTTATATTTGTGAAGTTTGAAATTAGAAAAACAATTATTATAAGGTAGTTATGAGTTTCTGAGTGGCCACGGTTGAATTCAAATAAAACTCTTTACACTTCGTTCTCGTAATTTTTTCAATAATTACAAAAGCAGGCGAAATTGACATCCGTGCTACTTCAAGTAGAACACTAGCGGAAAGCATATTGTAAATGCTAATATGTTTGCCTTTGAGAATTGTAAATTGTTAATATTGTTTATTCACTGCCTTTTTTTTGTAAGCTTGTTTATATGTTATTAACAACTAAAATAAAAAATAAAAACCAACACTAGCGGAAGTGTAGCGGAACAGTGCATTGTGGTTATTGTAGTTTGTGGATGCTTTTTGATAACTTGTTAAATTAAGTGTAAAATGTATTTCCTCTCGATTTTACGTTAGATCAGAGGTTTACTGGTGCTGTGTGTACTACACAGGTCACCCAGCAGCCATGTAGACAAAAGAGTGCAACATTCCTCCTTAAGACCCATCCCCCCAACGATAAAATCCAAAGCGAAAGTAAAATGGTCCGTTAATATGTGGACTATGCGTCTGCTCATAAACGTTTTATGATAATCAATTGTTGACATGATTGTTTGGTCTTTTAGATATTTCAAGATGTATCTACTTTGCTGTATTTTCATATCAGTATGTCTGGGGTTTGGTGACGGTAAGTAACATCTATTTTACCAGAAATATTCTGTGTGTACAGTCTCGTGGAATGTAAATTCGTGCACAGAGAGAATACTTATTGCACAATATTTTTAGCTACACTATCAATATAATGTATTTGGGTGTATGGCGTGGTGCTTTAAATCATGTTGTATGTACATTCTTGAATCTGAATAGTTATTTTATGTGTTGATAAAAACAATATAATAGTAAGTTTATTCCGAAAATATAAACTTCAGCACTTTGGCTTCTTTTTCAGTTGCATTCAGTTTTTCCTATTTGACAGTATCAGCATTTTCTGTCATTTTTAGCCTGGGCTTAGGCCAAATGTGGAGGACGTGTGTTATAAATTTCGCCCTTTTAGATATACACTAAACTGAGAATGGAAATGTAGTTTCCTTCTCCCGTCTTAAAGGGAGTTCACCCAAAAATAAAAAATCTGTCGTCATTTCCCACACTCAGGTTGTTCAAACTTGTATACATTTTTCTTTGTTTTGATAGACACAAAGGAAGATATTTGGAAGAATGTTAGTAACCAAACAGATCTCATCCCCCATTTACTGCCATTAAATGGGAGTCGACGGGGTATGAGTCGATATTTGTTTGGCTGTTTAGCAGAATGACACAAGGGTGAATAAATAATAAAAAAAAAATCACTTTTGAGTTAACCTATCCCAGTTTATCCAGTTTAAAGTCTCTTTAACTAATGTCTTTAATTAAAGTGAAACAGAAATCACTAGTTATTTGAAGAAAAACAATCTATTAAAGGGACTGTTCACCCAAAAAGTGATTTAATCATCTACTTACCCTCCAGTTGTTCTAAACCTGTTAACATTTCTTAGTTCTGCTAAACACAAAGGAAGATATTTGGAAGAATGTCAGTAACCAAACAGAATTTTCAGTTTATGGTGATCTCTTTAATATTATATAAGTATTGTTTTATCTATTAATATATTAATAATGTTTTACTTTTAGGTTTCACAGTGAAGGGTCCATCAGGTCCTCTGGTTGTTCCTCTGGGAGGTTCAGTTCTTCTGCCCTGTTCTGTTGATTCACTCTTATCACTGGAGGATCTGGAGGTGCAATGGAAAAGATCAGACTCACAGACTCTCATTCATCTGTATCAAGATGGAGATATTAGACCAGAAGTCCAGAGTGAGGATTATCATGGTAGAGCTCATTTCTTTACTGACAACATTAAAGATGGAAATTTCTCTCTCATGTTGGTGAATGTGACAGCTGAGGATAAAGGACAATACACATGTACAGTTCACAGCAGACACGAGTCTAATAAAACTGTGGTGGAAATTCAAGATGTTGGTGAGTTTGATCACATGAGTTGCTCACATCGTTTTAAAAATGTAGTCTACCATTGAATTTATATTTTGATATATATATTTATTATATTCTTTCAGAGCGTTTGATAGTGTCTGGATCAGATCAGTCCATATCAGTGTATGTTGGTGAAGACGTGACTTTGAACTGCTCTGTGGACTCTCACATCCCACCTGAAGACATTGAAGAGGTTTCATGGAGGAAAAGAGTTAATGATGAACACATCACAGTTCTGCTCTATGAAAACAATAAAACTCTATTAGACGCATCAGATGAGCGATACACAGACAGAGTTGAGTTCTTCAGTGATGAAATCCACAGAGGAAACTTCTCTCTTAGACTGAAGAGAGTCAGAACTGAAGATAAAGGACTTTACATGTGTCAAGTGTTTGCTGGACCATTTTCACAGAACACGACTGTTATACTGGAACAACTGGGTGAGCCAACAACAACAAACACAACAGTAACAAAAATATGGTGTTGGATTCCCAAACCATTGAGTTAGTAAATTAATTGCTATGCATTGTCTTATATAAGAAACAGTGATAAAATATGACCTCATCCCAATTAAGGCTTATAAAAACTGATCTGTGTGTTACAGGTTTCTCATCTTTACACAAAATTGTGTTGATTTTGTGTATTTCTGCATGTGGATCTGCTCTTCTGATCTGCTCTAGTATCTACTGCATATCAAAAAACACAGGTATGCCTTGTTGGGGTTTAAAAACACAACAGAAATGAAGCACAAATCTGACAGTATTATACTCTTCTCCCACCAATGAGTTATCTTGTCAATTAAGAGACACCCCTTCCCTGCCAAAATTAGATTTTATGACAATCCGTGTTTCTGCTATTATGCAGTAGATGGCGCTGTTATCAATTTTATAAAATAGTACGGATATAAAATCATATACGGATCCAAAAGCAGTACATACTCTGTGTATGTGTATTTGTATCGCTGTTCTGAATCAGTGCATAGTCTTTTACAGAAGTGTTTGTGTTCAAAATGTGGTATTTTTAAAGAAACCTGGGGATCGATTCTGATGTTCAGATTTGATTCCGATTCACAAGCTCTTGTTTCGAGTCAATGATTACAGAGTAAATACAAATCCTATAAATATTTTTAAAAAATATCACTAAACATTAGATTACAATGGTTAAGTAAAAAATGAAATGAAGAGCCACAAACCTGTATATTAAACTTTAAATACACTTGGATATATTGAAACAGAACATTGGCATACCTTGATAAAACAGTACAGGTTATTTTACATTTAAGATACAATAAAACAACAAAATGTCACAAAATTTGCTTTAAAGAGAGGCTGCAATCATGTGAACCGCTGCCTGTTATGTGATGGTTATGTTAAATTTGACGACACACCCACATTCACCATAATAATTATGCAATAGATGTATGAAATACCCCCTGTTGTAACATCCACCCGTTGTTAGAAGAAAGGTGATGACTAATGGAAAATAGTAGCAATAACATTCACATTAATCAATGTTCATTGCTTGCGTAAATATGAAAATCAATATCATATCGAATGCATTTAAAAAAACGAATAATGGATTTTTCAGAGTTTTTTGCCCAGCCCAATTTGAGAGGTGGTAAAAAAGAATAAATGAAGATTGGATGCTCTCCTGTAGCTCAAGACTTCCTGCAACGCCAAGGTCATGGGTTCGATCCCAGGGATTGCACATACTGAAAAAACAAAATGTGAAGTGTAATACAATGCAAGTCGCTTTGCATAAATGTAAATGAACAAGTTAGAGTTCTTTTCGTTTGAAAGAAGCGGCTCTGTTCTTTTATTTGATATATTGTATATATATATATATATATATATATATACACACATTACCTCACCTTCCTGTTGTTCCAAATCTGTATAAATTTCTTTGTTCTGATGAACTCAGAGAAGAATATTTGGAAGAATGCTCATAACCAGACAGATTTGGGCCCCAATTGACTCCCATAGTAGGAAAAAATACAATACTAGGCAAAAGTGCCCCAGACCTTTTATTGTCCTACATTCTTTATCATTTAAAGAATATTTCTTCCTACTATGACACAATTTTCATTTTTGGGTTCAGTATCCCTTTAAGATTGTTTTTTGTCATTCAACAACTGTAAATAAATTACTATTCAGTATGTGGTTGCTTTAATGAATGTTTACACATAATAACATTTAGTTTTGTTCCCCATACAGACAACAGTGGGAGACTCTGGAAGCTTCAGGTTTCTCTTGTTGTTTGTCCAAACCTCTGTGTTTTCTTTGCCTTCCTCTTGTGGGGTGTTATTGAGGGTAAGTACACTTAAGTGTTTTATTTACATTTGTAAATATATCACTTGCTGTATTAAGCGTGTGGGAATTTTTCTGTTCGTTCTAATGTTGTAATAATTCAAGTGATGGTGTTAAACCATACAGGTTCTGTCATGTGTTATGTAATGCATCATCAAAATGTCTGTTTTAGGATTTGTGTATGAGACGGTCACTTGCTGTGCTCTTTATATTCTGAGACCTGTTATGCTGTTCTGGGCGGTACGCTTTTTAAAGTATCTTCAAGGTATGTTTCAGTTTCAAAATTGTCCTTTCTCAAGCAAATAGGTCAATGCATTTTAAGCATAACAAAATTTTGTCACAAAGTAAACGGTTATAGTAATTTAGATAGAATGCAGAAGATACAAATTTAAAGAAAGTTTTTATTTATTAATAGTAATATTACTTTACAATTTGTGTTTCGAGTGAACTGCAGGAATCATGAATCTTACCTAGAATTTTGTTTCTTTTTAACTTTCGTTTAATGTATTTTTTAAAAGTAATTTTAGAATAAAAAAAATCTGTGTATTTATCAAATTTAGTTCACTAAAAAGTATGATATAGGCTATGCTTAATAATGTAGGGAAGCAAAAAGACCGATAAAGTACATACGCTTGATCTTTGAGAGTAAAAATACTCAATTACTCAATTACACACCTCGGCATTGATAAGCATTTGTCCCTTCTCAAAACAATTAACATCTCTTATGACTCAGAGCAACACACAATCCTTACCATTTCAGAAATAACTTGAAACCAGTTGCCTTCTGCATCAAAGTTGGGCCTTTATTAAAATATCACAGATCTTTAATTCTGCACATTTATCCTGCATCTAACATGTATTTTCTTCCCCTGTGTACAGTTTTAATTGTTTGGCTCATCATAAATATGAATAATATGCTTGCAGTGCTTTACGAAATGTTAATATGATGTATAAAACCCTTTTTGTTTACAGGCACTCATAAAACATGGATCAGGTTTTTCAATGTTCCAAGAGAACTTGGTGTTTTGATAATCATTGTTTATTCAGGTAAATCTGCACAACAGAAACTACTTCATTGTTGTAACAAAGGTGGTGTCCTAGCAAGCAGACAGTTTTATACGCAGATTCAACTGAAAATGTATTTTCAAAGTCTATTAACTGGGAGAAGTCTCGAAACATCCAAAAAAAAACTAGTTAAGCCCATAGACAACAGTGACAAGAGCCAGGGGAAGACTCCCAGGTAGCAGGCAAAGCGCAAAGGCACCAGACAGGAGAGAAGAAATGGCAGAATATCCGCTCGGCAGACAGGCAGGCAAGGGAGGGGCTGGAAAAAGGACTCAAACAGGATGTAACTGGATCAGAGCGAGAAGAAGGCAGGCATGCAGCTCTTGACTGGAGACATCTGGAGCACAGGTCTTTACTAGACACTAGAAACAGGTCAAATAAGACAGTGACCAACTGGAAATGGTAGATCAAAGAAGAAGCACTCGCCTCTTTTATGATGATCACAAGGGAATAAAATATAGAGGAAATAGATGAAAAGAGTAATGAGAAGCAGGTGTGGGGTTTACAATGGAAGTAAAACCCAATGTAGATAACAAAAGGGGTCAGGACAGACATCAAGTTTTTGTTAACAGATGAAAAAATGCTTGAGTTTGTTCATTATTGCATCATATATTGCTTTATCTAACTACAAATATCAGGTTTATAGTGTTACATTTTTGGGTGCATATTTGGTTAGCAAACATGGTAAAGTTTCATACCAGTATAAGTTCAGTGAAATTGTGTCATTTATCTTATCCTTATCGGTATTTTTTCAATTCATTTCCTTCACAGTTTTCTTTGCCCATGGCTGGAAAATCAGAGCACATGACACAAGCATTGGACCTCGAGTAGCTATAGGAATAAGTTATGGATTTGTGGTATTACTGTCTCTCTTCATTATGAAAGGTAAGACTTTCATGTTAAGGTATAATTCTTTAATTTGTGGTGATCATGAATCTATTTGAGGTTGATAAATATGGGGTTGGGATCACAGGTGTAATCTATGAACTTTTATTTGTTTCATTCCTAACGTAAATAAATGTTTCATATAAATGGACTGTAATGACCTTTTATTAAGCTTTTTACACCTTAACATTTTCAAGTGTGGCAGAATTAGAGACCTTACAGTGTAAACACTAAGTATTTTACATTAACATTTGGTCATCAGCATCATGCAAACCATGATGAAACATTTTAGAGTTCAATATGCAGCACTGGACTGTCCTCTGGAGAACGTCACCTATTCTTCAGGTTTTGTTTCAATATTTATTTTATTGTCCATAATAAACTTCTTTGAGAAGTTGGTATTACTATTATGATATTTCTTTCATGCTTGATAGAACAAATCATTTTTTCTTTTCATTTGCTGTTTCCCTATTCTTCTCACATGACTGAAAATACATTACTAGTAAACTTCCTTGATGTCTCCTGAGTGAGGTGACTTGTTTTGAAGGGGAGCAGCATCCCCATTTGAAGGGACTAAACAGCTAATATTCTGTTCGTTGCAAAAGTTTCGTTTAAATTATTGTACACCATTCAACTGCAACAGTATCACCCGCCGATTTGCTTGGGAAAAAGGTTTTGCGTTTCGAAATGTTGAGCAATATTGTTGATTTAAATGTCATTTGTCTATAAAATTTCTCAAATGTTGACACAACCTTTTCCAGATTTTTTTTAACTCATAAAACCCTAATCAATACTTCAAATAACCCAAAATGTAGTTTGGAAATAAGTGTGGTGTCACATGACAAATATAGCTGGTAGACGGAGGGTCCTTGATGGTAGCGTTGCTTTTGTTATAGCACTGATTCTCTGTACATCAAAGGGGCCTTTGCTGGATGAAGAAAATTGTATCTTGCAGTTCAATAAAAATTTGTGGAGTTTCTGTCAAATAGATCAGAGATCTACAGCTGATGGTGATCTCTTTTGCATCTGTTCATCGTACAAATCGATCGTTTGGCTTTGGTTCACTTGGAGTAATTATATTATTGAGCCACGTTGTGACTGCTCGTATCTTTTGATTTATAATATGTTACTTGCTCAAACTCCCTGAATAGCATAATTTAAACAATTGTTCTGGCTGTTAAACTGACTATCAAACCCCAACAAATTTCATCATTGCAAAATTATAGCCCCAATATATATTTTCATAGCAGTAAAATGTACACGCCCAACCCGTCTGCCCGTTGACGCTGATGGTTTCTCACCAGGATAACCCTGCACATCAAAAACGCCGGCAAACGCCTGCTCGTCAAAAAGCATCGCCGAGGGGCGCTGTCTCAACGTCGATATGTGACAGGTCATGAGTGAGAATTTGAACCACAATGACTTCACATTAGTTCTAGCTGAAAATGAATATCCAAACCAAAACATTTAATTTCTTGTTTATTCCCAACTTTGTGTTAATTCTTCTACAGTAAAGTAATCCAGATGAGAGCAGTTAATCATCGAAATCATTTAACACCACATACACCGATATAAAATCATGTATTTAGTTTCATATAAATTAAAAGTAACGACTCGTCTTTACTTATTAAACATTAAACAATATTAAACAAACCATTATACAGTATATTACATATAAAACACTAAAATGTGATTAATTGATAATCAATTAAAATGATTTTAACCAGGAATTCAATTTATTTAATCCAATTTATTGCCATGTCTGCTGTTGTTATATTTAGAGTTATTTTCTTTATGTGGATTGGGCTTTGGCACTGCTGCTCTGCAGGGGTGAATCTGTTGTCTGCGATCACTGCATCACAGCGAATCTGTCAATGTGCATCAACAAGACAAGTCACATCGTGTCCACATCTGATGTGATGCACAACATTTATATAACTTATACTAAATATAGAATCCGATATAGCTTGCGACTTATTTATATGCAACTGAAAAAGCCACCCCTGCATCACCACAATCAGAGTAATCAGAATAAGAACTTTAGGATAAGAATCGGAATAAGGGGTCCTCACGTATCTTGTATATAACCATGTGTTTCATCATTTTAAGACGAGCACACAATTCATCATCTTGGACAAAAGATCGTGCAGTGTATGCCAGCACCAATAAAGGCCCAAAAGCTGTTTTCTTACTCTTACTGTTAGATGGATGATGGAAAGTAGTGAAAAATATGAACAGTTATTCTTAGCATAAAGAGAATGCAGACTACATGTTGTAATCTTTCCTGAATGACAATATTGTTGCTTCTGATGTTCCTTGACTGTATTGTTTATATTACTCACTATTGTTTTCCTTTGCAGCCTTAACCCAAAAACTATTGCAAAAGTTTTCTATCTTGGCACTTCTCTTGACTTCTGTGTTTCAAGAGTTGCAAATACTATCCTCATTCAGACTTTTAAATCCAGGTGAGTGATCATTTTACATACAGTTTATTAATCCGAAAAAGTATTGGTGCATAATAACAAATATTATTAAAATTGGTTCCTGCATCAACATCCTTGGATGGAACAACATCAGGGGTGCGTTTCTTAAAACCATTGTTCCAACAATCAATCGCAAGCAGCATTGCAAAGTTGCGTATACGAACTACAGGTCTAGAGCTGTGGTTAAAATTTACGTTCCTTATTATTATTATTATTTTGACAATATGTAGTGATGCCCTGAACTGAAAATTATGGGCCGAAACCGATGCTTAAAAGTTAGGATGCACTCGGCCGAAAACCGATTCCAAAACGAAAATTAACTTTTTGAAATGTTTTTTATTGAATTGTATGAATTACAGACACTAAAACCACAAATATTAAGGAGAACATATTTTAAAACAATACAAAATATGTTGTTTTTCCTTGGTCATTGCAACACTATCCAATATAACCTTTTTACCAATAATCTAAATATTTTAGTTTTAGAATAATACTATGCATAACAGTAGTCAAGTTATAGTCAAACTCATCAGCCCTATGCTGCACAATCATTTTAATGAAAACAACACGTAGAACACAGAGGGGCAGTGAGGCTGTTAGTGTAAACAAACTTGAAATGAGCTTCAGTGAGCAGCACCCTGCCGGATGACGGTCCACGTGATCTACATCATCACTTACTGGGCTTTTTCCAAACATCAGTGAGCGTAATATCCCCTACTCCAATCGAAGGGATGAGCCCTTGAAGTGAACCGTTTAAAGTGTATATGGCATTACTGTCTCTCATGTATGCGTTTGGAACTCCCTTCACAAAGGGAATGACTTGCAAAATGTTATCTTGACGCCGCAGGTGCTTTCTGAATCCATCTCGTTTGTTGAAAATTGAGTAATTATGTAATTATGTCTTTTTTCACCGTTTTTGTGAACTGTGAAGTGTTCACTCCACTTGTTATTAATAAAGGAAGTATATTATAGAGGAAACCTATCAACAAGTATTTATTTTCCTATAAACTAAATGATCTTATACTGTATTTTAACCATCTTAATCATATTTATCACTGACAAAGTAGTCTAAAACAAATACAAGCTAAATCATGGTACTTGTATATATACGTAACGTCTAAATCCCACACCATATTTGCTAAAAAATGCCTTGCGAGAACTCAGAATCCAAGATCACGTGATCACAAACGGAACTCACTTCCTTGAAGTGACCATGGCTTGTCCCCTTCGCTAACAGACTTAGAAAGTGCCCTTCACGAGGGAGTTCAGGCGTAGGGCCGTTCAAGGGCGCATAAATGCTGTTTGGAAAATGCCCAATGACAGATGGTTTCGCTGATAAGATATGAAGAGTTTGTTGCGTTTAAGATGAGCTTTGAAACATGTCAATGTGTGTGATCTCCGACAATAAAGAAACATAAAGCCGGTCACGCGCAGTCGCACATCACACAGAGTTTGCGTGTCATTTTCTGTCCGCTGGATTTGAGCTGTTCTTGTTATATTTATTAGATTCAGCCTTTGTTATGCTGCGCTTACATGATCGTCCTATGAAAACAGCTGGAGTGAGCACGAGCACTGAAGGGAGAGGTGCGTGCCCTGGATATTTCGTCTTTTATTTCCGAAATTTCAGCCGAAATTTCGATGCACCACTTACATTATGACCGGCCTATTTTAACACTCTCCTACAGTCCTACACCCCATCAAAAACCCTGCTTTCAGCAAACCAGTGGCGTCTTGTACTGCTTTCTCATAAGGACAGTAAATCCCTTTCACTCTCATTCTCCTTCACAACTCCTTCCTGGTGGATCATTCTTCCCAACTCAGTCCGGTCCACCACATCTCTCACAACATTCATAAACTACTTAAAACCCATCTCTTCTGTGAATACTTGACACTGACAGACAAGTGAAAGAAAAAAAAATAAGCCTCTCTCTTTCTCTCCACAGATATTGTTCTGGCTTTTGTTAAATCTTGTAAACTGGTATCAGCACCTGTATTTTTGCTCCTGTAAGTCGCTCTGGATAAAAGCGTCTGATAAATGACTAAATGTAAATGTAGACTTGAATGCATCAAGCTTTTGATCAAAGTAAGCAAGCAACACGCAGTGCATTCCATATCCATCTTTATAAATAAATGCAAATTTAATTTTACATCTTTTAGTTTGTCAAAAAAATAGAAGCGCTGTTGTTTATAAAGTGTGCATGTGCATGACATGTGTTCTCTTTGACCCTGGGGAATCCCTGGGCGGAAAGATGTGGGTGGACACTCATAAATGAATTAAATATTGTGAAATAAAACAACAGATAAAAAAAGTAGAATAACAAAAGTAGTCTTTAAATGCAATGTATGTCATTTATAGCAAAATTAGACATTGATACGATCTGAGCGTATTTATTAGAAGACATCATTGCTCCACCACCTGTGTGGCATCATGAACAAGATCGCCGAACCAACTTGGTTCAAACAATTGATCTTACTATGGTTTCGGGAAACAGCTGTTACATCGTTAATTTCCCCAACGATGCATCTTACTATGGTGGTTAACCAGCGAGTTATGTCATTGTTTCGGAAACGCACCCCTGATTTGGTTTGGGTTGATGTTGGGTTAACTGTATGTTAAAGATAAGAAACTTGTGCGTCATATCAATCTATTACTTCCTGCTGATTTGGGGTTGGTTTGGGAAGTTATTTGACAGTAAAGTTGCTCCACAATGTCTTGAACAAACCAGATATGCTCATTCAGCAGCAAACCTTACTTGACAAAATCATAGTTACTGACCATAGAAGTATTTGTACTTGTGTTATATGGTATAGTAATATTACAGTTAATTTGATCATTTTTGATAATTTACCTTGTGTTTTTTATATGAATATAATGGACCATTATTATCTTATTTTAGACATTCTCTCTGTGCTTGGGGTTCAGTTTCTACTGGCGTTCTGTGTGTTTTTCTTTCAACATCTAAATAAATTCAAAGGTAAGTGCATGTTAAAATATAATAAATTATATACAGTACATAGTACTTTAGTGTACAGTATAGTATATGCATGATACACATTATCATGTTTGTACTATATGGGACCTGGATCACAAAACCAGTCTTAAGTAGCACGGGAATATTTGAGAGACAAATGATCGATTTTTCTTTTATGCCCAACATAATTTGGATATTAAGTATAGATCGTGTTCCATGAAGATATTATGTAAATTTCCCACCGTAAATATATCAAAACTTTGTTTTTTGGAGTAATATGCTATGTTAAGGACTTCATTTGGACAACTTTAAAGGCGATTTTCTCATTATTTAGATTTTTTCCACCTTCAGATTCCAGCGGTTTAAAAAGTTATATCTCAGTCAAATATTGTCCGATCCTAACAAACCGTATATCAATGGAAAGATAATTTATTCAGCAAAGTTACAAAAATTGACACATAAGACGTTTTGTTGTCCAGGTTCACATATAGTACTATAGTGTACTATTTATATATGAATGCAGGTCATCTTTTTATTTTTATTCACAGTCTTTCAGAAAACATTGATTTTATTTACAATGACACTTCTGGATATATCTCTATCAATCTTTTTTCATCATGTCCTATTGGAAAGAGAAAAAGGTATACTTATTTCAATTATATTGACCATTAGCAATGTTTTCAAAGTAAATAAATAAAAACTATCACGTTCTTGTTTTTTTTTTATGGGACAAGGATGTATTTTTTGTATATTGTGTTACACTTTTTCTTATACTTCACAACTTTAAAGTTATTTAAATTGAACGCATCTCCTTGCAGTTTGTGCAGTTATTACGTAATTCAAGCAAGACGAGAATTTGTAATACTAAACTAAAGCAATAAACCCCAAGAAGCAGTGGGTTACAGAGCATTTTATAACAGCTAAGGGCGTTTAACCCCCTTAGCTGTTATGAAATGCACTTGTAACCCACTGCTTTGCGGGATTTATTGCTTTTATAAAACAGTTTTTCCATTTGCGTAGTATGGTTTCATAAAATAAAGTGATATTTAGGCTATGTAATGCGGTCAGCAGTTAAAAATCGGGTATTTTAAAATGCCTTAACTCGGCTCAACCAATCAGAATCAAGGCCCAGAACATACCATTTCACAATCTCCAGCTAAAATCCTAATTAAATAACATATTTAGCAACAACGTTTAAAACGTACATGAACTGTACCATAAGATTTGTTCCACAAGCGTAAATTGCAGTAAAAATCTCATGTTTCGTGGTTGCTTGGTTTAGGGTTAGAGTGAGTGAGAGTTGATAATATTAACAGGCTTTAGTGCAGCTGATACATAACTGATAACTTAAGTTAGTCCACAGAATCACCTGACTAATCATCTGACATTCACTTGTTTAAAATGAAAACTGTGTTTTGAACTTCTCTGTTTTAATGTTGTTTGTTTAAATAACAGATTATAGGGGATGGATCTCTGTCATTTTATTTATCCAAGCCCTGAAGATGATTGTGCTCTTCAAATTCATTGTTCATGGTATTATCCACTTTGCTCATAGAGTATCTCAATTACAATGCTGTGTATTCCCAACACTTACCGTAACTACATTGTCTATTATTGACCTTATATATGAGGTTCAAATAAGTGATGTTAGATATAAGTTTGTCTTCCTCTTTTTTGTCTCACCTGAGAACATCGGCATCCAAGATCTCTGAGAAGAGCTTAATGTGCTTTTTACATAACCAGTAAAAATCACAAAACATATTTTAAATGTACAGTAGTATATTTTTACAATCTGCAACTTTTATATACGACTTTAGATAAAAGCTGTAGATCAATTAAGCTGTAAAACACAAAGTTTGTTATCACGATCTAAACATTTCTGGGTTGTTTTTAATCCAGGGACGAACCAAGCTGCATGGTTAAATTAAAGGATTTTTTTGTATTTGACTCAACAATGGATTAAAACAACCCAGCATTATTTAGGTTTATTTAGCTTTATTTATATTTAACCCAGTGATTGGGTTCTTCACTTTTTGACACCAAACTATAACCCAGTATTTATGCAATAATACAGAATATATTATAAAACGCTTCCATGATTTGATCTTTTAATCTGTGTTGTGTTGCTCTGTCTTTTAACTAAAAATGTTGCTCACACATCAAAATTTTCAGGAGTGCAGAGACAACAGGACAATGCAGAACAACGCAGAGCAAGCCTTGGTACTACAGAGATAACATGTAAGACATGTAACTGCACATTAAACAAGCAAGACAACCCTCAGCAGATCTACACAGATAAAACAATCTACATCTTTCCAAGACTTGTAATGGTCTTGAGGCATACAGCCTGACAAAGAACCTTCTAAGAAACTTTATTTTTAACAGGATAAAACATACATACTTTGTGGCATAGCATTATGTGAGGAACAGGGCAAAGATAGTCGCATTTGTTTCAATGAGATCAGGCTGTATGACCAAGCGAATTAATGCAACTTTGTGATTGTTTCACTAAGCTTGTGTTTTGTGTCTGTTTTAGTGCCTCGCTGCAGTGTTTTTGTGTACATGTTTGGAGCAGTTGGTCTTGTTTTGCTGAATTCTGCTGCACTTATGACAGAACTTATTTTGAAAGCACGTAAGTGAATATGTCTTTTCAACACCATACAGTTTTCTGGGGTTCCACAACACATAGAGTATACAAATACATGACAGATTGAATAATTAAACATGTTCTAAATGTTTAACTTCATATAGATGTTTCTGTTCTTTTTGTTTATTTAATTCATTGATTTTAACTGGTAGGAAATGGTGAACGTGTTATCAAAGATCTGAGAGTCATCGTCTTTCCTTCGGAGTGTGTTTTTGTCTTATTCCTGCTGGTTTTACAAATGCATGCTTTCTGTGAGTATCATTGAAATCTTAAATCTTTTTTATAGATGAAATAGATAACAAGACTTCAGCAGAATTATTTTAGTAATTGTATGATATTTTAATTGGTGTAATGAGGATTGTTAGCGTCAGGAGATGTTGGCGAAGAACCCAATTGCAGGCAACAAAAGAGGGGTTAACAATTAGACTTTAATAAACATACACAAAGGCAAAACAAAAAACCCACAATGGGTAAAACTAGACGGTAAGGAAATAATAAAGAACAAGCACATGGACTGACTAAACTAGAGGAAACAAACACTTAATAAAAACACTAGACTACACTTACTTGATGAACAACACAGAGGGTTTAACAAGACTTCGTTAACAACGTGTGGTACAAGGTCCTGGACAAGATACACAACACTAGCACAGGAAAATGAAACATGAGGACTACTTAAAGGGGTTAAAATTAACTGGGACGGGTGCAGGGCATGAACTAATTAAACAAGCAATAATGAGACAAAAGGGCGAGAAACATAGACGAGACTCGGGCCGAGTATGGAAGACCAAAAGGGTCAAAAACGCCCCTTCCCACATAAAACAGGGAGTCCTGTTCTGATTCTGCCTCAAGACGAAGAAATACCCGACAAGGAGAGGCAGAACCATGACAGTTAGGATCCATATGCAGCTTTAACAGTAGATTGAGGTGAAACAACAGGGAATGATCAGGGCAGGCGGATAACATTTACAGGTGAGAGAATAGGCAATGCTAGAGGGTTAGTAAGTCCAAAAACTGTCAGTATTTGGGGGACAAAGCTGTAGGCTGGAGATCAGGAAAATCCGAAGGAGACGTATTCATAACAATGGCAAGTTTATTTTTTTATAAAGAAAATACAAATGAAACAGTGTAAATAAGTGTAAATTAATGTTTGTGATTAGTATAAGAACTATAAAAATTAAACTAAAAACAAACGTTCAAGGCTCAAAGTTCAAATTGAAGCTTCATAAGAGGGCAGGATCTTTAAAACTACTGTGGATGTAGGGGTGAGTTTCAGGGATCATTCAAGTGAAAGCCTTTCCACACTCGTATCGCCCCTTTTCAGACATCTCCAGCATGCACCTTTACTTCTCTCACCTGTCCCACTATCACTGATTATAAATTGTGTTTCTGTAGCTGTCACTCACTGCTAGTATCCGAGTACTCGTGTACAGAGCTTTGCACTTTCACTAAGAGTCCCCATTCTGCCAAAATCATTGTTAAAAAACAGTTAATGACGACATGTGTTTCACTTTATGGTGTTAATTTGATAATTCTAATTTTCTCTCTCTAATGCCGTCTGTCACTATAGGGAAAGTTAATAAGACTGGGTAAGTTCATAGTTTTATACGTTAACTCTTTAAACAAAATGATCTATATATCATTTATTTTCTTTCATTCATTTTTTTTAATTCTGTTTTCCAGTGCACATCATAATCAAAGTAACGCGTCTCAAAGACATGGAGGAGATCTCGAGGTAATGTACTGATTGTTTGAATTATGATGGCCTGCATTACAAAGTTCAAAAACTTAACATATGTTTTTGTAAAAGATAAATTGTAATATCTTATCTGCACATAGAACGCACAAGCCCATGAATTGGAGACACTGTCTTGACCTGATACTGGGGTTTCATTGGAACGTCAATAATGAACAAGCTGTTCCACATCTATCCTTTGACAGTAAGATACATTTCTCAGGAGTGAGCTCCTTAAAGTGAATCAGGACACATTCTACATCTTTGTGTTAAGTGTGTTTGTTTACCGTTATTTACAACTTCTCACACAAATGTAAATGGTTTCTAACATCACTATGAGAAACTGTAAAGTTTAGTCTAAAGACAATTTATATAAAGGAATATGGTACTATGGCCCAATGACATTTCATTTAGGATTATTGACTGTGAAAAGGTGGAAGGATAACGCACAAAATTAAACCATAAGGGGAGAAAAAACTATTAATGCACAGCAATGATTTTACTGTCTTATGCAGACAATGAGAAATAAAAAGAGCCGTTATAAATTTAAAGTGATGATTAGAAAAGGAAGAAAATTATCTTTGTATAGAATATTTTCAAAAAATATAATAGCTTATAATACGTGGTTTGATATTAGTCAAGGAATTAGATGCCCAATTTTACATAAGCAAATAAAAGGTGAAAGAGAACTCATAATTGAAGACAGACAAATCAATTATAGTCATCTGGTGGATGAGCTACAGGTGTTCATACATTATGACCTTGATGACTCTGTTGTAAGGCATTGGGTTAGAAGAATAAAAGGTCATGGGTTTGATTGTCAGGGAAAACATGTTCTAATAAAATGTATAGCTTGAATGTACTGCAAGTCACTTTGGATAAAAGTGTCTGCTAAATGCACAAATGTTAATAGTAAATGACAAGAGAGATAAAATGAGGTCCATAAAGCAGTTCAATGTAGACATTTTTTGGCAGTTTAAATATAATTTTAAAATGTACGTCTGTCACTTTTTTATTTTGTCTCTTTTTGTCTATTGAAAAACTTGATCAAAATAAATATTGTTTCTCTAACATTCTCTTAGCGTACTTGTATTAACAGTTTCTAAAATGTTTGAAGAATATTTTGTTTTGTATAAAGTTGAAACTTTATGGGGCGGTACAGGTCTTAATCCTAGTCCCAGACTAACTCGAAAACAACTTGCAAGACATATTTTAAAATATATCAGTGTGATTGTTTGTCTCAAGATGTACACCTGTAATGTTTTTTGTAAATTATGCTTTAAATATTACTTAAATATCCTAATTTAACAAATGCCTAGTCCTGGTTTAAAATAATCCCTTTCTGGGAATTTCCCCCATATGACTTAAAGCTTCGTTTTGAATTGTTTTTGTATTGTATTAAAAAAATGTTTTTATGATATTAAGCAGTACATGCGTGCGTTAAAATGTTTAACTTTATTTTGTAAATAAAGAGAAGATACAAGAAAAAACTGTTTCTCATTACTGCATATCTGCCTTATTCTGCAATATTAGTGAGTGTTGTTTTAGCAGTTTGAGTTTCTGCCAGTGTGTTTGTTCTGGTCCATTTCCCCCAGAATTCATTTTCTTACTTAGTATGTGTTGATACACTTTCAGACTTGGTGATTGCTGTTTGTGAGTGATATCTTCTTTACAAACCTCTGATGAATGTCATTTACATTAAATCAGATGGTCATGTTTGTTTATAATTCAGTGGTGATATTTCATACATCATTATTTTAGTTACATTTATTTATTTACATGTTCATATGTTAATATAAATGATGTCATAGCAAACCAATGACATGCCGTAGAGTGACTGATGGTGTAAGTCTGCTAAATCTGCCACAACACACATCAACTGATGTCTCAAAGGAATAGTTCACCCAAAAATGAAAATTAATTTATTCACCTTCGAGTTGTTCCAAATCTGTATACATTTCTTCGTTCTGATGAACATATAGAAAGCTTATAATCGAAGAGATTTTGCCCCCATTGCCTCCCATAGTAGGAAAAAATACTTTCTCTTTTTTTTCTGTTGAACACAAAAGACATTTTGAAGAATGTAGGACAGCAAAAAGTTCTGGGGTTCATTTGACAATTTTTCTGCCTACGGGAGTCAATGGGGAGCAAATTCTGTCTGGTTATAAGCATTCTTCTAAATATCTTTCTCTGTGTTCATCAGAACAAAACATTTATACTGATTTCGAACAACTCGAAGGTGAGAAAATGATGACAGAATTTTAAATTTTGGGGCGAAATATCCCTGTAAAAGACCCGTGATCAGTCCATATCTGTGTATGTTGGTGAGGCTGTGACTCTGAACTGCTCTGAGGACTCTCACATCCCACCTGAAGACATTGAAGAGGTTTCATGGAGGAAAAGAGATAAAGATGAACACATACTGGTTCTGCTCTATCAAAACATTAAAATTCATCCAGACTGAGCGATAAAAAGACAGAAAAATGCTGATGTTCCAGCACACATTCATTGTACACCTCTTTCTTTTTGACCTTATTCTAGCATGATATACATTAAGGAGCATACAATGTAATATAAGTCGCTTTGTATAAAAGCGTCTGCCAAATGCAAAAATGTCTGCTGCAGTTGATATGTATTCCTGTTTCAGTCCTAGATGGCAGCATCGTCGTGCTGGAACTCAGTTCTCTTCATCATGGGTTCACAGTTCACACAACAGGTGTGATTCTAATTGTTCGGAAAGGTTATACATTGATTTGTAAGTATAAGTATTTGATTAGAAAGTATTCCTAATGTCAGTTTATAGAAAAGAATGTAAAGCTGCTCAAAAAGGCCCTTATACATTGTGCATTTTGTAATGTGTTGCAATTATTATTGTTACTTACCTGAAAAAAATGAACTTGTCTAACTTGAAGAGTCATTCCATAATCACTTCGTTCACCAAGTGACGGGCTCGTTATAGAAAATAATTGCGCTACTCCCTCCAGAATTCACAGGTCAAGGGCTCCGTTTCTGGAAATGAGAAGGCGTATAGGGATAGTCACCTCCATATGGAGCTCATCCTGAAGAACAACAGCGGGTGTCATTGTGGCGTCTGTGCACGTCTTTATCTGAAGAGCAGCACGTGTCACACATCCCTAAGCTTGCTACTGAAAATGACACTGATTGAATCACTTGTGGATTATATTAAAGACCAGTGTCGTGAATATATTTTTAACATTACATTTACATTTAGTCATTTAGCAGACACTTTTATCCAAAGCGACTGGTGGGGTAAGCAATGGAAGCATTTGGGACAGCACAAGTACAACAAAAGCAAAAGTGCAATCAAAAAAAAGAAGACTGGTCTCATATAACCTTACAGAGTATACAGAGCTAAGTTTTTTTATTTTATTTTTTTATACGATTAGAAGAAATGGAGAAAACATTAAAGGGATAGTTCACCCAAAGATGAAAATTCTGTCATCATTAACTCATCCTCAGATTGTTCCAAACCTGGATATATTTCTCTGTTCTGCTAAACACTAAGGAAGATATTTAGAAGAATGTTTGTAACCCTCATCCCTCATTGACTCCCATAGAATTTGTTTATGGGGATTGAGATGTGTTACTACAGTAGCCATGTTTTTTTGATAAAACTGTAGTAAAATCTCGCAGGGTCCATGAGCCACCATTTCTGTGAAATAACTGTTCCATTGGAGTCAACAGAGTTGACTGACGCAACTCTCTCTCTCTCAATGGCTCTGAACCAGAGATCCTATAAGGAGATGGAAGGGACTGTAATACTTGAAATTGGAGAAACCTTAACGGCTAACAAAACCCATTGACATCCATGAAAAAATTGCGTCTGGACTCCTTCCCTGCGTTCTGAAGCCAGGGCGTTAGCTAGCTGTTACACTTTTTTGGCTAAAGGTTATAGGCTTTCCATCTAGGGGCTTTGGCATAACATCATTTAATCGAAACAGGGTCATTTCGCAATTTTTTAATCGAAATTTAGAAAATGTTTGCACAGCCCTGTAACTGGAAACCTGGCTAGAGAGAGAGAGAGAAAGAGACAGAGATATTAGGTAACGGCCAAAGTTCACTGCACTTTTCTTCCAATATGTTGTGGATTTATTTTGGAATTTGATCTGTGATGAACTACACTTTTACTGGAATTTCTTGCATTATAGATGTTAGATTTGAGTGTGATTATTTAAATCAGTGGTTCCCAAACCTGTTCTTGGGGACCCACAGCTCTGCACATTTTGCATGTCTTACTTAACAATCCTGTTTTAAATCATCAGCTCATTAAGGGAGTGATCCATTAACTGAAGTACGTGAAGGGAGATTACATTTACATTTACATTTAGTCATTTAGCAGACGCTTTTATCCAAAGCGACTTACATAGAGTTAGGGAGCAACAAGCGATATGTCATACAGGAGCCATAATACATTAGGTGCCAATACAAAGTTACTAGTTTCAACAAAAGCTAGACCACTACCTGTTGAGAGAAAGGGTTAGTGAGGTTTTTTTTTGTTATTTATTTGTCTGTCAGATATTCACAGAAGAGTTGGGTTTTGAGTAGTTTTTTGAATGTTGTGAGAGATGTGGTTGACCGGACAGAGTTAGGAAGAATGTTCCACCAGGAAGGAGTTGTGAAGCGGTATGAGCAGGAAAGCGATATACTGTCCTTATGAGAAGGCAATACAAGACGCCGCTGGTTTGCTGAACGCAGGGATCTTGATGGGGTATAGGTTATGAATGTAGATTAAGAAAATAAGCAGAGCAGTGGGTCCTCAGGAACATGTTTGGGAACCACTGATTTAAATTATGTGTTGCCATCTGTTTGTTAAAATCTTAATACTGCTAAATCCTTCCAGAGAAGAGCCACAGGTCTTTAATAGGGGTCACTGCCATCTCTATCTTTCTTTAGCTGTTAATTTTACAGACATCAAATTCTAATGTCTTATTTTTGTACTTTAACAGCAAGGGGCCAATATGATCAGAAGAAGCCTGTACCAAAGCCATCTAGCCCTACTGCTTGGCCAATTGGAAAGCTCCTGAAATATGTAAGTACATCCTGCAGTGTGTTATCTGAATTAAAAAATTTAATTAATTTCAGGAATCTTAAGAGAACAAATTAATTTCATGACATCTTCCAAAATAACGTTTGTAATTCTTTTAAAATCTGTATTTTCAGGTGAAAGTTGTAATTGAACTACTGTTCAAATATCACCCAAGAAATTGTGTTTTTTACTTTGTCCTTGTCTGGAATTTGATGTTTATTTGCAGTTATGAATGGATGTTCTTTTGATATAAATGGGACTTATGACACACTGACACGGCGATATGTTTGTGTCTGTTTCTGTGCACGACAGGTTTGGACTGGCCATGAATCTCCTCTTCTGAATGAAATATGAGACAATTAGCTGTTATTTTTGTGATGTTCGTCTGTTTTGTACAGATTGCTCATTGACATCCAATGCCATGGTAGGATAACACATCATGAACTTGCAGCCCATGGATTTTTTTTCTATCAGGAACTTCGACTTTAAGGAGAACTTCATGGATTCAAGTAAACTTGAGCTCATGGATTTAAATTGAGTGTTGATCAGTCTGGTATCAAGTTGCACATATAATGCACACACATTATTATACTGTAGATAATATGTTTTTTGCAATTAAAGCAACTCTTTGTAGTTTTTCAACCTTAAAATAATGTCTCTAACATTTTTTTCAGTGGTAGATCAACTCTGAACTGGACGAATTCTATTGCCGCTGCTGCCTGAGAAACCTCATAGCGGTCAAAACCACACTTTACATTCTGTGTTCGGGAGGGTAAACTAGAGCTTTCACAGTAACTTGTCGTCCAAATTTGTGAGTTGTATGTGAACGTTGACTATCATTACAGCCTGGACCTCTCTCTCTGTCTCTGTGTCTCTGTTTCTCTCTCTCCTTCTCTCTCTCTCTCCCTCTACCGCCAGCGGTAGTGGGCAGGGCCGTCGTACTTTTCCCATTGAGAGGGTTCTACACCCGCACTTTTTCTGCAGTTTTGCACAAACGCAGTCCCTACTTCGTTTCTCTGGCCGCTCTGTGTCTGCGCTCGCTGCAGCTGTCTGCTATCCCCTCCCTCTCAAACGGGACACCGGCCTTGAGTGTGACAGGCCAGTGATTGGCTGTTCTACCTTAAGTCCCGCCTCTCTTGATGTGTTAGATTCACCGGACGGTCAGCTCATAGAACACATCAAAGCAGAATCATGTCAGGCATTAAATCACATCAGACATTGTAAAACAGTCATGTACATTGTGAATTATGACACCGAAGACCCGATACGCGTATCGAGCACGCAGCATTTATTTCCAATAGAGCACCGTTTCGAGGCGTGTTTTGTTTCCACTGAATCACGGGGTTGACGACAAACGAAACATCACTTGCTGTCCAATCACGTGCGTGCTTCCGCAGATAGACACTATTGGTCAAATCCGTGCCTTACTTTAATGGTCCTATCTTGCACAGTCTGGTTGGTTGAACAGTAAGGAGAGCAGTGTAGTTTGAAAGCTTTAAAGACATAGATAATATTAAATAAATAAATGTACTATTTTTGTTACTTTCTGGTTTTGGTTTTGATTGCTATAGCTATTAGTTAGTTTGATAATTTTTAACTTACGTGTCTTTGCTTTCTCTCTTTTTTCTTTTCTATCTCTCTCCTTTTTTTGTTTTGGTGAGGTCGTGGTAAGTTATTTGAGAAATGGCTTCTGGAAGAAAAACGTTCCCTGTTTGGGAACATTTTGATATCTTCTAGTAAAGTGTGTTTTGGTATATAATACAAATCACGTATTCACTCATATTTCACAGGGGATCTTTATCTTTATTTTATTGATGTAACAGGTAAGCTGTATTAAAATAATACTTCCTCCATGCTCAGACACTTTAAAGCTCTACACGAGACTGCGTCTGAGACCAATCCTGTACACAGGTGTATAATCATAATTTCACTTTGAGATTTACCTATGACTTGTATTTGTCATTGAAAATGCTCTTCCCTTCAGGTTCTCGAAAGCAGATGATTGATGAGGCACTGGTGAATATGATCATCTAAGACTCTCAGCCGTTTTCACTGGCGGAGGATGAAGGCTTCAGGGGTCTCATCCATGCTCTGCATCGTACCTATGTACTTCCAAGCAGGCAGGTGTTAAGAAATATACAGAGTCCAATTTAACTATTTACACTGGATAATATTTTAATAATAACCTTTCTTTTACATTTATTTTACTGTTGCACATTTAGGCCTTGAAGAAAATGTTGGACTGAAATTATGAGTGCCAATATCAAGGCAATGGCTGATATGGAAAATGTCAAGGGTGTGTCTTTAACTTCAGATATGTGGACATCACTAAACATGGACGCTTACTTGGCCATAACCTGCCACTATACATTAATGAGAATGATAAGCTCAACACTGTCTTTTTGGAGGTAGAGAAGTGTCAAATGCCTTGTCACAGATGCTGCAGCAAATATGAATGCTTGTGCAAAGATTCAACAAGTGAGGCACACAATCTTCCTTTGATGAATATTTCATGACATAAACATTAGTGTGATTCATTTACATTTTCTGTCATATTTACATTTTGTCCTTCACATTGTTTAGGTGGAAACCTGTGGCACCTGCTAGGAAACTAACATACCCAGAACCCAAGATCAACTTGAATCCTGGAAAGAACAAAAAACGTGTCTCCCCATCTTTATCTGTTTGCACTTCAGTTTCTGTGTACACCAGCCTCCTCTGTACCCTGTGTGAGAGTGTTTTCTATTCAGGCGAGGTACTGTGCAAGAGGAGAAATAGGCTCAGCCCTTACAGTATCAAAAAATATTATTTCTCAATAAAAACCAGTAAAGTAGGCTTTTATTGGGCCCACATTCTTCTTCACCCAGTTTCAGAAGCACATTTAATAACCACATAATCCATAAATTAGGCTATTTGACGTTACGTATATATACTCCTATACCAGATACAGACAATGTTATTACTATACAGATAGTAGTCAATCACATGTACTTTTAATCTATTAGTTAAAATAATTCAACAATTTCTCACTTACTCTTGGCACCCACAACACACTTAACAGTATTTTATTGTAATACATTGACCAATATTGATTAACTTATATATTAACAGGAATTTCCACGTTATGGTACATAAATATTATCAGCTTATGGTTCTTATTTGTGCACTACACAGTTACATCAATGAGGTGGATGTGCGATTCAGTGAGGCTTCATCCCCGATACGGCTGTTGTACATTCCATGATCCACTAGATGGCACTGTAATCGATACTCCGACATTTCAAATCTTTCCTCGATCCAGAGGAAAGCCTCATAGCTTCACGTGGCTTCATTTAGCAGCCATCCCTACACTACTGTGAATTTATACAAACCTGTGTCATGATTCCTCCGCTACATGCCATCCTTTGTCATCATGTTGATGCATTTGCTGTTGAGGGACAGATAATTAATGTTAAATCATTTATATATATAAAGATAGAGAATATAAATCTGGGATTTAATGGATTATACCGACCCAATACAGATGTAATACAGGGCTTTACAGTATCTGTCGCACATGTTACGAAAAAAGATATCTGTGCTAAGAATAAATGTACCATTGTTGTACGCGTGCGACACAGTTTTGCACGTGATTTAGACGGAGCCCCTTGTTTGTGTTAGGTATATTTGTCGCTGTTATTGTTTGTGTGTGATTTAAATGAATGGTGCACCGCTATTTTAGTTATTTTTGCGTTTAAAACTTGTTTTCCTGCTGCAATGATCCATATTTAGAGCCCTGTGATTCCCATGATGTGGAAACAGGGAAGGAATAGCGGAGGCGTTATTTGGCTTGTTAAAGATGTCACCTGCTTGTTTTGCGTGCATGTGAATGAGCTAAGAGGAGCGCAGAAACTGATCTCACCTCGACCGTCGTAGGACCTGAACTGGAGAGGGCTCTTTAAATTTCCGCCTGAATAAAATAAAGCATTAAAATGTATGTAATTTCCACCTATTTTGTGGCACGGTTTGGAAAAAAACCCTACGTAATACTTTGATTTATTTTTATGCATGTACGAAAGCAGGCGAAGGGGTTAAACACTGAAAAGGTTGCGAACTTGTTTATATTTTCCTGCACGTACCAGGCAAGCGAAATAGTGCAGAGCAATGCATTATGGGAGTTGTAGTTTGTAGACCCTTTGTTACGTTGAACGTCTAATGTTTTTATTTTTGTCGTGTTGCTCAGCTTTAAATGTATTATATGGTAAAGTTAACGTTCTGTAATCAGTCTGTGTTCATTGTAGTGCCTTTTTAACTCAACTTCTATTTCCTGATCTCTTCACTGACCCAGCCCCTGCAACAATTCAAAAGTGAAAGTTAAATCATTAATCTGAAAGTAAAAGTTGGTCTGCCGACATTTTACGAACATGATTGTCCGTCAGCAAACCTTTTTAATGACAATTTATAGGATTTATGATTATTTTGTCTAATTTTGTATTGTTAAAGATGTTCCTACCTAAGTTGTCTTTAATGTCAATATTGCTGCACATCGCTGATGGTGAGTTATATTTACTGAGTCACATTTACGACGGGAAACAAAAATTCGCTTCAGTGTTCTAAAGAAACAACTAGTTTTACAAGTCACATGTTTACAAACCTATTTTTAAGTAGGCCTATTTTGACATTTTTACCAATTTTCAGGTTATTTCAAAATGAACCAGTGGTTAAATGACCTATTCTGTTGGTTTATTTACAGACTTTTGTGGCTAGATGACATGTGAAAGCCATAATAAATGACTATATTTTATGGAAAGGTTTTGTTTATTTATTGTTTAGGGTTCACAGTGAAGGGTGTGTCAGGTCCTCTGGTTGTTCCTCTGGGAGGTTCAGTTCTTCTGCCCTGTTCTGTTGATTCACTCTCATCACTGAAGGATCTGGAGGTGAAATGGAAAAGATCAGACTCAGATACTCTGGTTCATTTGTATCAAGATGGAGATATTAGACCAGAAGTCCAGAATGAGAATTATTCCGGTAGAGCTCATTTCTTCACTGAGAACATTAAACATGGGAATTTTTCTCTCCTGTTAAAGAATGTGACAGCTGAAGATGAAGGTCAATACACATGTACAGTTCAAAATGGACTGGAGTCTGGTGAGACTTTGGTGGAAATTAAAGATGTTGGTGAGTTTGATCACATACATTTCTTCACATTGTGTTTATTATTGACTGAACTGTACACACCAGTACTTCATGTTATCTGCTCTACCGGACTGTTCACACACACATAGCATCATTTGCACTCTATTCTGCTCACTTGCACACCAGGAATATTATACTGAATGCTCATTTGCACTAATGGACTACTCTCATAACTGCATCTACTGCACTGTAACCTTAATAACCGCATAAACTCATCTATTGCACTGCAACTTTAATAGCTAATGTCTATAATTAATGCACACTTAAGTCACTTGCACTATTGCATAGTCTATATTGTTATCTCTTCATAACCACCCGTACATTAATGTTCACAGTATATAGCCTTCTGTACATATTGTTCATAGTACATACCGACTGTCATATTTTCATTGAACATTCCTACTGTAAAGTATTTTCATAGTACATGCCCATTGTATAGTATTTTCCTAATATTGTATTCTGTATTTATTCACACTGTATATCCTGCACTTGCTAATTGCACTTCTGGTTAGACCTAAACTACATTTCGTTACACTGTACTTGTATATGTGTAATGACAATAAAGTTGAATCTAATCTAATTAGGAGTTTAGAAAAAATATCTTAATTTTTACTGTACTGGACACGAGTAAATGTTTTACATGATTTGGAAGGGGGTCATGAGAATTCGATTTTAGGCCCCTGTTCACCTGTAGTGGGTAGACAGTGGGTGAATGGAGAGTAAGTGTACTCTTTCTTGGCCAGCAATAACATCAATACTGTTTTTGCAACATCAGTTTGGGAAGTCGAGAATCAGATTTACTTTATGCTTTGAACTTCTTTCAGAGCGTCTGATAGTGTCTGGATCAGATCAGTCCATATCTGTGTATGTTGGTGAGGCTGTGACTCTGAACTGCTCTGTGGACTCTCACATCCCACCTGGAGACATTGAAGAGGTTTCATGGAAGAAAAGAGATAATGATGAACACATCACAGTTCTGCTCTATCAAAACAACGAGGTTTATCCAGAAGCATCAGATGAGCGATACACAGACAGAGTTGAGTTCTTCAGTGATGAAATCCACAGAGGAAACTTCTCTCTTAGACTGAAGAGAGTCAGAACTGAAGATAAAGGAGTTTACATGTGTCAAGTGTTTGCTGGACGTCTCTCAGACAACACAACTGTAGTGCTTCAACAGCTCGGTGAGTCAATGAAAAATAGAAAAACAAACAATACACTCCTTTTGAAGTTGTTTACCACCATCTAATTTTGTGTAAGCACTTTTTACTGAATTTGGCAATAACAATACACAATGCATGTGTATCACTCACTGGGAAGTTAAGGGAAAAAATGTTAGTTAATATTGACAAATGCTCCTTTTAAAAAGAGCTTGTCAGTCAGAAACATTCTACCCAGCATCATGTTTGGTGTGTAAACACGAAGAGCATTAACATTCTTCAAAATCATACATCTTCTTTGTTCCTCTAAAAATATAAGATTGTGCTGCACATGTCCTGAAATGTGAAGCTAGACCGCCTGAATTTCCCCTCGGGGGCTGGCAATGAATGGAACGTGAGCCGAACAAAAAAATTAATTACACCTCATTTACACTTTTGCCAAAATGGTTTCTGTCATTTTAGTTCTTATTACACTGTTGTGTTAACATGTTTGGTTAGCTATGAAATGTTATGAAAAGAAATGTGACAACATAATTTGTGTGTTTGCTATGATTGAGGTTGCGGGAACTTGTGGGATCTTGATACCGTGGCTCCACCTTATGTAGGCTATATCAGTATGTCAGTGGTGCAACACATAAGCAGCCTTTTCTATAGGACATTTTGTTTTCATTGTTCTACAGTGGAAGTGCAGACGTGTCAGCCACCTTTCTTACTGACTATGGGTTTAAAAAATGACATACAGTAAATTATGATGGCAGAAGTTTAATTTTTGGGTGAACTTTTGCCTAATTTTCACAGAGATGTACAGCAGTAGGTTTCAGTATTACACAAATTAATCTAATGACTCTACGTAACATTGTACTTACCGAATACTGATGTATAGACCTTAGTGTGTTTTGCTTAAATTATGGCATAATGACATAATCCTTATCTTGTGCATCTGATGTGTGTGTTTCAGGTTTGTCTGGTTTACACATAATGGTGTTGATTCTGTGTATTTCTGCATGTGGATCTGCTCTTCTGATCTGTTCTCTCATCTACTGCAGATCACACACAGGTATGTTTACAAGAAACATTCTTTAGTTCATTGAGTAATGAGTCATTTGTTTTTGACAGCTCACGACACCTGATACCATAAATTAACTTAAATAAGTCAAACTAAACTCTGTGATTGTCTACAGTTTTGATAAACAATTAAGCATATGAAACACTTCCTCATTTATTATGTAAATACCCTATGTTTCTTTATATATATTTATTTTAATTAAATTGTCAAATTGTGTCATTTGAATGTCTAATCTTTTTCAGGGTTCAGTGTGAAAGGTTTTTATGGACTAGTTCCTTTGGAATCATCAGTGGTTCTAGCCTGTTTTAATAACAAACTCTCACCAGTGGAAGTAAAGAAGGTGGAATGGAGGAAATCAGGTTTAAAGGGTCCTGTGTGTGTGTTTCAAGATGGAGGTAGTAGGGCAGAGGTGCCGCATCCGGATTATCACGATAGAGCTCATTTCTTCACTGACAACATTAAACATGGAAATTTCTCCCTCCTTTTGAAGAACGTGAGACAAGAAGATAAAGGAAAATACACCTGTAAAGTTTACAAACAACATAGACCTGTGTTGTCAGTCGGTGTGGAATTAGAATATTATGAAGAAGAACGTAAGTCAACAGATTTGTTATTATAACCATTATTAAAATATTTGAATAATGCAACTTTTTGTTTATATAATATTATTAACAATTCACCTATCGATTCTGTGCATCACTGCATAGCACTCTTAGCGATGTAAGATGGTTTCACCGGCAACACCATAAACAAATGTTACTGTGCATACATGCTTTTTTTTGCCCAAACTAAACTTCTGTTACACATCCACAAAGAATAAAGTCCCTGCAGATTATTTCTGAGAACAAGCAAAAGAAATGACAAGTAAAGTACATTAGCTAGCAGGTTAAAATTGTGTCTAGTAAGTATTATTTTGGGTTACCAGTAGAAGAACCAAGGGCAGACTGGCCGTCTGGAACAGTGGGAGTTTTCCTGGGCTCTCAGCCTCGAGAGCGTGATTGCGAACAGACTGGGAAAACTGAATTAAAATCCGCCTCTGAGAAGAACCATTTCTTGACCTATTCAACAATTTGTTTATTTAATACAGTACAATCAATATACAATAAAATATGAATACAAATATGAATAAAATATAAATAGTTATATTACTAGCCACTAGCCAGACCAATAAACATAGACCGGAAGTTTACTTCGGACCGGGGCCAGTTGTATAAACAGCTTAGACTAATCTTAGAAGTTAGTCAACTAATTTTTTTCTTCAAAACTGGGCTAATTGAAATATGAAAAGTGAGACTGATTAGTCCTAACTAGTTTTAAGAGACTATCTTAATTTAGTGGCCACGTTTAGGCAACTGGGCATAGGCGTGTGTCCGATGAACCGTCTATAAGCAGAAGAAAAACTTTAGCTGTGTCCCAAATTCGTAATCTACTTTCTTGAAATACTGCATTTCAAGACCAATTATGTCACAGCAGCACAAATGAAGGCTGGTAAGACTGGGGAAAGGACGCATTTTGAATCTGCCTCACAAACCTTTAGTCGCACTGTGGTGACACAATTGTTATTGAAATGCAGCCTTTGAAGAATGCAGCCTTTGAATTGGGACACAGCTTATGTCAGATAACCAAAGATGAAACAGAATCTGTTAAGGAGTTGATCAGATTCTGACTCACTTTCTTTTGAGTCTTTCCTTAAAGTTCTGAAAAGCGAAGATCTGTGGTCAGGTTTGTGGAGAAGGATATGAAGATCATTAAAAGGGAATATCTTTAATAAATCTAATTGTTTCTCTAAAATTCAGAGTAGCAGATGCTCCTATAAAGCTGATAAAATATACTAACAGCAAAATTAACATACAATATTAACAATTTTGAACATGTTGTCATAGGGTTTAAAACACTGTTATGCTCAAAATGCTTTTTATTTTGCTTCTACAGTCATTTCACTTTCGACATATGTCTATTTCAGATTCATTCTTTGTGGTCTATTCTTGT
The DNA here is from genome assembly GCA_008369825.1 of Triplophysa tibetana. Taxonomy (NCBI): domain Eukaryota; kingdom Metazoa; phylum Chordata; class Actinopteri; order Cypriniformes; family Nemacheilidae; genus Triplophysa; species Triplophysa tibetana. Next base: position 22,730,736 of record CM017913.1, read on the forward strand.
GATCTGGTTGTTCCTCCGGGAGGTTCATTGGTGCTGCCCTGTTGTAATGACAAACCCTTACTAGAAGAAGAGCTGAAAGTGGAATGGAGTAAATCAGATTTAGAGAGTCCAGTGTTTGTGTATCATGATGGAGACATTAGACCAGAAAACCAGCATGAGAATTATCATCAGAGAGCTCATTTCTTCAATGACAACATTCAGCATGGAAATTTCTCTCTCCTGTTGGAGAATGTGACAGCTCAAGATGAAGGAGAATACACATGTGAAGTTTACAGTCAACAGGGACCAATTATTAACGTCATGACATTGGTACAGAGACCATTAGGTAAGTCAACAAATCAGTATTGAAAATGACTGTAGCTTTAAGAAAGCCTTGAGTTTAATTTTAACCAACCACAATTTAAATTTAAAACACAACATCAGAACAACAAACCAAAATAGATTAGCAATATATTGATACTGCACTGGTACAGGTCTGATACCACAAACCCTGCGTCGTGTGCTTTTGCCTTATTTTTTTTTATTAAATTGCACCTGTTTGCCAGAAGATTTACCGTTCCAAAGTTTTGGATCACTTGATTAAAATGTATTTTGTTATCTTAAAATTTATTTGATCTTAAGGTCTTTGTTTATATATTTGAAATTATTTTTGTAGACAAAAATATAATAGTAAAACATAATAACTTCTTTGATTAAAAACTACAATTTTATTTCTTGGAAAAGGTTTTTTTACCATTTGCCAATTCTGGAAATTCAAGGCCAATGGTAGCTACCAAGACACTAACATATTTGTTTTAGTTTAAATTCTGTTAATTAAATCACCTCTCAACAGAAGAAATATTAAGAAATTAACAAAAACTACACGTTTTGGGCACCTGTGATCTATATACAGCACCCAATGCTGTGTTTTAGTCATTAAATGCCGCCAAATCCCGGTCAGAGCTCCACTTAGGCAATGTTTACTTCTTTTTTGTGGAAAATCTCTGACCCTACACTACTGCCATGATCGTATTATTATTATATCTTATTACACTGTTACAAATTACATCATGTTAATGAAAAGCAATAAAGTTAACTCTAAGTACAAGTTAAATCCTCTTTGTATTACAAAATGGAGAGTTTCACTCTTTTCACATCACTTTTGCATTTTCACATCAAAACTCTTTAGCCAACAGTTAGTAACTGTAACCAGTTTATTGCCTCAGTCCACAACAATAATCCTGGTAAGAAAATTACATAAAGATATGATTTATGGCTAAAAATACAACAATGAATATATCCAGTATTTATGTGAGGTTACATTTGATTAAGTGTTCACTTCAAAAACGAGTCTATATTGACAATTGTCATTGTTTCCCTCACTGGGGACACAAGCATTTTTATGAGATAACATTTAAAAATGATTAAGAATATCTCAGTCTTGTCTCCTCGCCGGTTAGTGCATTTGATGGCACATTAACGATATTTAGGCTAAACAAAATAAATCACTCACTTCTTAACCTTCAGAAAATGGCAGATAGAATTGTTGTCCCACAGCGGGGGTGTTTTTTTAAGTTTGTGACATCGTATGGAAACTAAAGATTATTCCAGAAAAAGATTAATAAGGAATGAATAAGCCATTTTTAGCAGTAGTGTATGGAACAGCAGAGTCGATTATATTGCTGCTGTATGGTCGCCACTATCTGAGACCACCACTACATGAAGTTATTGCATAATGTAATGATAAAGAGAAAAGGAAGGAAGAATTCAAAGTTAAATAACCTCAGGTTGCCATTTGATGTAGCCAGTGTACACGCCAAATGTGAAATTAATCACAAAATTTTCGTTTTTAAAGTTACATTGAAAAGAAATGAGCTCCAATGCTTAAATTAATATTCCTTTTTGATTTATTTAATTTCATCGTGTGAAATCTTTTTAAATAATTTACAGTAATTTTACCTTACTCATGGAATATTATGTTTAAAATTACATAGAGAAAATCTGTCAGTCAATACAAATACCCATCCTGCATTTTGTGGGTAAGTGTCATATTAGGGTTTGGAGGACCGAACCCAAATGCAGGCAGGTGAACAGTCAACCGAAAAACTTTATTCAAAAACACAAAAACAAACACCCTTGATGGGGAAAAAGCACAATAAATAACAAAAGACTTAAAACTAAAATACTTCCCGCAAGGGGAACAAAACAAACCAGGCAAAAGGTAAGTCCAAAAACACAAAGGGAACAAAAACAGAAACAATTTAATCCAGCACGAAGAGGCTTGGGAAACAAAAAAATGAACCGACACAGGACTAGGAATACACAGAGTTCATGAAAGGTAACTCTAACAAAGGATAATGACACAGGGAGAGCAACGGGCAGGTGACAAGACTTAACATTGATTTACTGTGCATATTCACAGTGCAAACACTGATTACCATAATGGTGAAATCAAACCTCACAACTATTTGCAATAAAACATTTACAAAAAAAATCTGTTTATTCCCAATACTATAAGAAAAAAAGTATAATGGTGTTTGTGGACTTGTTGTGGCCAAAGTCAGTTGAAGTTCTTGTGTTTCATCTCTTACGGTTCTTGATGTTTCTGTGTCCTTTTTGCCATCACTTCATTATCTCATTCACTGTTACATTCAGTGTCACATTTAGCAGCCTGTGGTATGCACACTAACCGTGTTCATTTCATCTGGGCAAACCCATGTAAGGCCTACAACCCGTGGACAAAACTGGCTGGGACACAGTTAGACAACCAGGATCAAACCCATCTCTACCCCACATGACTATGCTGGCTGGGCATAAACATCAAAGTCAGAATATACTGCTTTATGTTGCAGACGGATCTCTAGAGATCAGATTGTCAATGCAACAGCTGCTGATCACTTTCTACTATACTCGCACTTTTACTGTTGCACCTATTTCCGTTTTTCTTGTATGACTTTGTAACTATTAGGAGAATGTGGCGCATCAAAACCACATCATTCCATTATTCCGTGCTTCAGTGATTTTAAACACAAGCAAGTTTATGTCGCATCTTGCAGTAAGTACCGGAACTACTAAGAGAGAGAGAGAGAGGCGGTAGCACTGATTCACTTGCTCTTATTCTAATGTAAAATGTTCAAAAGCTATTGACATTCGTTTGTTGCACGAAACTGCGCTTCTGCCATTTTCACGATGTAATCGAGGATCTTTTAAACCAGATACTCGAAATTAATTTAGTAATCATTACTGCCCTACATGTTTGTGTGTTTTTGAATTATCACATGTGTAAGGTCCCTAAAGTAGAAGATACAATACAATTTGTCCAAATATGCTTGTTCATACTTGAACATCACAGAAATAAAGTAACTAAACATTAGCTTGCAACTCATGATGCGACTCATTTGACTCAGTTGACTGATTGACTCATTTGTATTATCTTTCTAGACACAGCTCTTCGTCTTCAGATGTCTCTGGTCTTCTGTCCAAATATCCTCTTGTTCTTTGCATTGGTCTTTTGGGGTGTTTCAGAAGGTCTGTGTTTATGACATATATTGCTGTATCTGTTTCACAAAAGTAGACACACTGTTGACCCATTGTTTTTACACATTAATTCTTAGACTTGACTCACTTTAATTTGGTCATTATAATAATGCATTGTCAAATAGATGATATAATATATTTCAGTCTTCTCAGATGTTCATTTCTGTTCATACACCAGTTAATTGTCATGATGTGTGTGTTGTTGTTTCAGGATCAGTGAATGAGACAGTCCTCTGCTGTACCCTTTACATTGTCAGACCTCTCATGTTACTGTTTACTGCCCCATATAAAGAACAGTTTACAGGTTTGATTCACTTCTAATGATTATCATTTTATCACAAGAGATCATGAAAATATACATAAAACACAGATGTTCAGACTGCACATCTCTGTCAGTGATTTTCTAGAAGCAAGTTCAATAAAATCCCCATTAATTTATCTTCAGTGTTTTGGTGTTAAATGATCATATATAATCATGACATACACTGTATTTTCTGTTTTACAGGCAAATTTGAAACACTTTTGAATTGGAGTTTGGAAACGGATTATATTTCTTTCACAACTGTTGTTTATTCAGGTATGCACATACCACTCAGCACTTATCATGAACACAATAATACAGATTATTAACAGTTGAAAATAATTTTGAAAGTCAGATTTGTAATTTGCTGAATTAAATAAAACCTTTATTTGTATCATATGGTACTGTGGTATATTTCTGGTGGTGTTTGAATTATGTCAGTTTGTATTCTTTGTGTTCAGTTTTAAGTCCTTAATCACAATTCATGATTACACTTATAAAATAGATTTAACTGCAACTGATTGAGTTAACAACCACAATAAATGTAACACAAAACAGCATGTTATATTTTCTTAGACTTATTATTTTACTTTCATCTCAAAATATTTTGTCGCTGTATCAAGTGGGCGTATCCAGTGTTATAAGAAGTATCATGTATAAAAAGTCAAAGTGTGCTATACAAGAAGTCAAAGTGTGCTATACATAAACACTCACGTTGACACTGTCAGTGTACAGTGTATAGTATATAGTGTTAAACATGATGTGTGGTCTGTAATTCTGGAGTATTTATATTTTGGCTGCGCTGATCATTTTTTCTTTGTTCCTTTTTCTAGTTCTTTTCAAATCTGCTTGGGAGAAAAGTCTGAATTACACTGCATCTGACAGAGCCATGATCATCGCCCTCTTTGTAATAGTGGTTCTGTTATGCCTTATCTATAGTATTAACGGTGAGTGTTTTTCTGAGATTCCTCCCTACACATACCAGAAACTGACGCACGCTGTGAATTCATGTTTTATTAGACGAAAAGTGTTTGTGTCAGACACAATCTAAGGGAATAACAAATGAAAAGATTTGTCAGTAAAACAAACATTTATACTAGGCAAGTTTATGACGTGGTCAACATTTCATACCTGTGCATGATAGAAGATATATCATAGCAGAACTGTGTAGTATTGATCTCTTATCTTGGATGACTGTGACGATTGACCACTCATGGACATATCAATGTAGAGCTTCAGGGCAAGACAGCAAGGGTTATTAGTCTTAAACATATCAGTCATATCATGATAATCAACACTGTCGGTCTTGTTTTTCACTTCATCAGATGGAACAGTGATCTTCAGAATATAGTGTAGAGCAGAGAATGTCAAACATGCACCTGGAGATCGGCTGTCCTATAGAGTTTAGCTCCAATTATAATCAAACACACCTAAATCATCTTATCAGGATCTTCATGGTCACTTGGGACATACAAAGGTTTATTGGAGCATGTTGGAGTTAAACTCTATTGGACAGTCGATCTCCAGGGGCAGGAGGAAGAGTACAGTAAAACCTTTTCAATGAAGCCAGTTATTTTTGCACATGGACACGAGACCTTTTTGGTGTCAATATGACAATTATTAATTAAAAAAATCATACTGGGAGAAAAATGTCTGCTTACAATATAAGCTATAAGACATGAACGTATTATTTTCCGTAAAGATATTTGAACACTTGCATGCATTTAAATGTTTTGAGGAACAGTGTAGATGTTCAAATTACAGTGAAAATATAAAATACATGTGTATCAGAATACTGTGGTCCTTATTTTGAAAAGGGAAATATCTGATGTCAGCACTGATATTTTCCATTAAACGCTATTTAGGAGAATTGCTATTTTTTATTATGAAAGCTGTTTTTGTGCTGCAGTGTGTTCAGAAACCAGAGTTAGTTAAATCATTTACACTTCGTAATGTAGCAGATTTTGTTTATACAAAGAGGCTTGCAAATGAGAAGAATAAAAGCAGTCAAATCAATAAAAAGGCATCAATGTGTGAGTTTAGGTGTAGTGGTCAGTGTTTGTCCTGTAGATAACATCATAGCTTTGGAGTTGATGCGAGCAGCTGTTGGGAGCCAATGCAGATTGATGAAGAGAGATGTGACATATGCAAACTTCTGCATGTCATATAGACCGGTCATTCTGCCACAGTCTGGATTTACAGTATAGGCCTATTGTATGCTAGATGGCCAGCCAGGAGAGCATTACAATAATCCAGCCTGGATAGAACAAGAACGTGGACAAGTATTTGTGTAGTCTGTTCTGATAGAAAGTGTCTGATCTTAATGTTTTGTAAGGCAAACCTACATGACTGGGTCGTGGTCTGTGAAGCTTAACTGATGTCAACCATCACACTTAACTTAATAGAGAGGCTGTGATGAACTGTTGGCCGACATAACAAGCAGTTCCATCTTTGTCTCCGATTTATACATTCATATACACATGTTTTACTTTACTTTTGATCACATATGTCAAGTATTTTATGGCAAGATTCAGAGAATAATCATCTATTCGTCTTAAGGATTTGAGAAAAGACACTTTGTTCTATAAAAGCATTAGTTATTAGGGGGGTTTTGTTCGTTGTATAAACAAATGTGACTACTGTAGATCACATCTGATGTGAAAATGCATTAAAAGATTGTAGGGTGCAGACAATACTATTTAGTTGAACAGTTGGCCAAGTGTTTTTATTATTACAGATAGCACGCTTTAGTCTTTATTATCTGTCAGAACTTGTATGTGTGGAATAAGTTCCTGTACATCTGTTAAAAATAATAATCTGTTCTTTTTGATCTTCTTTTTTTATGAATCTTATGATAAATGTTGATGACATTAATTCAAAACAGTTGAATCCTTGTGTTAATTTTTGTTTTCTTTTTTTATGCAGTGTTGCTTCAGATCACTGTGAAATTGAGCCAGCGGATAAACACTATACTCGATGTTGTGGCTTCTATAACCTTATATGTTCTGCCATCATTACAATTCGTCCTACTGTTCTTCACATTTGGGTCAGGCGCAGGAGGTGAGATCATCTTAATAACCCATATGTATGAATTCATTCATGAACTATAAGGATAGAAAACATTATTAGTATTTAAAACCATATTTCGCGAAACCAGAGAAAACGAGTTGATATTTTTCCGAACTGATGGTGAATCAAAGCATTGTGAGATGATACTAATTCATCTGATTCATTACATGTGTATATGCAATAAGAAGATTATAACAACTTGTCATATTTATTTAAATAGACACTTTTTACATTGTTCATGAATAAAGAATGAGTTTAGATTCATGATGGAGTTTCACGATAGGAGCTTGTTTATATAATCCTGTCAGTCAAGTTTCACTACGTCACCATCTCAACTTTGTTAAATTACACTTTAAATACTCCATGGGGTTGATGTCTTGACTGTAATGCTGGAATGTCGATACATTGTACCGAAGGATAATATGACCATTATGAATAAATGACAAGCTTGCATATAAATAAGAAAATAAAATATAGTACAAAGGGAGAATCTAATGGTGTCAGCCTTGTTTTAAGGACACGGTTGGATTTGTATCTTGACTATGTTTAGCATTGCTATTAATGATACAGTACTGCATTTATACTGTGTTAACCATCATCATTCAGTTATCATTTGATTATTAAATCAATCCAGGGAAGATCTTAGAGAGAGGGTGTGAGCCCCTCCAGGTGCAACCCATCAAATGAATGTACCCTCCTACTGTATGTGAAGGATTTTATGACCTTATATATTTCCAAATGTTGATTATACACCAATCAGCCTCAACATTAAACCACTGACAGACAAGTGAAGTGAATAACATTGATAATATTGTTATTATGTCACCTGTCCAGGGGTGGGATCTGAGTGCTTTTGACAGGGGCCAAATAATGATGGCTAAACAACTGGATCAGATCATCCTAAACATGACAAGTCTTGTGTGTTTCTGGTATACAGTAGTTGCTCAAAACTGATGCAAAGAATGACAAGCGAGGGTAATTGATAGGTATGTGGAGTGAAGGCTAGCCCTTGTTGACCGATCACACAGAAAAGCTGCTGTGCTATTCGCTTAAATTGCTGAAAAATGTAATGTTGCACATTATATAAAGGTGTTAGACACACAAAGCATCACAGGTTTCTGCGTACGGAGCTGGCCAGATGCAGAGCGAATGCCCACCATGACCCCTTCATCATTGAGAAAACATCTACAGAGGACTGTGTGCATCAGAACTGGACCACAGAGCAGAAGATTACCAGTCTGATTTTTTTTAAGATCAGGATGATGAATGGGTGCGTGTGTGCTGAATACATGGGCATGAGTTAGAAGTCAGGCCAGTGGAGGGTGTGTGATGCTCAGGGTAGTGTTCTGCTGTAAGACCTTTGGCACTCATGTAGATGTACGGTTTCTTGAACATTTATGGAGACCTAGTACACCCTTCATAAGAGCGGTGTTTGTTTGATGTCAGTGGCGTCCTTCAGTGGGATAATTTACACTTTCACATCGCACACAGTGATCAGAAATGGTTTGAGGAACATGATGAAGATTCAAGGTGTTTTCTTGGCCTCTAACTTCTCCAGAACTCAATTCATTTCAGGATCTATATGATGTGGTGGACCAGCAGATCTCATTCACGGTGGCCCCACTGTGCAGATCTTAAAGAATCTTCTCGTAATGTCTTGGTGTCAGATATCACATGACATGTTTAATGTTGTGAAGTTCATGTCTCGACACATCAGAGCTGTTTTGGCAGCACAGGGGATCTAGATGATATTATGTACTGTAGGTGGTTTATAATGTTGTCGTTGATCGGTGATGATTTTAATATTTCACTCATTGTCTTGTAAAAGATGAATAGTCTGAGATCAATCAAAAGAAATGAAACTGCTTGTTGTTGCTTTTTGGGGAAATTATTTAATTATTTCCAGTTTTATGTTGAGTTATGAGTTACTGTTAATGTATTGCCTTATGAATATAATTCGTTATCTGATGTCATTGAGTTGTTCATGAGGCACTCACTTAAACACAGACAGTATGCATTGATGTTTATGTATATCTGTGATGTTAATCTGTTGACAGACGTGTCTGTCAGTCCAGCATGTATTTTAACAGAATTGATCTGCTGTTTTAAGGTTTCATCATTGTTGCAGTTTTGCCTGTCATAACATCAGCGACCAGATATAACTGGAATATTGTGTGTGGGGATAATATGGGCTGTAAGTATTTGAATTATCATCTGACCCTATTATAAATGCAGAGATATACCCTTATGACAAGATGTATTAATGCATGTGTCATAGTCGTCGTGAATCGTTGAGTTTGGATGTTGTGCTAAATACAAGTAAAATATTTCCAGTTCTTCAGTATCACGATCATCTATGTTCATTTGCTGTGGACATTTGTGAGATGATGATCATGAATTTAAAGTTTTATTCCTTTAATGCAGTTTTATTCAGTAAATGTTTTGTTTCCAGGTTCACCTTTGGTCAGGAGATTAGTGTGGATCGTTTTAATGTGTTTCATGAATACAGTTCTCATCTTTTTCTACATCACAGCACTGGAGAAAGAAAATGGTATGAACATGTTTTCAAAATGTTACGAACAAAAACATTCCCTTTGAATAGCTGTATATGTCTGTCACCTTTGTCTTGTGTTTCTTCTAATAATATGCATACTAAATTATTTTTTTAATGAATTGAGGACTTACAATCTCTGGCAATATAAATAGATTTGAGTTGTTATGAAGATTATAATATTGCTTTATTCTTCATGTACAGATCGTGTTGGATGGGCCTGTACGATTGGGTTTCTTCAAGTAATATGGACAGTTTGGAATTGTTTATGGTCATTTCATGATTGGGGTACAGTATTGATCATCTGCATTGATCATTTTCTCTCTAATGTTTTATCTATTAGCAGCTTGTTTATTGTCTTTCAACCAAAATGTTTTTACATCTCGCTCAAATATTATCATTCACAAATGAAGAAAATGATCATATTTGATTCATCATCTGTCCTCATCTGATGTGAGTTTGTGATCTTAAGCAATTTTTTCACTAATAGTTCTAAATCAAGAAATATTGAATCATAATTAGAAAACTTTTTTTGAGGTGGTGTTTGTGTTTAAAGTCACACTTGTCTACACCGGACGCAACATGACAACCTTGTTGTTCTTAATGGGTTTGTTGTGTTTCGCCGCACCGCATCCAGTGTGGACAAAATGTGAAATTATAATGGACTCTAAGGCGTTTAATGTCGCCTGTCGCGGCCGGAGCACACACAGTGTCAGCTCTGACACACACTCTAGGCTACTTTACTCTCATGTTTTAATCACCCGTCAGCTTTTCAGTACAGCTATAAAAGTATTTACTCGCCATTCAAAATGTTTCAAAGCCTTTTGCAAAACATTGCAATCATCTGTTTTCTGAATTAGCTTTTATTGATTCTGGTTTGCATTATTTCCGGTTTCATAAAGCAGTCCCATAAAATATTTGGACATTATTTTCTCATCCTATGTTCATCTGACGAAATGTGCAGCAGATCCGTCATCTTCTTTAAGATTTTCCGTTGAGTTACTGATGCTGAGAGGGAACACACACCTGAGGATCTTTGCATAAATCTGTTTGAGATTAGTCTCAAAAGTTTGTCATTTTCTTTTTTCTGTTAAAACTGGTATTTAAATTCGAAGTCCGTTGCACAACATTTTGGAGTGGTCTAAGATGTAACCCCGTGTCTACACCGGACGCGACAGGCGTGATGTGACATGACAACCTGCTTGTTCTATGGGTTTGTCATGTCACGTTGTAAAATATTATGAAATTATAATGGGCTCCAATGTGTTTCTAATGTCTTTTGTCGCGTCGCACCTGTCGCGTCCGGTATTGACACGGTGTAATAGTGATGCTAGTGTCCCCCTGGCTAACTTTTTGTTATGATCTGTGTTGCCATGGAAACAAATAAACTGTCAACCGCTCTAGATTCAAAAGGTGGGCTGTCATTGGGCCTGTTTTACCTCACGCCATGAGTGTTTATTAGCTTTATGTTGTTTTCCTATGACATTCTTTCGCTGCGGTTGGACTCTGAAATGATAGATGGTGGTGCGTGACGTCAGGCTTAACAAGCGGATTGTGATTTAGTACATTTCATTTTAGTTTTTTATATACAGACAATTATAAGAGGAAGAGTTTTCAGCAATTTCAACAATTAATCGGCAACAACTGCAAACCCCTTTCATAATGTGACCCTGGATCACGAAACCAGTCTTAAGTAGCACGGGAACATTTTGAGTAAAGACAGAAATACATAGTATGGGTCAAAATTATAGATATTTCTTTTATGCCAAAAATCATTAGCATATTAAGTGAAGATCCTGTTCCATGAAGATATTTTGTAAATTTCCAACAATAAATATATTAAAACTTTATTTTTCTGAGTGGATGGCCTGCCACAGTGCCCCTTATTAACAACTTCAAAGGCAATTTTCTCAATATTTAATTTTTTTGAGTTTTAAACGGTTGTATCTCAGCCAGATACAGATATTATATCATATTCTAACAACTCATACACCAATAGAAATCTTATTTATTCAGGTTTCATATTATGTAAAAATTTACCCATACGACTGGTTTTGTTGTCCAGGGTCACAAATACATTTGATCTTACACTTAACATTATATTTAGCATTTATTCATAAACCTTCATTCAATCATTCAGTATCATATTTAATGTTGTATATTCTTATAGTGTTATACTCTATATCTTATTTATTGTGATTTATATCTCATTTATTGCCACATGCAATTCTGTCTGTAATGTAAATGTTAAACACAACACTCATAGATGTGCAGTATGTCTACACAAGAGAGTTGGCGTTGCACTGTGGCATCTATGACGGCTTATATAATATTTCATTGCAGCACAGATGTTTGGTTTTGGAAGATTAACTCTGCATAACAGAGCAATCCAGCTGTGCAGATTTAAATGAACTACACCTTTCTTAACACAGTGACTAAAAATGACAGGTGACAACTAGTTGTCCAGTACAATTCTGTTCACAGTGAGTTTGGTTATAGAATATGGTTGTCACACACATAAATAACTGAACAGAACTTTAAATACAGGTCTGTCAATGTAATAAGGTTCAAATGAGTGGAAGGAGACGGGAACCGGCAAACATTTAATAAGGTAACAAAAAACAGCCGGCAGCCCCTCACGGACGACTGCCGGCAACACAAACAAACCACAACTAAAACCCAGGCTTGGTCCTCTCTCCTTGATGGTCCGGTCGCTTGTCCTCTTATGCTCCCAATCTCCTCCGTGATACGAGACCGGTGAGCGTACAGCTGACGCTCATTATCACTCACTCACTGGCCTCGACTCACAGTCTCGTCCCCCCAACTCCACTACAGTCAACTTCATTTTGGTAAAGTGTGAACGAGGCCTATGACTGTTCATGAGAGCCCTGTAGGTGTGAGTTAAAGTTAAAAATAAGTGTGGTTTTAGTGTCTGTATTTTACAGGAATACAATGGTGTCAAATCTATGTACTTGAACAAATATTATGATAACGATGCAAATAAAAAACACAAGGTTTGGACAGCAATAACTGAGAAAACTGATGTGTAAATGAGTTAGACTCACAAACATTCAGATACTAGCAGAGATAAGGAAGGAAACTTTCTTCAGCATCTCTCTTTTTTTCAGTGGGTTTGAATGATTTTGGGAAACCTCTAGCTTTACTTATCGCCTGTTCATAAAACCATAGATAAAAAAAATCTCTAAGACAAGATAGTCAGGCCACTTGTTGAATGTGCAGTTAATTTATTAGTTTTCATGAAAACACAAATAATAATAAAACAGTTACATGACAAGGCGTGTTGCCACAAAAAACAATAGAACCCATTATAATTAAATTTTTTGTCCGCATTCGATGCGGCGTGGAGCAACGATCCCTTTAGAACAAGCCATGTGTTGTGTCGATTCACTCCGGTCACATCCGGTGTACACACGGTATTAGCTGGGGGCTCATCAGTCTTTTTCATCTAGATGAGACTAGTGTAAGATTTTATGTAACTACGTAAATGTTAGATGCATGAAACTAAATGACAAGATGTTAAATGCTCTGGTACTTGTCTCTTTTGATAAAAGCATCTGCCAAATTAATAATGCATATGTATGTATGTACAGTATTTAACTAACTAAGAACAATTAGATAACTAACTTGTAAGACTTAAACAGTATTATGCACCCAGAACTGTGAGTGTCATAGTCTTGAGTGGAGTGAGATCAGGATTGGTGTGAGGTTTTCTCTTTTGGGTTTGTTTAAGATAAGATGCGCTGCTGTCTTCTGGATCATCTGAAGAGACACTAGTAACACTGGCTGGAAGATCATTAGAGCATTGCAGTATTCCAGTATTAAAATAACAAGGAGCAGCATTTCATAATCAAACAGAAAGGCTCTTATTATCCTAATATTATAACACAATAACCTGCTGACAGCCTCATTAAGATGCAGGAGGTTTTAAAGGATGAAATATTGTATTCAAAACCTTAATGTGACTTGTGTCGTATGTGATTTGAAGCTGCACAAAAGGGTTTGGTAAAAAACAAACCAGTATGTTTTTTTGTGCACGGTCATGAAGTGAATAAGTGTAGCAAAACAAACTCAGTGCCTGTACCATTAACCACATATGAGATTTTTTCACTTGCCCAGGCATGACACATTTTCAGTATTTGATCAAAGCCATCAAACATCTCTGATGCCTCAAGTGCATGTATAGAGCATTAGATGATGTGATGAGACACACTTGATAAAACTGTTTGTAACTCTCCATAAACATTAAATGTTACATGTATTCATTTACAGGTTTTACCCGTATCACTGCAGTGTATGTGTTTGGATCAGTTGGTGTTGTTGTATTCAGTGCTGTTGGACTGATGGCTGAACTGATACTGAAAACACGTGAGTGAACACAACACCTTAACAAGTTAAACCGTGAGAAAATATTTTCATAACCCATTTGGTTCGTGGTGAAACCAGTAAACCAGTTTTACAATATACAGACAAAAGCATGTGGACACTCCCTTCTAACAAACAGGTTTGGCTATTCCCGTCAATTCTGTGGAAACAGTTTCATTCTAGAGAACTGTGTGTTGACAGTAGCATGAGGTCAGACAGTGATGTTGGTGAAGGGCTGAATGTTAAGCTCAGGTCTGAGATTTGTGAAACACTGTTAAGTTGGTCCACCCCAGAATCAGTAAACCATTCCTTGGAATTTGGCCATAGAAATATTATCTTGCTGGAACATAAAAGAGCTCCTCCCTAAACTCCAGCTACAAAGTTAGCAGCACATAATTCTGAAAGATTGTAGATGTGATTTTTCCTGTTTTCTCTTGATTTAATAGCTAAAATTGTTAATGAATGCTTCACATCCTTTTGACCATATACTGCATTTATTTGTTCCTTTACTGAGAAAGGACACAGAAAAGAGTAGATAGGCCTACAGTATATAAGTTATCATCTTAAAGTACTTGTATATTAAAGCTGAGAGATATTGAAGAATTTGTCTCCAGTGTAAGATATTTTTTCCTTGTTCTTCTCAGTTAATGGTGAAGGTCTGGTTGGGGATCTGAGAATCATCGTGTTTTCCTCTGAAAGTCTCTTCACTGCACTGGTGGTGATTATAGTCATACTTTCACCCTGTGAGTACAAACTAATTTTAATTAATAACATTGTATTACATTCTTGTTGTTTTTAAGTAAATGATCTTTATTAACATGGCCAGTGCCACAAATCTGTATACATATTTGACACTCTCATTATCACACACCCCTGTCAGGAAATAAACGTTCAAATCTAGTCACTTTTTATTGTCAGATCACTAGGTGTGGTGAATAGAAGTCACGGGTGCATACTCCATACAAAGTAGAATGCAGTTGCACAGACAAGTTTATGACAAGCAACTGTATGACTATACAAACTTAACTGAAAGTATGTAGTGCAGACAAACAGTGTAAAGTATTTATAGACAGACTGTACAAAAAAGTCAATATACATTATACACATTTGCACAGTATATACACAATATATACAAATTATTCGTTGAATATACACATTAAATATGCAGGTGTACACATGAACTTGTAGCCACATAGTGCAGATATTGGTATGCAAATTTGGTAATGGATGGTTATTGCATATGGTGCAATGCGTGATGCATTATAGTCCATAATATTCTTTTATATAGGTTTAGTTGAAATGTTTAAGTGTGATGTGAGGATTCATGTATCTCACACATGGACTGTGGTGTGACAGAAGATATCACTCATTTATAACTATATTCACTTACACTAAACCAGCTTTTTATATAAATCTATAATTTGTAAAAATCTAAATGTTTAATAATAAACTGATGATGTTTTCCTCCACTTCTCTGAACACACAGGGATCAAAAAGGATCTGCAGTGTTGTCAGGTTTGTGTCATATAATGTAAATCTAATTGATTTGTGATGTACAGTTAAACTAGTCATGTCATTGTTAATGTTGCACTGCCTGATATGACGTGGATCATGGATTTAATATGGACGAGTTGTTTCAAACAAGACTTTGTCAAGCTGTAACACAGTCTCGAGATTTCGAGGTGAAATTTAATCTAGTGATTTGTGATCATTGACCTTGAATTTCTCCTTTCTTTCGTGTACCTTGGCATAACTTTTTTCATGTCAGTCAACACGACTTTCAATGTAATGTATTTTAATATGCGTCATCTTCAAAGTATGAATATATGTTATCGCAATCTGATAAGAATTTCTACCCGTTTTACGAGGCGGCTCATTTGTGTGAATTCAAACAGTCTCATTTGTTTATTGTATTATGATTTGACTTTGCACCTGTGGTTTCAGGTGTTTGGGTGGGGTAAGGGTTTTACAGCCACCTCATAAAATATGTACAACATCCCCAGATGACAGGTTATAAATGTTTATTCACAAGTGGTTTGTGTATAGAAAGTTGTGCTGAATGATACAAAAAAGTTGTGCTAAGTCACATGAAAAAAGGTCTGGACACAAAAAAACTACTAATTCATGTCCATAAACACGAATCAATAGATCCTAAATTGAACTGCTGTGAGACTGGGTTGCGAACTTGTTATGGTCTAACAAAGTTATGACTAAATGTTTCTTTTTTCCTACACTTTTAAACATTACACAGTGCAGTTGTGTTCTTTTCGTTTTTACCCTTCTAAATTCAAATGGCAGATATCATTAGATACTGATTTGTAAAAACAGGTCTATTCTATTTGCAATGATTGAAGTCACACATGATTATTTTTTTCCTCGAATATAAAGTCTCTAATCATAAAGCCATTGAGATAAACAAAATTGATTTTGACTGGCGTGGGAAAAATTAATATCCTCAGTACTGTTTATGCACCTTCTCAGAACTGTCCCAAAACGAAATATTGTTTAAAACGTTTATTTGTCATTAACACAGATTCCAGCAAAGTGTAAAAAAGCTGCACCCACTGAATCACCCCAGAATCAGGTTTGTATCATATGTGTGGTTGTACACAATATAATGACATATGTATATTCATAATTTAAATAATCTTTAAAAGTAGAGAGATGATGTATTCATAATATATAGTATTTCTGATCCTGGAGTACCACGGCACTGCACATCTTGAATGTCTACCTTATTTAACACAAACCAATCCAGAAGATGATCAATGAGATCTGATATGCAACCTGCCTTTGCTTTAACACTCACCCTTCATCAGGGTATTGCATACTTCCCTAATATAAACAGAAGTGTGCAATATTTTTGAAACAGCAGGTTTTGGTGTTTGTGCTTCATGAGATCTAAATATTACAAGGACTTTAAATATGCAGCACAACTCCAGGTCAGAGTTCTTTCACACCTGACTCATTTAGTATACGGTTGAATCGCAATAGAGTTCTTTTTCATTCTTGATTCGGTTCGTTTGGGTGAGTGTGAATACAGCAATCGCACCAAAAGCGGACCAAAAAAGCGGTTTGTTTGT
Source organism: Triplophysa tibetana (assembly GCA_008369825.1). Classification (NCBI taxonomy): domain Eukaryota; kingdom Metazoa; phylum Chordata; class Actinopteri; order Cypriniformes; family Nemacheilidae; genus Triplophysa; species Triplophysa tibetana. The sequence continues at coordinate 22,747,639 of CM017913.1, forward strand.
GCTCAGAACGTGATCCAACCTCGAACAGACCCAAATGCAAAAAGTACTGCCTTTTTAGACTAAACCAGCTGCCGTAGTCAGCTGCGCTCTGCATTATGGGATGAGAATAAGTGTTTGTTGACAGTTATTAGTAGCATGGCAGCTCGTGGACAAACTTTGAGTTGTGAGGCGGGTAGGAGCCTCACAGAAATTTGTTCTGGTGACCATATTTCATCCCAACTTTCGAAAAGAACAGCGCAAAATTTGGGGCACCATTAGCCCGCACAGTCGTCTCTCCATAGTGCAGCGTTTTGTCAGCTGGATTCTGACTCTGTTTTTCGATTGGACAGAAATTATGTGCGGGAAAATTCAGACAGTCTAGGAAAATACGTTCTTGCCAATGAGTGATGTGGATGATGTCACGTGACTGCATTTTGGTTTGTTTCAACTGGTTCGGACCAAAGCAATCAGTGTGGTGTGAAAAGTAACTTACGCTGCTGAAAAAGGCTACAATGTATAATTTTTTGCCATTGGTCCGGACCAAATGAACCGAACTAAAGTTGAGAAAGCTACCTAAGACTGAACTACTTGGGTACTTAGGCTCCATTGAGCTTCTGTGGTCGACAGGTCTAGTAATCACACTTCAACTCAATACTTTGACAGTGGCCTATATGATATAATGTTTAAAATGCCTTTTTTGTAAATGATTTACATAGAAGCCTCAGATAAATGTATCTGATTGACCCTCTGCTGAGGTTGCTTAGTGTTTTACCATCCTAAAACAATTTACCGGCTGTCAGATACCTCATATCTATAAATGAATGAACATCTATAATCCAGACACTTCTTCAGTTGTAATTGATATATATATCAAAAAAGTTCCTGGTGGATAAATTGTATTTGGTTAACATTAATAAATGAACAGCAGTGGGGTTAACAAAAGGATTTATTTATAAAAACACAAAATAAAGGCCCGCGAGGGGGTAAAGCACTAAACACAGGTGAACTGAAACAAACACTAACTAAACACTAGACTTACTAAACACTAGACTTACTACACACTAGACTTCCCAAAGACTAGACTAAACACTTTCTAGATTAGGGTATATCACAGCAAACAATAACATGAATACAGCGGTACATGGATCCACAGAGTACAATGCACGAGCACAAGACAATGAACACAAGGGCTATTTAAAGGGAAACTAGCAAAGGGTAATTGACAAGGGAACAGGTGTAGGAGATGAAAAACTGATGGGAAGGTAAACGAGACGAAAGGGCGGGAAACACAGACGAGACACAGAGAGACAAAGTATGACGATCCCTAAGGCCCAAAACCTCTCTCTCCACATAAAACCTAAGGCTATGCCATGATTCCGCCGCAAGACCAAGAATAAACATGACATGATGGTACAATCATGACATCTGACTAAACCGCAGGAATTTGAATTCATATCATGCTATATGTGAAAAATATTCAATCAGAAAACACGCTTACTGTTAAATGAGCAGAATAGATAAACATGTTTTGTAGGTACTGAATCTGATTTACTGGACCGTCCTCATCAACCAGTTCTTGATTTATTGTCAGTTAATCTCTGGAGATGGCTGAAAGAGAATCAGGTGATATAAAGAGACGTCTCAAATGTGCAGTGCTGGATACTCTGCAGGTGAAGAACTGAGATGCTGTTGTACTTGCTGTTGTTTAAAGTATTTGTCTTGTTTCAAACTCAGAATGCAGCAGATGCTCAAGAAATGAATCCTCTAGTGAATAAACAAGAGACTGATAAAAATAGAGAAGCAGATGAACCTCCGCATGATTCACAAACATGAGAGAAAAGTCATCACATACACTCTGACTACTTTAAACTCTCGAGACAAACTGAGAGTTGATTTCTTTATTTGCACTGGATTTTGTTGATAAAATTTGCTGTTTCATTGTTTTTATAGTTTTGAAAATGTTTGTATATTGCTGCATTCACTCAGCTTCATAATTACCGTTGTTTGGAGATGACACCACGTGATGTGATACTTAGTGCTGTTAATATCCTTGGACTGGGGATTTTGTGTTTTTATAGCAACAGTAAAAAACACTTTTTTTTCAAGAGATTTGAAGTGGTCACGTGGTCACGTGTTGTACACTTGGTAGCTTTCAGGAAACTCCCGCCCATGCAAGTTATACTAGAACGTGAACGATTTTTCAATGTTTGATTATAGGTAATTACGGTGATTATGGCATGGTGTATTCGCACCTTATGTTTAAAATGTTTACTTGTGTGACAGCACATTTTCTTTGTATTCATGTAATGTTGATTTGATTTTTAAAAGTTGCTTTTAATATCTTTTTTTAATCGAATGTATAAATTAATCTGTGATTTTCTCCTGTGACAGCAGAGACAGACATGTTTCATAATTTGTATTTCAATACATTACAATTCACCTTTGTTCAGTTAAAGTTTTGATGTACTTCAAACACATTTGCAGCCCTGAAGTTGGAAATTCGATCTTTATTTGGTCTTTAAGCAATCATTAATAATTCAGCATTGCCTACTGACACTTTCTGTCAGACCTTTTAGAAAGACAACCTCACATAAATTCACCTTAACAATCATAAATACCTTAATTCATTTCTTCAGGTGCATTGCGTTCTCTCTGGATGAGCTTAAGCTGATATTGGTTGCTTTTACAAAGAATCTTTAGGACTTAGTTGTGTACTCTTGAATCACATGTGTCAAAGTCAATATTTTATGTCTGCATTTGTATTAAAAAGCCTGAAAATGTCTTAAGACCGAAGACTAAACAGTAAAAACGTAAATGAAACAGATGAGCTCTATTTATCGATATACAGTATGTCACAATCTGTTTTGACATATTCTGTTCTTTTTTATTTACCGTAAATTAATGAAAAGTACCTGAGAAGTCAAAACATCACTGTTTTATTGTGTGCTATGTGGATAATCTGTTCTTTTTATTTTTTAGTGCTTTGAAAAGACATGTGGGTGAATAAATACTTTTTTGTAAACATTGTTTTTAAATCCTATAATATATTGTGGAGTCCCTTAAATCAACATCCCAGTCATTATGGAGTGGTAAATTAAGCCAGGACTATCTCGGCTAAATTGAGATATTTAGGCAGTTTTTCAAACATGCCTTACAAAAAACACATTATTGGTGTGCGTGTTGACAAAACAATGGTGTATATTTTAGGACATCTCTGTGCGAGTTGTTTTCAGTTAAGACAGCTCAAACTTGCACTATAGTCTGACACCTTAAACCTTGTCTGTAGAACTGCCTTTGAGTTTACTCTGTAGACATATCGGGACAGCTATTTTTATGTTGTGTATTTACATGACGGGGGAACAATTTCAGTTCAGTAAAATGTGCCTTCTTAATAGTAAATATACATTTGATAAGATTTTTAAGAGAAATTCTTGCCTAGTACATAATATGTGGGAGTATAAAGACTAATTCAACAAACACCTTAAAGGTGATTCAACCTTTATGGTGGCATGAATGGTGATCCAACAAACACCAAAAACTGCCCACATTTTAAATTCTCATGAAGCCTTTGGAGAACTCTGGAGAATGATGCACAATCAGATATTTAGAAAAGCTGCAAGCATGAATGATGCTTCACACACTATGATGTTGCACTACACTGAATTTAGGAAACTCAGGAAGTCATTCGAAAAAATATCATTATAGGCCCACATAGTAAAGCACGAAACCGATCAATACTTTTTGTATTCAAAAGTCATTAAAAACATAAAGCACACTGAGACAATTTTATACTAAGAAATACCAATGTATGATGTTATACCTTTTTCTTTCTTATTATACTTGTATTATGTTAAAAAATAAGTACTATTAGTTATCATGAGGCTTAAAAAATAGACATAGGCAGGTCCAATTTCAGATAACGTGACTTCTTCACACAAGGGACAAATTTGTTTTGCACATAAGATGGAACAAAGGTGATAGTGGATGTTTGTTTTGGTTTGATATTCTTCCTTGTAAGTAGAGTTCTTTGGAAATAAAACCATACCAGATAAACCAGAGGATTAAGGAGTGGCAAAAATGCTGATACTTCCTCATAGTCAAACACATACAGTAACTGTATTAACCTCCTAACTCCATCTGAGCTTGATTTTGGTCAAATAATATAATGTAAAATCTAAAAGTATTATTTAATAATATTATATAATGGCGCAATGAAGTGTCTGACCATATGGGATCTACATCAGCTTTGACAAAACAGTATTATAATAAAAAATACAGTCCATTTTCTGAAATTAATCTGTTTCAAACCTACACGTTTGTTGACACACATGGTTTCCCACTGGTAGAGACAATATAATGAAAAATAACAAATATTGAGACATAATGAATTGTCCAGAACTGCGTATGCAAACACAACACAGGCCAGTTTGTGGCTGAAATGTAAAAACTCTGCATGTAAACCTTATTTTTAGGCAGATTTTTATCAGACTTCTTTTTCAAATAGAGTAAATCATTTTGTGTGGGACTTTGAACTTTGAAGATCTTATACATGCACATGTATAAGCTATGTAACAAACTAAGGGGAAAGAAAAACATGAAACTGTATCAGATTTAGACACTTGCACTTTCTTGTACAATACAGTATTATTAATAATTTTTTTCCTATTGTTATAATTAATAATTCTTGTCAGTTTTCTGGTCAGGGTTGAAACACTATCAACCAAACGGTCACTGTAAAAATGTATTCACCATTGAAAGTAGCAAACAGCTCAAAACAGAATTAGGCCTATATACAAATTCTAACTTGACAAAAACACATCACGAAGATAAAATATGTTAATTAGTGTTTCTTATTGTAGGCTTTTTAAGATTTTAGTTTATATACATTCATTTCTATCTCTTTTGATAAGATTACGAGTATGCTTTGACAAATGTAGCTCGCAGTGCCCTCTGTTGGTGAAAATATTATTACGCCTTTGCTCTGGTAACCAGCATAGTCTGACTTTTTATAAGTGTTTTATCGTAATTTCCGTAGGGACTCTGTTCCACTTACAAGTGTCGATAAACATGTAATTGTCTTCTTTAACATGTCAAGTTAATAGACGAGGTTTATTTCATGTAGAAGTAGAGAAGAATATCTCTATTTGATAGTTTCGTCTCCCTTTTCCGCGTTCCACATAACTACTTCGCACGCGCAGAGCAGTGCATTATGGGAAAAGTAGTTTCTTGATAGCATTTATACAGATCTACCAAAAATATTGTTTGTTCTTCCGATCGATCATATCGCTTCATTTACATATTGTTTTCGCTTTATGCGTGACAAACGTTTATGTATTCTTCCTTTATTTCATTTATTTAATTATTCTTGATCGTTGATCCGATTTATAATGTGTTCAGTGTCCAGACCTCGAGACAAAAGTGAAAGTAAAAACGTAAAAATGAAAGTAATGGTTGGTCTGCCGACATCTTACAAACATGAGCGACCGTCAGGAGCAGTCTTTTTTTTGCAATAATTTATAGTAGACATGTTTGTTTTCGTTAATGTTTGTGTATATTTAAAGATGCATTTTTCCAGTTGTTTTTTAATGTCAGTATTGCTAATGATCGCTGATGGTGAGTATTATAATTTATTAAGTTAAGATGGTGGTTGAGGAGATTCCCCACTTCCATGTAAAGCGATTTGGGTGTCAAAGCGGTATATAAATGTAACGAATTATTATTATTATTAAAATAATTGAGGGAGCTTCAGCAGGCGTAATCTCAATTGGTAATGTTTTATTTTTTAGTATAGCTTCAGCTCTTTGATTGATTGATTTTTCACATGAACAAAGTTTGTTTTTATGCATATTTTTAATCTTGAACAGTTTAGCCTTCAACTGTTGATAGGAAATATTTATTTATTGTTTAGGGTTCACAGTGAAGGGTCCATCAGGTCCTCTGGTTGTTCCTCTGGGAGGTTCAGTTCTTCTGCCCTGTTCTGTTGATTCACTCTTATCACTGGAGGATCTGGAGGTGGAATGGAAAAGATCAGACTCAGATACTCTTGTTCATTTGTATCAAGATGGAGATATTAGACCAGAAGTCCAGCATGAGGATTATTCTGGTAGAGCTCATTTCTTCACCGAGAGATTTAAACATGGAAATTTCTCTCTCCTGTTGAAGAATGTGACAGCTGAAGATGAAGGACAATACACATGTACAGTTCACAGCGGACCAGAGTCTGGTGAAACTTTGCTGGAAATATCATTAGAATATGTTGGTAAGTCTGATCACATAAGTTTCTGAAAAAAAGTTTAACCAGTGCATTTTAAGTGTGGCAGCTGAGTTCTTAACAGATTGAGAGAGCTGATTCAAACTCAGATAAAACACTTTACAAAAGTCAAAATGTGTTGACACAAAAGCATGAACAATCTTGTCCATATCTTCAAAAAATGGATAGACTTAAACTTGAATATGGACTTTAGATGGAATAAGCAAATTCTAACAAAATTTGTCCATATGTCAAATTTGAGCTCTGAGTCAGAGATGACACCATTTTGAACTGGAAAATTTCTTACCAGGAAATGGCCCCAGGCAGCCATAGACATCGTCAACACAACCCTTATAACCATCTCAGTCTTATCTTCATTCAATTGAAGAAAAATTTAGATTCTCATCAACACGGTCATGTGCCGATCCACCTCTCCCCTGTCTCTGCCAATGCTTTCTTGTCTGCTCTCCACTGTCCTGTTGCAATACAAGGAAAAAAGACCCTAAAATATTATGATTATAAATATAATTACTTTAAAAAAATACAAGCCTTATTTCAATACATTTCTGCTCCAGATGGAAAGCTCCATTTTGAAGCCATGGCCATTTAGGGACATCGGCAAGTATATAGGCATAGGAAAGTTACCGGTTTCATGGTACACATACACCAAGGTTTAAAAAAAAAAGCAAAAAACATTTTCTGTGAAACCGTTTCTAAGGTATGAGCTGTGTTTACACAGAATCAATGAAAACATGTAATTGAATGTTTGATATTTACATTACATATATATAACAAAAGAAGGCCTACATTTAGTTTCGAATGAAATTTGTAATTTAAAGGCTTTATTTTTATCTGACATACCTGTTCTACAGAAAATGTATTCTGTACATCCAAATGAATAATAAAATATGTCACTATCTATGAAAATCCTGGCTAAAGTCTCAAATGCAATAGTGAGATAGCAAGAAGTTGATTTCAACTAATATTTTTATTATAATTTCAATAGGCTATTTGACATTAGTTATACAATATTTGAATTGTGTCAAAAACAATTAATAACAAAAAATGATTTCATAGCCAATAATACATATTCTATATAAGCCAATATATTTTACAATGGCTTACATTTTCAAACAGGATTTTAAAGACACCTTAAAATAAAAATGACTAAGCTTTGTTTTCTTTTTGGCCAGGTCATCTGTTATGATTCTGCCTCCCCACATTATCATCTTTATGCCAGTGAATTCCTAAATATTGATTTAGTTGATTTTTAATAGATATACTCAATTAAATTGTATAGACCCTATTCCAAGAGAACCTACATATGCTGACAAAAATAAATAATACTTTTCATTGTAGTTAAAATAATAATCAATATTTGGCTATTTAAAATGGTGTGGTGCGGTCTTTATCACTTTCTGTTTCATGTTGAAGTACTTTTGTTAATCCATGTTAAAGTTATTTGATAACTAACCAGCGCTTACACATTCTACAAAACTTTTTTCATTAAAAAGACAAACTGTTACTCTGGGTTGAACTGGATCAGTCTGAATTATAAGCAAATATTTCTTGTTTCCAGTAACTGGGTTGTGTGTGTGTTTCAGGTTTGTCGGGTTCACACATAATGGTGTTGATTCTCTGTATTACTGCATGTGGATCTGCTCTTCTGTTCTTATCTCTTATCTACTGCAAAACACACAAAGAAGGTATGTTTCTCAAGTAGAATATTCTTTCTATTGTCAATATCCATGTAAAGTTGTGATTTAAAAGTGATTTTAAATGGCCAATGGAGGGAGAGGGGTAATAGGGTCAGAATTTAACACAGAAAGGATTCCAGTTTTTGTGCCTGTGAGTCCTTGGCTCTGGTTAGAAATTAGTTCATAATTCAAACATTTTCTGTGATACCGTTTCTAAGGTATGAGCTGTGTTTACAGAAAATTAATTAAATCATGTAATTGTATATATAAATTTACATAACAATATATATTTTTTTTTAAATATTATAAAGACTATTATTTTTACATAACATGAATGTTCCATGATAAAATGTATTGTGTCAAATTGAAAAGTTGTTGTTTTTATATGCAGACATTAGAAAATAACATTTTAGTGTTGTAATTGTAATACCGCAATACTGTGAACCCGTGGTATTTTTGCTTGAGGTTATCATCCTGTCAAAATCTCATTCCGGCCCATGCCTAGTCCGATGTAGGTTTCTGAATTAATGACCCCCATTGCATATAATTTGGCCATTTTCAGTACATTTCAATGTGACACATACAGTATGTCACGTGTCCATGTGACCGTGTAATCAATGCTGACTTGGAAAGCTTTATTCTAAATTTCAGGTCAGGCTTCGGGGCCATCAAAGATTGTCTAATTTTACAAACTTTAGAATGAGTTCAGAAAGTGACCGCATCGTTGAATTAGCATAAACCAGCGGTTCTTAATCCTGGTCCCCCCTGCTCTGTATATTTTTTATGCTTCTCTTACTGCTTCAGGCGTTTGTTCAATACTCTTGTAAAAGCTCTGCGAAGTGGATATAGCCGGATATTCTGCCATTATTCCAGTTCGAATGGAGCATGTTCCATTTAAAGGGCACGAATTGTGACTACTCCTGGGTCGCGAGAACCAGGATTGAGAACCTCTGATATACGTGGTTTTAAAACATTATCAATCCGATTTATTAACAAATCATTCTAAATATAGTAACAGAATAAAACAATTAATTGAAAAGACAGATTAATTTAATAATCAGGCATGAATTTATGTAGGTACACTAAAGGAATTTTTGACAAATTTACATATCATGTGCCACAATGAATTGTCTTACATTTTAAACACATTTTTTAACTATTAATTAAAGGAAATGTATTTGTTTGATTGACTGTCAAAATTTTAATTAATGGTTTACCCTTTTTCAGAATTTGTTGTGAATCATTCTCTTCGCTCATTTATTCCTCTGGGAGATTCAGTGGTTCTCCCCTGTTTCATTGATCCACGTTTACTAACAGAGAGTCTTAAGGTAGAATGGAGACGTTCAGACTCACAGGCTCTCATTCGTCTGTATCAAAATGGAGCAGAGGATCAACAGCATGAACGAGCTCATTTCTTCACTGAGGAGATCAAACACGGAGACTTCTCCCTTCAGTTGAAGAATGTGACCGCTGAAGATAAGGGACAATACACATGTACAGTTCACATGGGACAAGATTCTGTGTTTTCCATCAGCATGAAACTGAAACTTGGTAAGCAAACAGAACTGACCTATTTTGTAGCTTCAAAAGAATAGTTCACCAAAAATTTAAATGATCATAATTGACTTACCCTTAATGGCATCCCATCTTGATATTTCTTTCTCAAGCCAAAGACTGAAACTCTGACTCCACTTAGCTTTATGTATTGCAGTTAATTTATGCTTGAGCTGTTGAAGCGTTTAAATGCACACCCATCCAATGAGTTAATAATGTCCTCTTAGGGGAAACAATATGTTTGAGAAAATAATTAATATTTTGAGATATTCCTCTTATTTTGAGATATTCCTATTATTTGAGATAATCAATTTAAGGTACATAAATTTTGGCATCAGGATACATTTGCATCAGAAATAATGTCCAAAATCAGCATTGAACAAGTCAAAACAAAATATTTAGGAGAAAGAAAACATTTACTCTTTGAGCTTAAATTCCTCGTGAACCATTTACATTTAGTCATTTAGCAGACGCTTTTATCCAAATTGTGGGGTAAAAAGTGGGGTAGGTAATGGAAGCAATTGGGACAGCATAAGTACAACAAAAGTATAAGTGCAATCAAAAAGAAGGCTGGTCTCATATAGCCTAACACAGAATACAGAACCATTCATTCATTCATTCTTTTTTGTTTTGAGTAAAGAAGAAAAGAGTAGAGAAGAAAATAGAGTCAGAACAGATCAGTCAGATGTTGACGGAAGAGATGTGTTTTCAGGCATTTCTTAAAGATCGCTACAGAATCTGCAGATCTTGTAGCAGCGTGTTACGGATCTCGTGGTAAGAACCCAAGTGCAGGCAAGCAGGAGACGAGATGGAAGGTGTAACAGGGATTTATTTAAACAAAGAACAGAAGTACTATAAAAGGACAAAGCAAAAACCCACGATGGGGAAAACAGGACAGGATAAATAATAACTTTACTAGGACACAGACTGACTAAACTAACAAAACAAACACTGGATATAACACTGAACTAACACTTACTAAGACGAGGGAACAGGAACAAGGTAACAAGACTTCATACAAAATGGTATCCGACAGCGTAAGCTTACATCAAACAACCACATACAACGAACCAGCACTGGACAATGAAACAAGAGGATGTTATATAGGGGAGACAAACACAGGATAATAGAATAGGGACCAGGTGACACAGATCAAACACTAAGGGGAAGCTAATTAACACAAACTAGGAAACAGGAGGTTAGGGAACAATGACGTGACTCGGGGAGAGTATGGAAGGCCATAAGTATCAAAACCATCTCTCCCCACATGAAACAGAGGATTCTGTATGATTCCACCTCTAAACCAAGAAATACCTGACAAGGAGAGGTGGAACCATGACACAGCGGGCAGATCATTCCACATAGGTGGAACAGATCCGGAGAAGGTGCGCGAGAGAGATTTTATACCTTTATGGGATGGCAACACAAGACGCCGTTCGTTTGCCGACCGTAGGGATCTGGCGGGTACATATGTCTGCACCGAAAGTTGCTTTTGTTTTTACTTCCGTATTTTGAAGGATTTCCGAGTAAATTATTTTGAATTAGAAAAATGGTGGGTGTGGCTTTCGTCTTTCTCTGTGGACTGATTGGATGTACAAAAACAGCCGTTGCATTTTGAAATGGAACTGGAAACAGACTGACAGTTGAAGGGGAGGAGTTAACGGATGCTCCGCCCAAGCCGTCTAACATATGTCATTTAAGATGGCTAGTTATTACAGGACGGAAGTGCATTTTCAGATTTAAACTAAAGATTATGAGGGCATAATCTCTTAAAAAGAGAATGCCCCACATTGATTAACGATTTACAATAAACGCGGCAATATTTCATGAAAAATGAGAATTACAATTTTTAATTTCACTGGGACTTTAATAACTTAGTAGCTTTACTAGTAATAATTTCTAAAACTGGGTCCAGTTGCATAAATTTAGCTGATGAGTTGAGACTGCGTCTGAACAACTCATCACACTGACTAGCAATCAGTTAGACTAATAAGTCCTACTTTTTATATTTCAATTAGACAAATATCAAGTGTAGCGTTAGTTCTGGCAGGTCACGTGAGTTCAGCTTGCATCAGCTGAACACATCAGGTGCAGCTAATCAACGTTAACCAATAGTCATACAACCCACACTAGACTGCATCCTATTTAAGTTGCTTTTCTGTGCTCCTTATCAGCTGCTAATCGTGTTGCACTTACAACTTACCTCCATATTCAGGATCAGGAAATCCAGTCGGTTGTCCGAGTTAGCAACAGTATCTATGGTAGGCTGGGTTTACCGATAGGTCAATTGGTTTAGAACGCAGCAGCCCGGCTCATCTTTCAGGAGGCCAAAACTCCTGGTGGTCCAGAGGCCCAGTCTGCCCCGGCCCACTGTGCCGCCATGTTGGTATGCCCAAACATTCCATTAAATTATAGCATATTAATGATAAAACAGTACCTAACCAGTCCCAAGTTTATTTATCTGAAAAATAAGTACATTTCTAAAATGCAAATGACTTAAGTGAAGTGAAAGTGACCTATTTGTCAGGTATGCTAACCCATAGCCGAAGTGTGACCTCTGGATTTAACCCATCCAGAGAGTAGTGAACACATGCACAGCAAGTTGTGAACGCAAATACACCCAGAGCAGTGGGTAACTATCACTGCAGCGCTCAAGGAGCAAGTAGGGGTACGATGCCTTGCTCAAGGGCACCTCAGTCGTTACCCGACGGCCCTGAGATTCGAACCGGCAACCTTATGGTCACAAATGGTAATTTATTTACTGCATACCAGGCGTTTGACCCCAGTCATAAATAAATCGTGAACTATTGTTAGGATATGAACCAAATTGCTGATTGTACAATTTATTACCTTTTTTCTGGAGTTAACATTAACAACATCTGTTTGTTCACGTCTAAGGTCTAGAGCCTTTCCTGGCTTTATCCGAACTTGGCACTATAATATGGGATGTCTTTGCCTTAACAGTTATTTCACATCTAAAATTTAATTTCTCTTCATTTTCAGGGTTATTTGGAAATGGCTCAGTAGTCTATCTGGGAGATTCAGTGGTTGTCCCCTTTTCCATTAATCCAAGTTTACTAACAGAGAGTCTTAAGGTGGAATGGAGAAGATCAGACGCACAGACTCTGGTTCATCTGTATCAAGATGGAGCAGCGGTTCAGCAGCAGGATTATCATAAAAGAGCTAATTTCTTCACTGAGAAAATCAAAGATGGAGAATTCTCCCTTCAGTTAAAGAAAGTGAAGGCTGAAGATGCAGGAGAATACACATGTACAGTTTACAGTGGACAAGATTCTACAATTGAGCATTTCAGCAGCATTTTAGAACTGGGTAAGTAAACAATGAAATAATAGACAACTAAATATAGTATTCTAGGTCTAGGGCAGAGTGATTTAATTGAGATGTTTAGTTCTTTTGTTAAATTTATATCAGTAATATATAATAAACAGTAAGATACAATTTTATGCACTTGTTTAAAGGCAGTGGCCTGAGGACACAATTGGGAATTTTGTGCCAAGGGCCTTGACATTCAACCTGCTTTGGCAGTTTCAGACTGCACAGCATGTGGCTTTAGTCATTCCCGTAGTTGTAAAATTGCTTTGATACCTGAATTTGGTTTGTGGTTATGTTACTAAATATATAATAATATGAACTATTGGAATAGTGTTGCTGTGGCAGGTAATCCAAAACTCGAATATTAAATACTGTATAGTCTACATTAAGTCTTTTTAACAATACAAAACAGAGATCTTTTGGAGAAAAGCGAGAGCATTAGAGAAAAACATGTCTACATTCATTATATCATCATATCGAAATTATCAACAAAAAATCCTGAGGTCAAACTAATGAGAACACAGTTAGTAACTATAGCTGTCACAGTAATATTCTGTTCTGTTTGGTTTCGTCTTCTGTGCCTTATTTCCGTTTTAGTTAATTTGTCCCTCACCTGGAGCAAAATTTTGACAAAATATAAGAACTTTCATAGATAAATTATAGGAAGTTCGTAAGAATGTTCGTAAGGGCAATTCTCAAACATTTCTTTAAACATTCTCTGATATTTTCTTAATTCTTGTCTTAAGAATAAAATGATATTATTGAACTCGCTTGCTCGTGTGGTAACTGTATATGTTTATCTATACAATAAACGTAATGTGTGTAGCAAACACATCGCATTCTTATGTAGTCTATATATATTAGCATGTGATGTGTTGAACGGCATTTACGATCGCATGTTAGCTAATATGTCAGCAACCATTAAAAATATACTTAATATAATATAAAAAGATTATAAAAAACTCTCAGTCAGGTTCCTAGTTTATCTCTCCATCAGTGTTTCATCCCCGACACCTGTCCCTTGTTAATTATCCTTTACTCTCACTTTAAAATGCCATTGTGTCTTCTGTCCTGTGCTGAATCTTTTTGTGCTACCAGTGTTCTGGATCGTATCTTGAAAATACGTACCTTGTCCTATTACTCCCCCTGTTCTATTCCTTGCTGTGTTTGGATTTCGTGTCATTAGTTAGTCTGTTCTTGTCTTTCATAGTAAGTCTAGTTTCTCTGTTTTCTTGTTTTTTTGCCCCATCGTGGGAAGTCTTTTATTTCTTGTTTACAGTTTAGTTACTTTTCTGTTCACTCCCCTTCCTGGGTTTCTATTTTATAATAGTTTCTCATTCATTGCACTCCTGCCTGCTCTTCGGTTCTTCTTCCTCTCACAACCGTGACAAAAAGCACTATAAATAATGAATAATAATGAAAGCTAAAGTGATTTAGACCACATAATTATATCAAAATAAATATTCCTTAATGGGAAGTAAATGTAAAAATTATGATTATGGCTCAATACAACAAACGTGACATGTAACACCACCAAATACAGATATTAACATTTTACCTTTTCAGATTTAAGACCATCGTTAGGCTGTCTTAAATTTAATGATATTTACGACAGCTTTTGTTTCGAGAATTTGGATTCTTCTTAATTTTTTTCCAAGATCAATCTTGAATTTTTTTTAAGAATGGTCATAAGAAGTATTTTTCGTCAATACATGACCTTTCGCTCATTGTCCGAGTTCACTTGTGTTACGTGAGTTGTGGTCCTGTTGGTTATTTTGTATACCTTATGGATTCATTAAAGGGTTCATAAGGCTTGAATTTGTGTTTTTCTGGGTTTTTTGTGTGTTGTAAGTTGCACATCCGTCTAGAGAGTTAAAATTGGGAACAAAAGATGCATTCTATCTAAAAGCGAATGCTCACCCAGACCTGCCTGAAACGCCTCGTGTAACCACACCCCCACAATTCTATGTCAGTTCATGGTATGATTTGACTAAGACCACCCAAATGTATACACAAGTAAGGTGGCTGTACCTGTCAGTGCAATTGCTTTGAACCTGATATTCCACATATGGTAAGAGGCGTTTTAAATACATTTAAAATACTAAAAACTAAACGGAACACAGTACTGTTTAAATCAAGCAACTGCTCTTTAGGTTCAACATACATAAATAGCATTTAAAATAATGACATACAACATCTACAAGCTTTTAATCAATATGTTAAAAAACTAGAAATATAAAGAGCTTGAAACTTTCCAATGTACTTCAACTGGACCCAAAAAGATTGCACAACGTGTCAGGGGTTTAGTGTAATTACTAATTGTGAAAAATGAAAACAATTAAAGATAATGTACAAATGTTCTGGAACATATTTTGAAATTATTCCTGCAAATGTTTGTCACTGTACCCACAGCCTGAAACACATTAGCAGCTGAAAGTGTTATATTTAGGATTATAAACAGTCACACATGAGAGTATGTCTTTTGAATGGGATCCTTTATTATTTTCTGGAAACACACTGCATGCCCAACTGCTATTGAGTGCACTAGTCATGTTTGGTGTCATGATGGTGCATGCAGCCATTGTTATCTCAAATGCTTGCAACGAATGTTACTTCACCCAAAAATGAAAATTCTGTTATGAATTAGTCATTCTTTAGTTGTTCCATACCTGAATAAATTCCTTTGTTTGGCTGAAGACAGAGAAAGATATTTGGACGAATGCTTGTAACCAAAAAGTTCTCATACCCCATTGAGAGGGGCACCTAAGAGGGTGAGTGCAGATGGGCAGTGGCTCTAGCCACCTGGCCACCCCCCTGTGCACGGCCCTGACTTAAACAGTTTGTTGCCTTAAATTTTTCAAAACATATTATTCTGTGTTTAAAATAAAAAAATATATATAATTTGTCCTACTATGGTAGTCAGTGATGGAACTGTTTGGTTACAAGTTTTCTTCCAAATATCTTTCTCTATGTTCATCAGAGCAAAGCAATTTATACAGATTTGCGTAAAAAGTTGAGGAAAGTTTGTTTTTGTTTGTGGGGGAATTGTCCCTTTAACTGTTAAGCAGCTAACTCTCCTCTTGAACTTTTATTTTAACCTTTTATTTTATATGGATTAACTTTTCTTGACAACACATTTATCTTACATTGCAAATGATAACATACTCAGTAAATGTTCCTGTTTCATTTCATGTCTGTCACATGGTACAGAAAAACTTTCATGCCCCTTATCTAACATTATTTTGTGCAAAATAGGTTTAACTTTGGTTTTTCAATCATCTCCTTTAATTTGAAACAACATGTCTTTTCACTTGTAGGATTTGTTGTGGATTGCACGGTTGTTTCTGTGGGAGGTTCAGTGCTTCTGCCCTGTTTTGGTCCGCGTTTGCAAACATATAGCCATAAGGTGGAATGGAAAAGATCAGAGACTCTGGTTCATCTATATCAAGATGGAAATATTAGATCAGAGGAACAGCATCAGGATTATCAGGATAGAGCTCATTTCTTCACTGAAAACATTGAACATGGAAACCTCTCCCTTCGGCTTGATCATATGAGAGCTAAAGATGAAGGACAATACAAATGTGAAGTTTACAGTGGACAGAGATCTGTATTTTCAGCCAACACAACATTGACACTGAGACTAATACGTAAGTACATATGTAATCCTTTAAAAGTTGGCTTAAGGAATACTAAATATTGTTAAAAAAAAATATTCTTAAATATTACAACAGTAGAAGTCATTGGTATGTACGGTACATGCAATAATATTTATAGGTTTATCTGTATTATGTTAAAAATGTCTACTTGATAAGCAAAAACTGCATTATGAGGACATACATAACTAAAACTGCTTAATTAACATTTGCTAAACTTAAGTTTTACGTTTAGAGTACAGACAATACAATTGCTTCAGTATAATGTATAAAAAATGTTGTCACTTTTCAGTGATGTGTACTGCTATGAAGAACAAATATAGTTTGAGGAATTTTTTAATTTCACTGATGAGCTGAACAAGTACTCAGTGATGTAAGCTAATGTTAATCCTTATAATGATAGCAATACCAACACCTGTGTGTGTTTGTGAGAAGTTATGAGCTCAACAAAGAAATAGATACATTATACAGTTTGTGCAAATAACACGTCTGTGTTCTTTGTCAGCATTTCAAAGAAATATAGTAACTACTGTAATTAGTATTCCTGCTACGATCTTGCTCCCTGTGACAATTTTTTGAATGATCTTTCTAGAAACAGTTCTCCGTCTCCAGCTGTTACTGGTCTTCTGTCCAAATATCATCATGTTTTTTGCTTTTGTCTTCTGGGGTGTTTCTGAAGGTCAGTGATTATTACACTAAGATCACTGAATTTTTAAACATTTACTTATATTTGAATTATTAGACAATCTTATGTTTTTATTTCATTCACTGCAAGATTAAAAAGTAAATCATTGCAAATGAATACATTAATTTACTTTTTACTTTTTATATTATGATAAAACACCAACATTAATAAACAATTATGTTTTTTCTGTAACATAAAATACATTGCTAAAGATGGTCATGATGATGAAGCCTTTGAAAATGTTAAGTTTAAATGTGTTTGTGTTTTAGGATCTGTGATTGAGACGGTCTCCTGTTGTTCTCTTTATATTGTCAGACCCCTCATGTTACTCTGGGCTGCTCCATATGTTCAACAGTTTAAAGGTATGACAGGTTGCACTTCTGATGATTGTTAGTTTATAAGTAGGGATCACTAAATGAATCATGACTAGACGCATCTGTGTCGGTGATTATTTCATGACATTTCCACAAACAGTGTTCACTGTTTTACTAAAACTAAGTTTTTTTACTGTAATTATATGATGTCATGATCTTTCCTGTTTTACAGGCAACATTAAAACATGGATCCTGTTATGCAGTTATGACACAGAATATATTGTTTTCTCAACTGTTCTGTATTCAGGTAAATACATTTAAATGTCACAACAGACATAATCATGAAACATAAATGTTGAGTAAAACCACCAGTAGACAGACTGTTATTTTATTTTGATGAATCCTTAATGTTCTGTAGATTTCAAAACAATAGCTTGAATAAACCATTTAATGTATCTTGTACTGCTGTTTTATCTTGTCTGAATACTTCTGTAGCTGATTTCTATGTGTTCACTGGATAGGTCACATTTTACAATCAATGTCATAAAATTAATCTTGATCTCCACTGCAGCTGACTAGGGAAAAAATCATTAAATGTTATATTAACACATTTTCAAAGTTCTGAAGTAAATCAACACCTAAATGGCCTCTTTTTGATCATGTCAGATGTAAACAGCAGTCACAGCAGGGTCAGAATTAGACAGAAACAACCCTGACACTGTCAGTGAAACAGGGCACGTACATGATTTTATGTATATGATTTCACCTGTTTTTTGTTTGGTAATTATTATTCTCTCTCTTCTTGTGTTCTAGTTCTTTTTTATTCTGCCTGGAGAAAAGGTCTGAGTTATGCTGGATTTGAAGGCATTATGATCATAGTGCTCTTTGCATTTGTTCTTCTGTTCTGCCTCTTCTATAGTATTTTCAGTGAGTGTTTCTCCTTAAATCTCCAGAGTCTCTTTTTTCTCTACATGAACATAAGTGTGAAATAGCGTTTTATGATATATTTGAGGAATAATGTCCATTAATATTCCTTTCGACAAACTAATTTATTATTTAAAACATTCACAGTATCGATGCTTTAAGTACTTTAGAAATGACTTTAAATGAGAAACATAAAGAGACAGAAAAACTGTTTTTCTAAGAAAAGAAACAAAAGTTTTTTTTTAAATGACCCTTTATTTTCTTTATTTTATACGATGGTGGGCTATTATTTTAGTTTTGACTTTGATGTTTAGTACATTTGATTCCCCTTTGTTTTAAACACAAAAATTGTCCACAAATATCGGATATCAATAGTTCATTCATTCACAGAGAATAATCCCTCACATTGTGAACTCTGTTCGAAAATGCTCCATCCGTATATTCATGAAGTCATTAGGTTCTTATATTGAATAAGTAAAGAACAATGTACAACCCACCAGTTGTTGTTGCAGAATAAACCCCAAAAGGGGAATCAGGTTTTTTTGTATAACAATTGGCAGGATGTACATTATCCCACTCACTAATGTACATTGTTACTTGTAACATAAGTAAATAATTTTTCATGAAATATTGACTATGTGAGGGCATTTACAGTTAGGACCTCTAAACCGGTAGGCTAATGAAGAATGAAGACCCAGTCATTTGGACAGGAGATCCAGTCATTTAAAGCAAATCTTACTGAAAAAATAGTTTGCGGTTAAATCATCAGAATTCAACTTCCACACTTACAAGGTGTTCCGGTGCTGCTATACAACAGTAATCATCCTCTATCAGAGATCAGTAAACTTTACATTACATGATTCTGATTGATTGGTTAAGCAAGAGGTACCCAGGCTCGGTCCTGGACGGCCGGTGTCCTGCTTAGTTTTCCTCTAGCCGTGATCAAACACACCTGAAGGACCTAATCAAGATCTTTCTCCGCACAGCAGAAACTTACAGGAATACGTTTGGGGACCCCGAGTTAAACCATAGATACATTGGAAATATCTCCACACATGGACATATTTGTGAACCTGTCTGTAAAAACCGGCTTAAAGTCTCAAATAATAAGTGTTTAAGAACAATTTCAACCATTAATTTCACATTTAAGTCTTTGACACGGTCTTACTCAGTCAATATTAAATATGTCACAGTTATATTATCACAAAACGTTCTTTACATTATGTAGGATGGGGTTATGTAAATCTAAAAACAGTGACTTTGGCTGGGTTTTCACAGACTGGATCACATATCCTCATTATCAGTGTGACAGCAGAGGTCCTGGTTTAGGCACAAAGTGACTTGTACAGGTTACAGAACAGCATATCTATATGTCCGGTCTTCTTTATTTTGTCATTGCGACAGTTGTTTACCTCTCATCTCCTGTAACAAAGACACTGAACAACACACACACAGCTTCTTAAGGTTGAAGGTTTCAGAACTTTAGCTTAAATCAGGAAACATTTCCAAAACACATAAAATGTACACAACCAGAGAACGCACAGTGTTAAACTGTGGTGATAGAGACAGAGAATATATACTTTAATTTAACACAGAAGAGATGGGCCTGTTGTGACCTGTGTGACCTGATCTTCCATTTTTTTAATCATTGAATGGGTAAATAGTAGTTAAAAACATATATATGAGTCGGGCCGATGGTCGAGTGGTTCGTGGTCCGACATACGGCGCCAGTGCGTCCCGGGCGACTCTAGTTCGAATCCCGGCTTGTGGTCCTTTCCCGATCCCACCCTCTCTCTCTCATCCACTTCGCTTCCTGTCTTCTCCAAAAATCACTGTCTGTCCAATAAAGGCAAAAAATATAATAAAAAAACAAAAAAAAAATATATATATAAGATAAAACAACATATCAAAAGCATATGTTGAAAAAGAGATTGAGTTTTGGAGTCTACCCCTTTAGCTTATTTATAACACACTCAAAACCGGTATGAACATTACACAATAGCACTGGTCATGATGTCTCACTGTACCCGGATGTGAGGTATTTTATCAGTTTTAATACTTGTAATCAGTGGATGATAAAACTCTGTTGTGACTGACCAATCAGCTTCAGGTATTGCAAAACATTTTTGAGAAATTGCATTATTCAAGACATTCATATGTATACATCTTTCAAGTCTTTTGGAATTACATGACTCCTAACAGATGCTTTTATAATTATAGATAATCATTGTCTTTATTAATTGCGTGCAAAAACATATGTTTGGAGATTTGTTTAATCAACCTTTGATCAGTTTTGCTTTGGAATGATGATTTTATTATTGATGTATTTTTCAATAGATCATACACAATACATGATTCCTTCAGTTCAGTTTTTAATGGTCAATCTTTAAGTCTGCCATGATAAACATTCAAGGCATTTATAGAAATCTGAATCAAAAATGTTGATCCTTTTATTGATTCTTATGTTTTTGTGATACAGTGTTTGTTAGAATCTCTGGGAAATTAAGCCAACGGGTGAATAATATATTCAATGTTCTGGCTGGTATATTCGCTGATGTCCTGCCCTCATTACAATTCGTCCTCCTGATCTACTCTTTTGGATCAACCAGAGGAGGTGAGATCACCTTTGTAAACTATAATAAATTATTCATGTGGCATTATGAGATTGTTTTATTTGATTTAACTCTCACATTAAATATAAACAGAAAACTGGGAACAAAAATTCACCACTATTAGATGACTGTATTCATTTACATATGTTAAAATAAATCTGAAAAGTGTTTTAGATTTTTATGACACTCCAACTAGATATATTAGGTATAAATATCTAAAGCTACTGTATATAATGACTGATGTTCGGAGGTCTTTCATAAGAAAAACACAATAGCACACAATATGCTATGAGACCGATGTGTTGTTCAATCTGTGTCATCAGTCCATGTATCTCTAAAAATCATTCTTCTGTCTTCAGGTTTCTTCATTGTTGCAGTTTTACCTGTGATACTAGCTGTGACAAATGACAATTGGGATCTTACATGTGGGGAAAGGATGGGCTGTAAGTGTTTGAATTATCATCTGATCTCTGTAGAAATAAATCATTAAATTATTGAATCCATTTATCTTTATGCTTCTGTCACTATTGGTCTTCCTCACTTTTTTGTATTTAATAGTTTTGAGTGTTGTTTTGAATTAAAATAGACATACTTCTAGTTCTTCAGTAATTGCAGCATGAAAATACATGTGTAGTTGTTGTCTTAGATGTTTCAGAAGCACATTATTTAACCGACCCTACCTGATTCTACCAAAAAGAGGCGCTCTAACAAGGAGTTTATTTGTTGACATTAATGAATCCATTGACTAAAATTACAATGAACAATTTTAATATAAATCATATAAAAGCCTCTTAAAAGCACTCATAAACAAATGTAAAAGCACCCTCAAATTAAATTCTTCCAAGTATTGTTAGTTTCGATTAATTTATGTGGCTGGCCATTTTACAAATGGGATCTTACTGTGTTACGCATGTTTCTGTTACTGAAGATCTTGAAGTATTTTGCCTCATTAATTCAGTCAAACTGTTTCTGTTTAATAATTTAAATCTATTTCTCAGGTTCCCCTTTGGTCAGGAGGTCAGTGTGGTCTGTAATGATGTTATCGGTGACTGCACTAATGATGTTTTTCTACATCATGGCACTGGAAAATGAAAAAGGTATATTCATAATCTTTGTGAACTAAAGCATACAATGAAATGTTAGAATATAAAGTCAGCATAAAGGAAATATTGTTTTTTAGGATACTGTATTAATTCAAATAATCTTTCTTTTTTGGAAAGGGTTTAAACAATGTTATCTTACTCAATGAAACAAACAATATACTGTATGTACATGCACCTGTGGAAATTTTCTTAGAACCGTTTACAGGCGGTGGGCAACTAATATCACAGTTACAATAACATAAGACATTAAAGAGATCTTTGTACCGACTAAAATTGCCAGAAGATAGATGTCTAGGCCTACTGCTGCAGGAAGGCATAAGAACAGCATATGTGGCCACCTGCCCAAAGACTGTCTGTAATGTCAAGACAAATTTATTTCCTGTAATGTGAGACACAAAAAAAGACAGAGCTGCAGGGAGATAGAAAGGACATCTGATCATCACAGCAGTGGCAGAGCATTGATTTCCACAGAAAGGTTTATAATGTTTGTAAATACATTGGTGGACAAGGGGGGTAACATCTCAAACCAAGAACGGTCTATGCTTGTGCAGTCCTTGAGGAGATGGACTGCAGTATTTATCATTTTGCGGCCACAACACAGATTTAACAGTGTTGTGTACATTTCTAAAGCCACGAACAAAGGAGTGAATCTAAAATACTTGTAATTCCTAAATAAAAGATACTACGGATATTTGGAGAACAATGAGAATAGCCATATGTGCAATGGAAACATAAACCTGACAATATACTCACGCTTACTTTTAATATTGGAGCCCAAGTTCAGGGATTCATTATGTATTGAATAGTTTCTGATTATTTTTATGTTAATACAAATATGTGCACATGTTAAGTTGGAAATAAAAGTTAAAAAGTAAAAGCCTTTTTCTTTTTGCTGAGTTTATAATGTATTATACTGGTAACAGGGAATTTATAGTTATGCTACATCGTTTGTAAATCCATTGTTTGCCAATTTTTTACTGCAATAATGTAGGCCATACATTGTTTTTCTCCATGTACAGATCGAGTTGGATGGGCCTGTAAAATAGGATTTCTACAAGTATTATGGACAATTTGGAACTTTGGATACAGGTCATTTAGAGATACAGGTACAGTAATAATCATCTGCTTTGATTGTCTTATCTGTGTGATGATTATTTACGAATATCTCTTTTTATTTCATTTGTTTCTTCTGAAGAAAGGTTATACTTGTGGTCCACTTATGTGTTTCTTATATCCAACTAATATTCCACTGTAATATTCCTAACATACAAATCAATCTACTTTGACAAACTCATGTTATGAGAGTGTGTTTGTGTGTATGTCACGTTCAGTATAAAATAATTCACCTGCTTATTCTTATTATCAGATATTTAGTTATTATACTGACACTGATATACAATGAGGAAAACAAGTATTTGAACACCCTGCTATTTTGAATGTTCTCCCACTTAGAAATCATGGAGGGGTCTGAAATTGTCATCGTATGTGCATGTCCACTGTGAGAGACATAATCTAAAAAAAAAATCCAGAAATCAATTTATTATTATAACTAAGTATTTGAACACCTGAGAAAATCAATGTTAATATTTGGTACAGTAGCCTTTGTTTGCAATTACAGAGGTCAAACGTTTCCTGTAGTTTTTCACCAGGTTTGCACACACTGCAGGAGGGATTTTGGCCCACTCCTCCACACAGATCTTCTCTAGATCAGTCAGGTTTCTAGCCTGTCGCTGAGAAACACGGAGTTTGAGCTTCCTCCAAAGATTCTCTATTGGGTTTAGGTCTGGAGACTGGCTAGGCCATGCCAGAACCTTGATATGCTTCTTACAGAGCCACTCCTTGGTTATCCTGGCTGTGTGCTTCGGGTCATTGTCATGTTGGAAGACCCAGCCTCGACCCATCTTCAATGCTCTAACTGAGGGAAGGAGGTTGTTCCCCAAAATCTCGCAATACATGGCCCCGGTCATCCTCTCCTTAATACAGTGCAGTCGCCCTGTCCCATGTGCAGAAAAACACCCCCAAAGCATGATGCTACCACCCCCATGCTTCACAGTAGGGATGGTGTTCTTGGGATGGTACTCATCATTCTTCTTCCTCCAAACATGTTTGTGGAATTATGACCAAACAGTTCTATTTTGGTCTCCTATGACCACATGACTTTCTCCCATGACTCCTCTGGATCATCCAAATGGTCATTGGCAAACTTAAGACGGGCCTGGACATGTGCTGGTTTAAGCAGGGGAACCTTCCGTGCCATTCATGATTTCAAACCATGACGTCTTGGTGTATTACCAACAGTAACCTTGGAAACGGTGGTCCCAGCTCTTTTCAGGTCATTGACCAGCTCCTCCCGTGTTGTTATGGGCTGATTTCTCACCTTTCTTAGGATCATTGAGACCCCACGAGGTGAGATCTTGCATGGAGCCCCAGTCTGAGGGAGATTGACAGTCATGTTTAGCTTCTTCCATTTTCTAATGATTGCTCCAACAGTGGACCTTTTTTCACCAAGCTGCTTGGCAATTTCCCCGTAGCCCTTTCCAGCCTTGTGGAGGTGTACAATTTTGGCTCTAGTGTCTTTGGACAGCTCTTTGGTCTTGGCCATGTTAGTAGTTGGATTCTTACTGATTGTATGGGGTGGACATGTGTCTTTATGCAGCTAACAACCTCAAACAGATGCATCTAATTTAGGATAATAAATGGAGTGGAGGTGGACATTTTAAAGGCAGACTAACAGGTCTTTGAGGGTCAGAATTCTAGCTGATAGATAGGTGTTCAAATATTTATTTGCAGCTGTATCATACAAATAAATAGTAAAAAAATCATACATTGTGATTTCTGGATTTTTTTTAGATTATGTCTCTCACAGTGGACTTGCACATACGATGACAATTTCAGACCCCTCCATGATTTCTAAGTGGGAGAACATGCAAAATAGCAGGGTGTTCAAATACTTAACTTCCTCACTGTATATATATATATAATTGAGTCGAGTCGTTTCGTTTCGTTTCTTCCATTTTCTGTTTTATGTGTTTCTTCTAGTCTAGTTTAGTTTAGTTTAGTTTAGTTTCGTAATTATCCAGTAAATATTGCCTCTCTCTATGATGCAATCAGCGTTTTGCAATGTCACATGCAGAGACATGAAAACAGGCCTCATCGCATCCAGTTCAGGTCTTTTTGTATATGCCATTTTCATTAAGATGCCTTTAAATGAGCTACCAAAGATGATCAAAATTGATGCCCAGATAAATGTGTCATTTTATGTGTTTTTTCTTCTTCTCACTAACATTTAAATATTAAAATAGAATAAAATGACAAAAATGGAAACAAGTTAGGTTAGCTCAAAAGCTGTTTACTCGATTTCCTGTAGCGCAGTGGTAAGAGCAAGGTTGTGTTTTCGATCCCAGGGGACAGCACATACCTTTGTATAAATGTATAGGATACTGCAATGTAAGTCGCTTTGGATAAAAGCGTTTGCCAAATACATAATTGTAAATGTAAATGTTAATACTGCTGTTAGCACTTTCTCAGACAAACGGATGTAATGAGACCCTTTTTACGGTTTAGTCATGTGACATTCCACAAATGAAATATTAAAAATGAAAACATATTTATGATAAGTAAAAACATAACATGATTACTAAATGTAAATTAATTCTACAGTGAATAAGAACTATATGAAACACAAATAAAAAATGAAATGTGGTGGTATTGTGTAAGTGTCTGCTGTTATTAATTTTGTTTCTGTAGCACTTTATGTTAATGTGTTATATTAATTGTAAATGCTCACGGTAAAATGTTTTCATTTATAGATTTTCCTCGCATCATGCCTGTGTATTTGTTTGGATCAGTTGGTGTTGTTTTAATCAGCGCCGTCGCTCTGATGACTGAACTGATACTGAAAATAGGTGGGTCAACACTTTAATATCATACAGCATATGATTTACAGTATTTAAATGTGAAAATGTTTGACTGGAAGTGGAAAATTTAAATATAAACAGATATTACAAAATCCAGGACCAATTATACTAGATGAAAACAATTTCATAATTGATATAACTTATAATAAGTTAACTGGAGACAAAAGTGATAATATTTAACAGAATTCTCTTAAGTCTAATTTTTTTAATTGTTATTCTCAGTTAATGGTGAAGGTCTAATAGGGGATCTGAGAATCGTCGTGTTTTCCTTAGAAACTCTCTTTATCGCATCAGTGCTGATTTTACTGGTATTTGCAACATGTGAGTACAAACTTAACTTTTTTTATATTTATTTCTCATCTTGTGTTTTAGTTCCTCTCCTGTAAGCTTTAAAATTATCTTTGTACATGACCAAATCTCAACACTTGACCCTCTCTCTAGAACATTCCACTGTTTTGTGAGGTAGTTTTGTAAGGTCTGCATGATTGTGATGTGTGTGTTGATGTGTTGTATCAGCTGTTTGATTGATTGTGTTTATTCGATTAACTGTTCAAGTATCAGTTTTATTCACTGAGAGCTGCTCACAGTCAACATGAATGAAGTTAAGACATACAGTACATTGTCTAATTAGCAGACCCTTTTATCCCATGTAACTTACAATAGTAAAAGGAATAAAGTGACCTGGAGCTTTTGAAACATTAGTCAAATTTTTATTTTTTGTTGATTCTGCATTTATTTAAATTGAATCAACAAATGATTATATAATGTTATGCAGACTGATTTGATATTTGGTTTAAGTCTCTAATTATAATCTTCTAATGATTTTTTCCTCCACTGCTCTGAACATACAGGGATCACACCGTGTCTGCAGTCCTGTCAGGTTAGAATCAAATATAATTTAAATCTCATTGGTTTTTTTTCGAGATCGATATGTTCCCACAGTGTGGGATGCTTCAGCGTCATGCTACAGCAAATGATTTTGGCTACTGGTGTCGTTCTAGAAAAAGTCTATCCTGTTTATACTGTTGGTGTATTTGTCACCTTTGTTATATACAGTAATTCATTTTTTGGAACACAAAATTTCCAATCGTTACAGTATGGCAGTTTTGTACTCATATGTAGAATAAAACAGCTTTTATTAGAATCACAGATATGAGACTTGTGACTACATGATTTTAAACATAACTGCTAAAATTGCTGTTAATTTCTTTGAGAGTAAAATGTTTCATGAGAAGAAAAATACTGATGAGTGCGTCTAAAATAACTGTCCAAAAATATAAAAATGTTGTGTAAAAATTGTCTAAAATTCATGGTTTCCATTCCATTCCAGGCTAGAGCAAAATGTAAACGAACCCGAAAACCACCTTCTACAGTGAGTACCTCATATAAAGCTTTATTGAGATTTATAACTGACCTGAAATAAAAACTTACTATATTAACCACAATACAGATGTAAATGAATGGTTAGTTGTCATCTGTTGTGTTCCTGAACTAACAGTACTGCACACTTTGGATGTCCGTCTCATTTCGCACAAGGAAGTTATTTAAGATATTTAATCTCTGTATATGTGAATGACAGATGCTCGGCTTGAAGTTCGTGACCTGACTTTGTTAGTTTCACACCCATAGAAGCCATTGACATCATGATAATCTGATTGGCTCATGGCACCACAAGAACACGCATCTCCTAAAGCACTTCATCGGACTGTCTAAGATGTGCTGTTAAAAGCAGAAAATGAAAAACAGCTCCGTTTCACTGAGCTGACAAAATCAGTCAGTTTGAAAAACAATCGGTTTTATTGTCAATTCATTGTCACTGACATGCAAAAACAACTATACAAATGATAATGATAATGGGAGACAGTAATGATAAAGGAACACACAAACAAAAATATATATAAATATATGCAGAGAAGCAGTGGAATATGATTTGCCATTATAGCATATGTAAAATGGGATCATTCAAACCTTTATCATTCTGACAAGGTGAATCAGGTGTGCTAGATAAGGAGGACATCAAAATGTGCAGTTTCAGGACTGATATGCTTTTGTACATGTTGTGGTTTAATGTTGTTGGGGTTTTTTGCCCCAAACTCAGGATGCATCAGGAACCGAAATGAATCCTCTGAATACAGAAGCAGGAGAAGCTCAGCCTGATTCAGTGGAATCTCAAACATGAGAGAAGATCATTCTGGATTCATCTCAAACACTCATGAGCTCTGACACACTGAGACTGTTATTTTATATGTAATGCAAAAGGTTTTGAAATGTTTTTCTTTTTGCAATTCGAAAAATGGTTGTTAATATGTGAATGATTTTTTATTTCCTTTTGTGATAAAACTGTTGCTTTTTTATTATATAGATACATTTTAAGATCCGGCTGTAACTTCAAAAATATACATTCATTTTAAAATTTGTTTTGATCAGAATATTAAGTGGTTTCAGACAGTTTGTAATGACACTGCAACCTTAAGCAACTTACGTTTTTATTAAGTTCCAATGATAGTTGTTCATGAAAGCAAAACGGCAAAAGCAAATATAATGCATTAAATTAGATTGTTAAGACAAACTTTTTTGCATTTTGAGCTTGGGTTTACACTAAAGCTATTAATTCCTCATGGCATTAGCGCTTTGAGGTTTTACAGTGATGTTGTTGAATCTGTCTGAAAGGAGTTGGATGAAATCTCAGAGAGCGGCAGGTGCTGCTGCTTTACTGCCAAACTGAAAACAACAGCCTGAAACCGTAAATAGATAGATTCTCTCACAACTGGACAAGTTTAACTAAGGTTAACAAACATTTTATTACATCACATGTCAATTCAGCTTCTTAAATTATTATTTTCAAAGAGGTCCAGAAGGCTCAGCCCTATGAGAGAAGATCATTCATAAACAGCTGAGCTGAGAACTGACTACAGTTCAGTGTTGTTTTAATGTATAATGTACATTTGGTTTTGTACTCATGTGAAAATAGCTGTAGATAAGCAATTGGATTTTATGGATTTATGGAGGTCACTGTTTATGATCAGAGTTCATGGTTTAATTCTCAAGTTCACAGTGGTGTCAGTACAGGATTGTACAGGATCGATAAATCTTCCGTTTCTGGGTCATTGTAAATATTTAAGCTGTGTCACAACGGTGCACTTAACATGGAGTTTTAAATCAGTTTGTAACCCTGAAGCTGTAATTGTTTTTTGTAAATGTTTTGATGCTGAATTATTAAAAATGTCTTCCAGATGAAATAGATCGAAAAGTTGTGGATTATTTTGTATGATTTCCTTTAGACACAAAATATACCTGAACTCACATGGATTTTGTATCAATTCACATTCATTTGTGGAGCACTTTTCACAATGCATTTCAAAGAAGCTTTACCTTTTGATTAACCTTTCATAAGAGGTCACATCAGAAAGTGCATTTGTAAGGTGGTATAAATCAAAATAAATGTGCATTTTAAAGGTGGGGTTGAATGTTTCATGCAGTCTGACTAATTTACACTGTTAAACGTGCTGGCTTCTCATGCTTGTCAAGAAACGAGTTGGACGTATGATGTAGTATTTCTGTGCTCGATATACTCCGCCAGTGCTCGTACACGTTTCAAAATGTTTTTTCTAACTACGGATCCTCCACTGGTAACAAGGGTTCTTAGTCACTATTGGACAATTCTGCGGGAAAAGCATGACCACAAGTCAACCAGAGAGAGCAAGAGAAAGTGCCCGCCTATGTGTTTAGTTCGGGTTCAGCTGTGTTTTTGTTCATGACATTTGGGTGATGAATGTTATATAAAAGGTGGATATAACGCTAGATTTGGAGACTGTTTAAAACTGATAGAACAGTGGTTCCCAACCTAGGGTCTGCGACCCCCTTAGGGGGGAACCAGAGTTCACATGAGATGTGCGGGAGCTGACATGCTTGTGGTTAAATAAAGCTGCATGCAAATGTTCCACTAATCATTGTATATAAAAATATTTTGGTATGTTGTAAAAAATGATGTGGTTACAATGCCAAGATAATGCAGTCAAAAATAGTTATATATTATATGAAATAATTATCTAAATTTTTACAGCAGACATTCAGACGGGGCTTTGCGGAAGCTGGAAGCACTGTCATTGACTGTTATCAATATGAGAGTCACGTGAGAAACGTCCTCTGTCAGGCATCAATGTTCACGTCAACATAAAAGCAAAAGGAAAAATGGCAGAGAAATGTAAATGCAGTTGTTGTCACACCTATTATATTTTATACTATACATTTAAACCATTTCATTTAATGTATTATTTATTCATTTCATTTATATTAACTATCTATATATGTGTGTGTGAGTAGCAATTATGTGTGTACCTGTAATGTGAGGGTTGGGGGGGCTCAGAATGTCATATATGACCCTGGGGGGCCAAGTAAGAAAGGCTGGGAAATACTGTGATAGAAGGAGCAGTCCCAGCGCTAAAAGATGCCGGACATGAACAGCACGCAGTAAGTGAAACTGAGTCATATGTCTGTGTTTTGTTGCTAATCGGAGCATATACGTGCATAATGTCAACAACCCAAACTCACAGTTATTCAACAGTTATGCAGAGATAATCCAAAGATGTATTGTATGCTCGTGCATTAGTTCCACCAACTGCATGCCAGCAGGACCTCGACTGTTTTCGGAAATAATCATACAGCTGAATCTGTCTTTTATAAATGTGATCAAACAAAATAGTCATATGAAGTATGCAGATACAGTGCCTTGCGAAAGTATTCGGCCCCCTTGAACTTTGCGACCTTTTGCAACATTTCAGGCTTCAAACCTAAAGATATGAAACTGTCATTTTTTGTGAAGAATCAACAACAAGTGGGACACAATCATGAAGTGGAACGAAATTTATTGGATATTTCACACTTTTTTAAGAAATAAAAAACTGAAAAATTGGGCGTGCAAAATTATTTAGCCCCTTTACTTTCAGTGCAGCAAACTCTCTCCAGATGTTCAGTGAGGATCTCTGAATGATCCAATCTTGACCTAAATGACTAATGATGATAAATAGAATCCACCTGTGTGTAATCAAGTCTCCGTATAAAGGCACCTGCACTGTGATAGTCTCAGAGGTCCGTTTAAAGCGCAGAGAGCATCATGAAGAACAAGGAACACACCAGGCAGGTCCGAGATACTGTTGTGGAGAAGTTTAAAGCCGGATTTGGATACAAAAGATTTCCCAAGCTTTAAACATCCCAAGGAGCACTGTGCAAGCAATAATATTGAAATGGAAGGAGTATCAGACCACTGCAAATCTACCAAGACCTGGCCGTCCCTCTAAACTTTCAGCTCATACAAGGAGAAGACTGATCAGAGATGCAGCCAAGAGGCCCATGATCACTCTGGATGAACTGCAGAGATCTACAGCTGAGGTGGGAGACTCTGTCTATAGGACAACAATCAGTCGTGTACTGCACAAATCTGGCCTTTATGGAAGAGGGGCAAGAAAGCCATTTCTTAAAGATATCCTTAAAAAGTGTCGTTTAAAGTTTGCCACAAGCCACCTGGGAGATACACCAAACATGTGGAAGAAGGTGCTCTGGTCAGATGAAACCAAAATCAAACGTTATGTTTGGCGTAAAAGCAACACAGCTCATCACCCTGAACACACCATCCCCACTGTCAAACATGGTGGAGGCAGCATCATGGTTTGGGCCTGCTTTTCTTCAGCAGGGACAGGGAAGATGGTTAAAATTGATGGGAAGATGGATGGAGCCAAATATAGGACCATTCTGGAAGAAAACCTGATGGAGTCTGCAAAAGACCTGAGACTGGGACGGAGATTTGTCTTCCAACAAGACACTGATCCAAAACATAAAGCAAAATCTACAATGGAATGGTTCACAAATAAACATATCCAGGTGTTAGAATGGCCAAGTCAAAGTCCAGACCTGAATCCAATCGAGAATCTGTGGAAAGAACTGAAAACTGCTGTTCACAAATGCTCTCCAGCCAACCTCACTGAGCTCGAGCTGTTTTGCATGGAGGAATGGGCAAAAATTTCAGTCTCTCGATGTGCAAAACTGATAGAGACCTACCCCAAGCGACTTACAGCTGTAATCGCAGCAAAAGGTGGCGCTACAAAGTATTAACTTAAGGGGGCTGAATAATTTTGCACGCCCAATTTTTCAGTTTTTTATTTGTTAAAAAAGTTTGAAATATCCAATAAATTTCGTTCCACTTGATGATTGTGTCCCACTTGTTGTTGATTCTTCACAAAAAATTACAGTTTCATATCTTTATGTTTGAAGCCTGAAATGTGGCAAAAGGTATCAAAGTTCAAGGGGGCCGAATACTTTCGCAAGGCACTGTACATAAATATAATTTGTAAAATTTGACAGAAAGATCCAGAGCTGGTGCTCGTGGGCAACTGGCATCATCGCTTCACATGTGTTGCTGCATCATCTAAAGTTTTGGTAGACAAACCAGTGTTCAGCAAGCATTTAATAACTAAAAAAAATCATGTAAAAACAAAAAGTACTGGCAGAAAATAACCATCACATTTTCCCTTTATTTTACGGACATTTCAGTTTATGCTAAAATGTAATAAAATGCAATGCAAAATTTAAAATATAGGTGAAACAACTCCAAAAAAATTAATGCGGGATTAACAAGATTTGATGCACAGTTGATTGTTTCTGATTGAGAAAGCTAAATAAAACTTCAACAGGATTCCTTCCTGTAATCTTTATATCATAAAGTATAAAAAAACAGAATAGAAAGAGCATAAGGAGAATATGAGTATAATGAAATCTGTCACTATTACAGTGGCATCAGACAGAATTGAGCGTTGAATCATGATCTCATGAGTTCAGTAATGTTTTCGTTCTTAGGGTTTATAGTGAAGGGTTCGTCAGGTTGTTCCTCATATCATGTTAAAAATGTTTTTCCTTTACACGTTGTATAATTTGAATGTTTTTCAGAGCGTCTGATAGTGTCTGGATCAGATCAGTCTTTATCTGCGCATGTTAGTGAAGACGTGACTCTCAACTGCTTTGAGTACTCACATCCCACCTGAACACATTGAAGAGGTTTCATGCAAGAAAAGAGTTGTAAAATTTGTGAGGTCCGAGGTGGGGTGTCCATGTTTATACCTACAGTATGACTGGTGAATGCTATAAATCATTAAACTTTAATAAATATAGTGAATAGTTAAATTAACAAATTATCATTTTACACCTTTAAATCCACACCGATTACACCTATTAATCCACAAATAATCCACAGGGTTTGATACTGTGCCTTGTGGTTTCCCAAAATAAGTAACTGATCCTCCTTGACCCACTCCGGGCCTCGGACCAGCGTCGGTCTAGTATGGGAGATGAGTGCTCTACCAGGGAGGGAGGCAGGGAGGCATATAGTGAGTGAGTGAGTGAGTGAATGAATGAATGACTAAAGAATTGATGGAAAAAATGTATAAATAAAAAACTGAATGAATAATTCAATACATTATTCTGTGTTTCTCAAATGCAGACATTTGTTAAAGTATACTAAAATATGTAGAGCATTACATATAAATAAAACACATACATTTCCTAAATGGTGTCTAACAATTTAAACTATTCAGTTTAATTTTATTTAATTTTTCAATTTCAATTATTTCATTGAGATAACAATTTGTGCGACAAATTCACCTTGACATATTTTGCCCCCCAAAAATGAAAAACTGTTTTATATTACTTTTTCTATATACAAAAAGATACATTTTTTATACAGAAATCAAGTTCTCACTCCTGACAAATAACATTTTGTCATATTGTAGTTTCATTGGTATTAAAAAATTAAATTAAAAAGGAACAAAAAATTATGGAAAAAACCTTTTCAGCTCTTAAGGATTCTTGGTGCATCCCTTGGACATTCTCCAAACCATTACAAATTGCTTCCGGTACAGAACGAATAGCGTCCTTTTTCTTAAACAACTTTTTATTAAAACTACGTAAATTGTTTCGACCGAAAATAGACGCATTTTCACACATGCATAGTACAAATCGTTCCGGTACGGATCGAGCAATGAGGGCTATACACATCCGCAAGTTCGCTTGGGTGTGCGCGCCAAATATGACGTGATCGCGGTGTAAGCGGACGTTCGCTATGGGTGAGTGCGACCTCATTACGCGTTGCGGTGTTTATTGCATTTTTTGTGACTCGAGCGAACAGTTCGCGCGGCGCCGCAGTCAACATGCAAGTATAGTTTAAAACTATAGAAAAGTACTGTATGCACCACAAAACAATGTGTCTGTATTCTATTGTATTCAGAATAAAAAATATTTATAAACATTTGAACTGTTCTTATATCTTCTCATTTTATATAACAAAGACATCACATGGGTTAATCTATGGCAAAGTACATTTAGCAGTCCCTAACCAACAATATGTAGAAATGTGTCTGCATTATGCACAGGAATGAAAGCGTGAACAAAAAGTTTGATGTAACATTTTATTAAATCAACAAACAACAGTCCAGCAACTATCAAAGCTGCAACATAGAAATACAAATATAAAGTACAATAAACAAGTGTGTAGTCTCTATAAAATTTGTGTCTGACTGAAGTATGTATTTGTCAACACAAACATCTTTCACATTATTCTTTACTGTAAGCACAAGAGTAGCAACAAACACAAAATGTCCTCTGTTTGCTTGTCGAGCAGCTGCTTGCGAGACGTCATCTTGAATGGCTTTCATCTCTTTTCTAAATTTCAATAAAAAAATAAAATAAAAACGTAGCTTTGTATACTGTGGTGGGCTATAAGACCAGTTCTATTGCACTTAAGGTTTTTGTTGACCTTATGTTGTTCCAATTGCTTCCATTGTTTACCGCATTTGTAAGTCGCTTTGTATAAAAGCATCTGCTAAATGACTAAATGTAAATGTACTAGTACGCAAGCAGAACAGAGCGAAGCAGTGAATTATGGGAATAAGAGTTTGTTGATCTTTTTTAGCTTCCCAATATTATATTGTTCAGCTTCAACAAGGTTAACTTACTGTCCATAGTTTGTATTTTGCGACATGCGTTTTTTTTTTATTAGTCAAATGTGCAGTAGCTATAAGACAGGGAACCGCACAAAAAATAACATCTTAAGTTGTTTGTCTAAGGAATTTAGACAAACAACTGAAAACAAATCTAGCAAGCAAGGGTATGTATAGAAAGGCGCATAAACTAATATTTGGTTTCTTAAAATAATTTAAAATCTATAAATAATACAACTAAATTACAAAAAAAATGAAATGATTGCTTACATTTTTATCTGCATATGCTTATATTAAACTTATCCCAACAGTTAAGTGTGAGTGGTGTATAGCCCATATTTCATTCAATAAATATTTCCTGATCACTTGACTGACCCAGCCCTTGCAAACAATAATGAAACTGAAAGTAACATCGTCTGCGGGTCTGCAGTAAGGCTCATAGACATTAATTACCTAGAAGCCGCATTGACCGCTTTGCTCCGCTGCTGCGATATGTCAACGGTGCCGCCATATTAGTGAGGGCAACTGCACTAGAAGCCCACTGAACCCATGGAAGAGCTTGTTTATAGAGATTGTAGAGATTGTTTTGGTAACACTTTATTTTACAGTGCCCTTGTTACACCTGTTACATGTATAAACTATAGTGTTTATTATAAATTATGCATAATTGCATGTAACTAACCCTCAACCAAACCCTGATCCTAACACTGACCCTATTGTAAGTACATGTAGTAACTTTTATTACTCAGAACTTAAATGTATAATTAAACTGTAACACAGGCACTGTAAAATAAAGTGTAACCATTGATTCTGAGTTTTCTGTGAATCATCGAACAAAACACCCACGGTAATATAGTTTAATTTATGTATTAAATAAAAACTTATATTTTTCACTGTGGAAATGGCTTTTTCTGTAGTCATTTTAGACATTTTCAAAGATAAAATATGTTCTTTTTTAATCTAGTAAAACCGTTACAGCAGTAAAACATGATGTATGTGAAATAGTAAAACAAATAACACTCCCGTGCATTATAAGTATGAAATAGCAGTATATAGGCATATAGTAACGACGCATTGTTTTGAATTTTCCCAGGATTTTAAAGTGAACAAGCAGTGTTCTGATCATGTGCATTTAATCTACTTAAATTATTTCACATTAGCGATGTGTACACAATAATTAAGCCAAAGTGATTTCTTGACAAGCCTGAGTTTTAACAGTTCCGTATGACAATAAATAACTTTTCAAGTCTATGAACAACTTTAACTGAAGCCAAAACGTTTCTGTACTCCACGTAAATAGAAAAGTTTTTAAATGAGTTGAGAAATGAAAACGAAGCTGTGTTTTTTATCCAAAAAACTGCAGCTCCACCATTCACTCGTGTGTCATTGCGGTCTGCTTTTGCCCTCACCAAAATGGCGGCGGCATTCTCGTACGATCCAGCCGCCAATGAGGCGTCTAGTTAATAGATTCAAGATTCAAAGGAGCTTTATTGGCATGATAAAAGAAAATGTACATTGCCAAAGCACAAGATTAAATATAAACATGCTCAAATACAGATTAAGATAAAAAATAAGATAGAATAAAATTAAAAGTCTATAAGTAAAAATATATATATATAAACATCTCAATATAAACAGAAAAAGAGCTTGAATTAAAGTTCTCAATGAGGGTGATAGTGTCAGTTTGTGTGTGTTGTTCTGTCAGTGTTGTTTTGTGTTGTGCTGGTTGTTCTTTGCTCGTGGCAGGACTTGCAGCCAGGTTTGAGCTTCTTGAGTTTTCTCCCAGTATGTATGAGATCTTGTCCTTTTGTTGAAACTGGTCAAAGTCTTTGTGTAAGTTTGTAAACTGGGGGAAGAATGTTTCTCTGATGTGTGTGTAGTTGGGACAGGAGAGGAGAAAGTGCAGCTCTGTTTCCACTTGATTGTGTGTGCAGTGTGGACACAGTCGCTCTTCTCTGGGTGTCCATGTGTGTCTGTGTCTGCCCGTCTCTACAGTGAGCTGGTGATCACTGAGTCTGTACATGCTCAACACTTTTCTTAGTTTAGGATCTGATACGCTTATGAGGTATTCTGACACTTTATATTCTCTCTTTAGTGACACATAGCATTCCAGTTTATTTTGCTGAGCTGTTGCTTCTGTCCAGTGTTTGAGATATTTATCTTTTTGTCTTTTGATCATTTGGTTTAGTCTGGCTGGGGTTTGGGGTTGTCTTGGGCATGTTTGGGGTTGTAATATATGTCTATGGGTGACGCAGCACATAGTCACGTGATGAAAGAACAACCGATAAGCTGCAAAGAGCAGAGGAGTGACGTGTGAAAGGAACAGCGTATGTCTACGCTTTATTGAAATGAAAGCAATACTTAAGCATAGATTAGAAAGCTTTAAAATAAAATATTAATCTCGTCGGACTTTTGTCGAATTTATACCAATATAACGTTAGGATCGATACGCCCATCCCTACCGCAGTGGGTCTGCCGACGTCTTGCGAACATGGACCTCCGTCCGCACCAAAAAATATTTCACTCTTATGTATTTTTTATGTCAGCGCTGCTGCTTATCGCGGATGGTGA
Source organism: Triplophysa tibetana (assembly GCA_008369825.1). Classification (NCBI taxonomy): domain Eukaryota; kingdom Metazoa; phylum Chordata; class Actinopteri; order Cypriniformes; family Nemacheilidae; genus Triplophysa; species Triplophysa tibetana. Next base: position 22,785,218 of record CM017913.1, read on the forward strand.
GTGTTATTTATTAATAGGAATGTTGCTTCATTGCTCTCTCTCTCTAAAATAGTTATTTTAAGTAATATTTAACACATGTCCATAGGCGTCACTAGGCCCTTTTTAGGGGGGCTTCAGCCCCCCTAAACTTCTGCCCAGCCCCCCTAAAAAATTATTAGATTAATTAATTTGTGATCGCTTCAGTCCCCTTTAAAAACTAATTTGAAACGGTGGCGCGATGCGTCAAGTTTCGGCTCCTCCCCTGATCTAAGCGTGCATGGATTCAGAGCGCTGTTCAATCCACAGGAGCGGCGAGCGGAGCGAACATCAGAGAGTACAAGATGTGTGTGGTCATTTATTGATAGATTACTATGATATGACATCTGCATCGGTGCAGTTATTGTAATTGCAGTTCACATAATGTTACTGGACCAATACACGGTTCGGTTTCTTATCCAATAGCTGTACGTCTTCGCTGCGTTTACCTTCAGCCCTTATCACCCAAGAAAACATACTTTAGAAAACGATCATGATTTATTTTAATTAACTTTTTAAAATTAAAACATATTAAGGTGTATCTCGGCATTACATTATGCAGCCATGCACAGAACACACTGATGATTGTCTGAAAGCAACAAATGGCACATAGAGAGAAACATCATGTGGAGTTATTTTGTTTTGCTTTAATAAATAGATTTGTTGTATTAAGTAATAATGAATCATTAGTGTATCATGATACATTAGAGTAAGAGTAGAGTAAAGGGATTGTGTTTTATTTTAAGTACTTGGAAGCATGGGCGTAGGTTTGGTCTCAGCTTTGGTGGGGACATCTGAAATACTAATGAATCAAACACACACGTATCAGTATGCATTCAACGCATCATGTTTATATTTCAGAGCAATTTAAATATGAAGGGGACATGGTTTTTAAAACTTTTGACATTCATGATTTCCTTTTATCATGCTTTAATAATTCGTAGTTCATAAAGACTTTACCTGAAGCCATGAAGGTCCAGCTACTTCTTCCCCAACATGCTCTATGAAATCTTCAAAAGATGTCTGAGTTTCCTATTTGTAATTACATGAACTAATGAATAAAATACACACGTATCATAGTATGCATTCAACACATCATGTTTATACCAGATAGTGTTATTTGGATATTATCAATCAAATAATGATTCATTATATTTGAATAACCAACAGTGTTTTTGCCTTTTTAACATTGCCAACACGTTTTTCCAGCACATGTGTCTAGCAATGACAGTCCTTCATTAAACTGTGGGTGATTTCCCTTTTATTTCTCTGCATGTAGGGTAGGCTACACTCACAAATACATAAACAGAATGTAGAAACGAAAAATGTCTCAGATCCACTGTTTATGTTGACTGTAAGATTCTAAGTTAAGGTAGGCTTATTAACATTCAGTGACTTGCTAACGTAGCCTTCTATCATCCTGGGTAACACATACTATCACCAGTTAATACTATTTTCCACAGTAGATTCTGCATTTGAAAGCCTGGTCAGTCACTACTACTGCTAGTTTGTTTGTGTGGCTAGTTATTTTTCCTACTTACACTCTGCTTTATGAAAAAGCTTCGTATGTCCCCTTTCTTCTTCTTGGATGGCATAGCTGATCTACAAAGTACAAAAATGGGGCAAAAAAAACGGAATATAAAAATGTTTTACTCTGGCCCTGGTGACTTACCGTCGGCATCGTCAACTCACGCACCATCCGCTCGCTCGCTGCCAGTTCAAGCACAAAGTAGTCCCGGCCCGCGGTTGTAGCCTGTCAGATACCCCCCGCCAATCAAATTACGGCATTTCTTGTACTGTCTTCGTCCTGGCCGTTGGAATTGATCCAAATAGCATCGGAAAGATCCAAATATCACGTCTGCATCTCAAAGGAGCCGGCTAAATATTGGTGGGGACAAATTTGTCATCTCAAAATATTGATTGGGACAAGTAGCGTCCCCCCTTAAACCTACGCCCATGCTTGGAAGTCTTCATTGTAAAAAAATCTACATTCCCAACTAAATTTTCTTGTGACTGGTCACATCTGAATGTTTCAAAAACATTTTACAGTGTTGTATATGGCTCCGTCAGTACTCTTACTCCCATTTATGAAATACAGGGAATACAATGAAATAGTGAATAGCAATAAGGTTAGTAGTATACAGCCCTACCCTAATAGTCAAATAATTTTTTTTAATCATACCCTTTTTGGGGGCTGAGCCCCCCTAAAATGAAAATCCTAGAATCGCCCCTGCACATGTCTAATGGTTCAGTTTGCAAGCATCCTGTATCCTCACCGTCGTTTCTATATGTCGAGATAAACAGTGGCTGTCCCGTTGGTTAGAGTAGGGTTGGGCAGGGAGAACCGGGACGATTACAGGTGGCCTGTCGAATGAGGTGCGAGCCCGGTTCTGTGCCTGAGCAAATAAATCCGCTTGCGTGCGGAGAGGTCAATATTGAAGTACTTTCGTGCTAAAATGACGTGCCTCTTGACATTTGTCAGTGAAAGGACGCCATAAAAGACTGACATAAAGTTGGCCTGCCGCTGGACATTCAAATTTTGTGAATTTAGGGACCGTCAACAAAGTGACATTCACGTTTCTAACGTCAATAGCAGTTAAAGGGAAAACGATCTTATAGGGCTGTCGCGATACCACTAAATCCTTTTGAAATCAAGCTGGCGGTGATATGCAATGTGTCCATATTTTTTTGAATGCCTAGCTTGTCCGAAGCACGGAAAGTAGGAAATGCTGCTCGAACTAAAAGCGGTGTGAGTTTGAGTCGATTAAAATGTGCATTTGAAAAAGCAACACCCGTCAAACATGATCATTATAAATATAATTTATTATCATTAAAATACCTGATGAGGCTTGATGAACGGAGATAAAAACATGTCCATAGGCATTTCCTAGAGTCTAGAACGTGTTGGTCTTCTTCTGCAGTGTGTATTTGAGTTTGCGCACGAGAGCGCCCTCTGGGTTTCAGATACAGCAGCATTTTCCCATACTTCACTCAAAATGTGTATAAATCACGTGATGTTTATCATCGGTAGGGATGTTCCGATACGCTTTTTGCCTTTCCGATCCCGATACCTGGGCTCAGGGTTTTACCGATACTGAGTACTGATCCGATACCTGGGTGTATACTGCTAGACCTGTATGAATTGATATAATTATTTTATGGTGTGCTTCAGAATTATCCTTTAAAAACATGAACAAATAATAAAGTGAACTAGATTTTTTTGTAATTATCTGACATACATTTGGAAGTATTAATTTTTATTTATTATATCTTTTTCTTGAGTGAAAAATAACTTCAAATGCAGCCACAAATCTTCCACTGTAAACTGAAAAGGGCAAAAGGCTTTTTATTTTTACAAAATATCTGTATAAAAAACAGTGCAACAAATAATATAGGAATAAAAGAAAAAA